>OY292412.1:8444240-8813756 GCA_958496275.1 Zele albiditarsus
AGGTGTTATTTTTTTTTTTTACACACAGTTTGCTTGATTCAATTATATATTTGTATCTTTTCCTTCATTATCTGTCTCTTTCAATGTCAATGATTTCTGGATTCAATAATGCACCAAAAAAAGAAAAAGAAAAAAATTGTTATCTTATTATCAGAAAAAAAAAACTCAATGATCTAATTAATTCCCTTGCTGAATTGAAAAAAAAAAAAAATAATCGAATTTGCATCGCAATTAGCAATTAAACGTGGACTCTGCGATTCCAAATACATGAATGGGAGATTCGATAATTCTGTTGTACCCTGTATTTAAAAAAAAATACAAATGAAAAAAAAGGTGGCTCTTTACACTCCTCTTTTAATTATCTCAATCGCTCTCTCTCTCTCTCCCTCTCTTTCTTTCTTTCTATATCACCCTCTATTTTTTTACTCTGATTACGGAAGAAAAAAAATTACCCGTTTTATTTCACGAAGTTTTTCTTTATACAAATGATACTATCAACTGAAATAAATAAATTCTAATATTAATTATATACGATGATAAAGTTGTGGATTAATCAAGACAAAAATATGACAGAATTTATTTCCAATTTAATTTATTTTTCGAACTGTAAAATAATTGATCTATGTCATATATGAAATCGTCTGATCTTTCCGTGTTAATTAGTTCTATTGAAAATTTTATTTCGTCTCCACTCAACTCTCCTTTAACAAAAATATTTGATAATAATAATAAATGATAGTATATGTATCCAGTGTTTATATCAATTTCTTGATAGTCTATTAATATTACCTGTATTTTCCCCAATCCATATAAGCCTGATAGAGATAACCAAGAAGAGTAAATTTATCCTCTCTCTGTCTTATACTCTTCAGTGCTCTTCGCCATTTCCGCACTGCTGCTTGCTGCTTGTGTGCACGATACAATTTCAAACCTTGCTCCACCTAAAACATCAATCGAATGGGATAAATAAAGAAAATAGAAATAGATGTATGCGTTATATATTGAGTACTCAAATGTATAATATATAAGTGTGTGTGTGTGTGTGTCTGTCTGAGGGTTTGTATAGTGGATACGAAAGAATGGAGAGATTGATAGGATAGCTAAAAGGTATGAGAGCAAATCGATTATCGATATTATGGGCATTCTAAAAAAGCTTTTGTCTACTTTTCTCGACGAGTTGAAAAACGTAAAGGTGGAACTGTTTTACTATGAATAAAACGAGAATGACTGTGTATGTGGAAGATGGATGAAAAGTGGAGAAGTGATGGGAAAAGAAAAGTGCAAGACATTTTTATATACGAGTAAATATTTTTCTAGTCCTTCACAAATATAGAACTGTACTATTCAAAGAGTGGTAATCGATATTTGAGAAATGTATGTAGTGCTCTTGGCATTTTTCAATGTTTTTCATAGTTCAATCAGAACTTTTCTCTATATACTGTAAATGTTTACAGTATTTGAACTTCTTTGGATTTATTTTGAGATTCTGTTTTTCCAATATCAAAATGGGCGTTGTATTGACATCTTTTTCTCGTTTGTCATTCAATCATGAAAAGAGTTTTAGATTGAAATCAATTTTGTTGAGTATAAGTTCCAAGAAAAATATTTATTTTTTATATTTCTGTATTTATTCATTTAATTCATTTTTTTTTTATAAACTACATATGATGGAAATATAAAATGCAATGGAAAAAAATTGGAACAGTATGTAGTAATCAAAGTTATACAAAGTTATGCATATGTTTTATCATGCGATATTGTAATAAATATAAAAATTAATGTTACTTTTATTCAAATAACATTTCATGTACTTCTAGTTTTTCTTTATTTAGAAAATTCACTGATAATATTTATCATTATGAAAACAATTTGGTAATGCAACGTATACAGTCAATAGTATTTTTTTTTTTAAATAAAAACAAGAATAATAAAGAAATATCTTGCACAACTCTGTAACAAAGTGTTTGCTCGTTCCACTATTAATCGGGTTCAATGTTGCTGCACTTCAATGATATGTTGTTATCCTCGAATTGCCTCGCACTGAATTCCCTACATATATATTTTTGTATAAATATTTAATCCATTGAGGCTTGCAAAACATTTATCAAGAGCTGAATATTTATTTCGTTGCTTTGTTCTTTATAGTACGACAATTAAATATTGATATGGACTTATTAAAAATGGCAATTACAGTGTGACCCTGGCCTTACTTGAAAACATATTAGAACATATACCCTCTAGATGTAAGTTCACGCAAGTGGCGTGTGTGTGGATAATTATCACGCTATGTTGCGAGCAAAGAAAGAAGAGGCCAGTTTAAGGGTGAATAAGTATGAGGAGGTTGGAGTAAAAACGAATGAGGGGAAAAGAGACGAGAAGGCTACCATGTATCGATTTAACCCTGAACTTTATCTTGAAGTGTAAGCCACGTGCTAGAGGCCATGAAATAAATATACAATGAGACAAGAAGTGAAAAACAACGACTGTGTTAGTCACAAAAGAGAGTTGTCGAGACGAAGATGACCTAAAGGTTTGCCTCCTCTCATTTGTGATGACTCGAGAGTAATTAACTGGAATAAAAATATCACAGAGAAGTACTTGGAATTATTATGAGTGAAAAAATACAATGAGAAAATAAAACGAAAACTTTTAGGTTAAATACTTATCGCAACCTCAATTTTATTTTAATCGTGTTTTTATTCTTTAATTCTTTATATTTTTAATTCTCAACATTAAATATTCGAAACTTCAATTATATCGTTAGTAATTGATTGATAGGTTGGAGGGAGATATATAGATAATTAACTATTTTATCTCGACCGATATTGGTCTGTTTTATATTTTATATTGTTAGTTGTATTTAATTTTATAAACTTATGCAGATATAAAATCAATGGTAGGCATTTATGATGTCAAAGGTATTTCCACGAATGATATTTTTTTCAAATTAGCAACTGCTATATATACTGTATTGATTGCAGAAGGAAGAGGGTTAAATTGAGCTGTCGAATCTCGGAAATTGGGGATTCTGTGTCGATTGATACTGAGATTAAAAGACTTGCCGAAGTGATTGTAGTGATATTTCATTCCGAAAATTGAATCACATTATTTGCTTCACTCTTTTTTTTCTTTTACTCTCTCTCTCTCTCTCTCAATGAATTATTAAGTAATTATGTGACACATATTTGTCATTTAATATTTAAATAATGATACATACGAGAAAAAAATGAAATATAGAAACAATAGATCTGTTTTGAAGAAAAATTCGTTCATTGAATGCATTCTTCAATCATGAATCCATTGAGGGTTTTTACGAATTTTTACATCGAAATTGTTTTTCTTATATAAATTTTTAATTTGTATCATGTCAAGTATAATTTTTTACTTTAATTATTATTAATTGCAAGTTATATTCTAGACGTTTCTCATTGTCAATTACGTTCCTTTTACTCTATACTGAAACAGATTCACTGTGGCCAATTTGTAGCGATGTTAATCTAGGGTTTGACCTCACAACTACGTTGAGCTATTCGCATCGATCCACAATGTGGCCTGCTCGTGAACACGTATAGGACCGGGCTAAAACAACCGGGCCAAGTTCATACATTTTTTATCCCCTTCTTCTTCTCCTTCGTCTTCATCTTTTTCTTTATATTCTTAGTTTCATTTTTTTTTTTCGAATATAAACTCTCAATATTTATTGACATTTTTTCCTCAATGTTTTCATTTTGAGTTCGCACTTGTTATTGAGGTATAAAAAAATTGTTTTATCAACTTTAAATCCTCAAATTCTTTAAATTTTTCGATGGTTTCTTTTCTTTCTTTTTTTTTTTTCGATTTTTTTATTTTTCTCTTTACCTTCAGTTATTTTTAAGCTCACACGTCTGTGTGTATACTTCGGACGTTGGTGAGCTTGTGGAAGAGAAATGGTGACAGCAAAAGCTTTTCACCAGCAAAAATGTCGTATAAATATGAACGACCGAGCGTACGAGCACGGTTCAACGTGTGAGATACAAAATATCATAATAAATGTTATATACCCTTGCCGCGTATAAATATTTCTAGGACAAAGGCCTCACTACACATAGAAACGACCCATTGTCTTGAATTATGCATACTTATCTAAACATCAAGGAGTGTGTGTAAATTTTTATATGCAACTATACAGCATAGTTTATGTAATGGCTTCAAATTTTCTTTTTCTTTTTTCCTCGACACGAATTAAAAAAATACTGTTGTTATATCAAATAACAGTATTTTATGATTATCATTAAATATTCATCATCAATATGCTAATTATTATTTAATGATTCATAATTGAATAATGTTACGGAATAATCTCTGAAATACATAGTATCCTACAAATTTTATACGCTGTGAAATGTGATTGGAAAAAAAATTTGTTATTACTCATACAATTAAACTATTAACATAATTTAATTGTATGAGGGATTGAAATAAATATTTTGATAACTATTATCAAAATATATTTCAATTAATAATACATTTGGTAATGTGTATAATATTTTAATATGAATGATAATAATATGGAAGTGGTAATGGTTAATGTGAATAGGTAAATTTAATCACAGAAAAGGAATGTAGGAAAAAATTAAATCTTTCTTTTATTATTATCAATTGAATTTCAGGTTTAGTATTACCTGTGACCAGATCTATTATTCCTGCGGTGTAGATCCGATTTTTATAGAGATTCGAACGTATACACTTCGCGATTTATTAAATATCTTTTTACGCATTATTAAATTTACTTGTATATAGTAATAGCGGAAATTTAATTATACTCACAACCATTATTGATTTATAACATCGTTACCGGAGTTGTCCAAAAATTAGATTGCGAACCATTCAAAGTAGTTTCGTGCGAGATAACTTTTTAAGTAGCAAACGTAGCGCCATCAATTTACATTAATGTACTCATCAATGTACACATTTTGAATGTAATTAATTGATTACAGACCGTGAAAAATTATCGTCTGAATATGAAAAGTCAGGTGCACTAATTTATAACCTAAATTAATCTACCCTATTTAACCTCATAAACAGTTCTGCATGACGGACTATTCATCTACCTCGATAACAGAACAGTAATATGTTAATTCCACTTGTCAATACTATCAATATTAAATCACTTGTCGAATTAATCAAAATTGTCATGATTGGTATATGTATTTCTATCAGTATACTATTGCTGATAAGAGTTTAATTATAGGTTGTGAAATGTCAAGTTGAATTATTCACATACTGTACAGTGGAAATTTCTCCTGCAATTTTGACATAAGTGTGAAGGTTACATTAATTTCTGTGAAACATACATGAATGACTGTAATCATGACAGACATTCGTGTGACCTTTGAGTAAATTAATATGATCTCTACTGAAATACAATAACATTTCATCCATGTACTTTTATATTTTCATGTTAAAATTACAGAAATATTTTGATTGTAAGTAATGTATTATTTTATCTCGAATTAGTTCCAAACATTTTAACAATCATATCAAAAATATGTATGCATAAATGATAATGATAATATATATGAATCAGAAGTGAGTTCAATAATTAACTGACAAAAAAATAATTGAAAATAATAAAGGAGAAATATAATAGATAAAGAACCATTGGAATTGTTAAATATAGACACGTCGACGCAGACACAATTTCGGGAGATAGTGAAAGGCAAAGTGATATTGATGTCACAAATAAATTCATGAGCAAGAGATGAGATAATACGTCATGCACTAATAGAATAAAAAATACAGAAGTATATAATTTGATGGAGAAGGAAAATAAATCAAGACACAATGATTTTTGTAATCAAACGTGGGAGAAATAAATATTTATATAGCAAATTGTGTTTTCATTTAAATATAATACAATGAAGCAGAATGATTTTTTTTTTAATACTCCAGTGCATCAAACTAGTACTGAAAAAAAAAAAAAAAATTAAAAAACCGAAGGAGAAAAGAGTAAAAAAAAAATACAGATATATTATTTTCTTATTTCGCTCTTCGTGTCCTACATTTGTTCTCTTTTCTTTTCCCCTCCTATTATTTTATTTTATTCATTCATCTGACTTTACTTTTCCCCTTTGTCCATTATAAGATAACGAAGTTGGACACATGGGACAAGTTCGATATCTATCATGTAAAAATTGCCCCAGTGTTTTCTTTTTCTACAAACATACATTGTCCATATCTATCATTTATTTATTTATTTATTTTCTTTTTCCTTCTTGCGTATCATATAAACACTTTTTCTCCTACCTATCTTCCTATCTATCTATTTATCTGTCGCTTTGCTTTTTCTCTGTACATACGTGATCCTCTGTCTGACCATACGTTGAGGCTCTCCCCTGTCTAGTAGTAAGTTTCAGCACATGTCTGTAAATTTTTTCCTCTCTGTTACAGCACAACAAATAGAACATATGAATCACTGCGGATATAAAAGGGGATTATGATTGATGGACAATATGGGTGTATGAGGGTAACAATGGAAAAGTATTATCTATAATTTTGACCATCATTTTTCTTTCTATGTCATTATTATATTTTGTGGGATTTAGTTTTTCTTTTATTGTTTTTTTCTCGACACATTTTTTGATTAATTAAAATGTTTCCATTTTTTTTTTTTTTTTTCATAGCTTCAACGTGAAGTTTCTGATTGCAAAAAACTCTATAGATAATCGGTGTGGCTCAATATGGATACTATACGTCTCTATTGAGTCGAGATAAATGATACTATATAAAAAGTTGAAAGTTGGAACAAAAAAGTGTCTGCCATTTATAGAGAAGCTACCCTGTGGAGACTTTCATTCTTCCTTGCGTTTTCACCAGCTCTCGTTTCCACCCTCTTTTTCCCTCCCTCACTACCTTCCTCTCTCGATTTTTTTTCAGTTTATTTATCCCACACCACAGGGAAACTTGAATGATAAAGCACATCGATTACCTTTGCCTTCAACGCGATCGATGTCACCAAAAAAGCTTGATTAAATTTTGCATTTGTGTGGTTAGCACAATGTAGGGGAGGACAAGAAATAATAATAAGAAGGAAGATGGAAAAAAAGTAAATTGTCTGACAGTATTAAAGTATGATTACAAGTTATGACTCTTAAATATGTATCTTTGCTTCATTATTTTTGTCTCATCTTCTAGTTATACTTTCATATTTATTATTTTGTAATGAATATAATATATTACATTTTTATTTCTTATCAGGCCAGTTTAATTTTTTACTACAAAAAATACTTTAAAGTGCCACGGCAAATGAATAAATATAATAACTTTCTACCTCGACACTACAAAATATGAGAATTGTGTTTACGAATTTTTCAATATAAAAATGTTTGAAGTTTGATATTTGTTTAAAAAAAAAAAAAATATACAAGTCAATATATTTATTATATAAATGAATGTCATCATAGTTTATTGTGATATAGTTTGACTATAACATTTAGAGAAAATGTTACCAACGAGTTGCTAATTAGTTGCTCTACAAAGATGAAAACAATCATCGTTAAATAATTGAATGAAAAAAAAATACACGAATTTTTTTTCTCATCTTATTTTTCTTATTCAATGAACAAAATAAAGATATATATAGAGAGAAAGTTTGTTGTTCTGAAGCCTCTTGGATGATGAAGTAGTATAAAAGTGAATGGCCAACGGAAGTAGAAAAAGAGCCAGAGAGAAATTGCTATATATCCAATAGAGCATTTCATCGATGTCTGACATTGGTGGCAACACTGTATCCAAGCAAACCTTTTAACTCCTCGCTCATTTTTTTTTTTTTTTTTCATCCCCCTAGTTTCTATGTGTGTTTCAACAAAAACTCCAACATATACATTCACGTATACAATGCGACGCTTTATTTGTAGGAAATAATATAGATATATATATAACAATGATAACATTTCTTCAACTACATTTGATTGAATTTTTTTGTACATCTCATTCTTTTTTTTTTTCACTTTCAGGAGGACGATTGTGTTTACGTGAAGAATGGCTATAAATAAAGGAAGCTTACCCGTCTTCTGGCCAATTGTTGATCGAATCGATGTCTGCAGCCTCGCAAACAGTCCCATATACCAGCACCTGGACGGCCATTTTGATGGTGAGTACCGCTACTGGTATCTTCGTATCTATAATCTTCTTCAGCGAATTCATAAACATCCAGGGGATGTCTTGAACCGTCTGGGCTTCCAAGAAGCGCAGTTGCTGAGAGTTGATGACTCGGAGCGCCCCTAAATAACAAAAGAATATTATTCTCAAATATAAATTATAACATTACATTTATTAATGAGAGAATTAAAACTAAATTATTAGTATAAAATTTGAATAATCAGCATCAGTTGAATTTTATAAATATAATTCCCTTCAATACTATTTTATATATCTGCCATGCGAGAGTCAAGGGTGTGCTATGTTCTCCTGGAATTAATTTCGTCGTGGTGACGTTGATAAAGTGAATTCTATCTGCGTTTCATTTTTTTTTTTTTTTTTTTTTACCAACCAACACATCACGATATATTGCGTGACTGGTTCCATCAAAGAGTTTTGACCTTTTGCACCCTCCTGATATTAAAATTCTATATTTATTATTTTTTATTAGAAAATCATGTATTTTATTCGTACTCTCATTTTGTTCAAACGAAATTAATAGCATACAGAGTTTTTTTCTTGCACCAATACAAAAAATATACATGATTAGTTAAAATTTTATATAAAATTAAACATCAAAGAAATAAAAATGAAAAAATACAGAAACGAAGATCGATACGTAGCATCCCCTCCTTATAACTATTCATTTGTACTCTTCATTGTCAAAGGCGGAAACGAAGCGAGAAAAATTCCTATAAAGATATTGACAATTATTCATTACAACTAAATTAAATATCATTCTTCTTTCATCTCGATATAGTATTCCGTTTCAAGACACTGAGAAAAACCTTACACATGCAACGACAATTTTTCCTTCTTCATAAAAAAAAAAAAATAATGAAATCACATTTTTTCTTGATGCGACAATATTTTTATTTCACTGTTTCGTGCTGAAAAGTTTGTTCACTTGCAGTTCACGACTATTATTTGCTCCATCACCAATTAAATAAAAATAATAGTAATAATAAAAATAACAATATAATATTGATGACAATGATGAAATTCATATATTTATATTATTCTATTGCAATTATCGATTGCAATTGGGATATAATAAATGGTATTATTAACACCATGACAAACTTGTAATTCAACTGAAGTGAATCGAGGTCGCATAAAGCATCCAACGTATTGTGGCGAGTTGTGATAATTCTGAATGCGAGCGTAAGCTGAACATGACGTTGGATATATAGGATATAAATGTAAAGGGACGAACAAGCGTCAGCGGAATATATCTACCGCATTGTATTTGTGAGCTACCGAGAGTTCTATATATCATTCCATATATATTCACTTGTCTCTTGCTGGTTCTCGATCTACCTCTATTCCTTTATTGTCGTCTCATCCTTAAACGTACTACTATGGTTAATGCGTATATATATATTTATATATCAACACACAAAACATCGCGGTTTATATTTGTAGTGTGCTGAGAAAATATGTCGCTACAATTGCATGGCTCCCGCATTGGTTCATGGCCAATAGAATCAAGTACGACGTGTATACGGCAAACAAGACATCATATTGTATACCAACCTTGTTTGTCTTGAGCGTTTGACATAGGGGGAAGTAAATGATTTTGACTTGCACTTGAAGTTATTTAGTGTACCATTTTCTTCAAGAAATCTCGACTATTTTAGTATTTATTATTTGAGGGAAAACAACACAGTGAGAGTTCACATGAATCAAATTTATTTCTTCATATTTTCTGATAATTTATCATTACGAGAATATTGTTTGGGAATTTAGCTCTATTGTGTAGGAAATCATTGATGTTTCAATATTTTTATATATAGTATTTATTTTATGGAACAAAAATTATTAGTTCAATCAAATGTATCACAATTCTTTTGACGAAAGTGCAATGTTTTGTACCTTTACATACACATCTACATGACCTTATTGTTATCATAAATATTTATTCATATATATATACATTTATTTATTTATCTGTATTCTTTTATTTGTGAATGAATATATGTATGTATCACGCCTTATAATATGCATGTGGGGCATAAACATAAAAGGACTCTTGGCCGACGTCCCAGAGACTGAGTTTGAAAATCCGTGGCATTGGCCATTCTAACCAAGGGGATATAGAATCACGAGCTCAAGCCTGTTGTATTTCTCTTTCTACAGTAGCCGTTTTCAAGCCTCCGCAATGCGACTACTGCAGCCCAAAAAAAATAAAAAAAAGAAAAGCACTAAATGATATTATGTACATACACGTTTGCACCATGTTGTTCAACATATTTCAAGAACAGAGATAAATATTTATATGAAAGATTTTTATTTTTACATCTTGCTTTCTCCGGTATTCACACGTTGATAAATTGCGAGGTAAATAATTTTGTATGAATTTCTAAAGGATTTTACCATTCAACGCGATTGGAGAACGAAATATATTTCATTTTATTTTTTGTTCCCTTTTTTTTTACCATACTACTTTCAGGAAAATATTCATAAAATATTCTTTTATTTTCATTCCATGCTCTCAACTGCCTCTACATATAGGAATTATATAGGGAAATTATTTTCCATTAATTTAGCTGGTATTTTATTCCTCAACGTCATTTTTCCTTTCGTTTACATTTTTTTTTTCTAATTATAATAGAACGATTTAAATTGTCAAGTGCAAAATTCATAGAACATTATCGGATATAATAAAGGTTATAAATTTTATATTATGAAAGTATTTTTCTTATTATTCTATTTATAAATGAAAATACAATTGAACAAAAGAAGAATAAAAATCACACACATGTATGTTGCAATAAATATGTTATGGAAAATGACTGCGGAATGGATGTAGAAAAATAATTCTCTTTAACGCATTTGGATGTCCAAGAACATAAAATATATTTTCATGCTGCCACTGACAGCTCGTTAAATTCACCGAGCGTTTATACTCGCATATACCCATTTGTGTATCAACATACAAAACATATATATATAAAATAAACTTATGTATATATATGAATGTGCATTGTACATAGATACATATCCGTTTTGTTATTCTCTCATTTTCGTTCTTTGCATCATTTTTTTTTTTTTCTTTTTTATTACTTTCTTTCCTGCATTTTCCTTTTGCACTATTCACTTTTGCCGACACAAACTCACACAATATTACAATCTCATCCGCGCATTTGTACATTTCCTTATCGCAATTTCAACTTCATTGTACAATTCCATGACATTGTTTGAGAATGAAAACTGGACGACTGCGAGTCGCCACCTCTGCCCCCTCAAACTTTGCTCTTTGTACTATTGTGAAACTTTTGTGTGTGGATACATTTATATATTATATACACGAAGGAATTCAAGATTATATACATACAGTTAAATATTTTGTGTAAAAGTCGACCCGATATTTTTTATAGAATTTTATCACAAAGAAAATGTTTATCCAAGTAGATCCAGCATGAAAAGCACAAGAAAAGAATCACCTTTTCCTTGTGCATTTTTTCAATGTCTGATGTTTTATTGAAGTATTACAAAAACATTTATTCTGATGTTGGCAACAATGGAGGCAATGCGAAAGTTTATCTTCTCTTATATATTAATTCAAATTGACGAAGATTATCGGAGTGGAATTAGGAGAAAAATCGATTCCGGTTTTCGTGAACTTACAATTTATGATATTATTTTATTTTTGTTTAACACAAAGATCTCTCAGATTAAACATGAATCTTTAAAAATTAATGAAAAATCAATACAATTCTTCTGTTACATAACACAATTGTTCCAATATGACTATCAAAATTAACAATTTTCACTTAGCATTTCGCAAAATAAATAATCGTCAAAACAAATATTATAATAGAAAAAAAAAAAAAACACTTCAACAATTCAATAATCAAAATGATAAATTAAATTGTCACTCGGATCAATAATTATTGCCCATTATTATTCGTCGCTTTTCCATTAATTACAGTTCTTTTATTCTCTGACCTTTTGTCCTTCTGATATCTGTTATGTGCGCTAACACGACGAGTAAATGATTAATTGATCGCGTAACCTATAGCCCGCGTATACATACACACATATATATATATATATAAATACATACACTCGATATATATATATATTATACGAACCCGAGATAATCCTTGGATGCAACAGACTCCCATGACATGGCTGTATCTCTTCTACGTTGATCCTTCCAATCTGCTTCTTTTTTTCTCTTTTCCTCTTCTTCTTCTCTCGTCGCCTCCCAACTCCAGTCTCATCTTTCTCTGGTATCATTATTCCCAACACCACTACTACCACCACCACCACCGCCACTACACCTGCATGCCACACTCAGGTAGTACATGCCAGCTTCACTGACAAATCAACACAAATCACTCACAATTTTTAAAAATATTAATTTTTATTAATATGACTTTTTATTTAAAAAAATATATGTATATTTTTTATTCTCTTATAAATTATTGTCTCATTTAGTTCACGCAATTTTGTGTAACACCATAGGAAGTGGTTTGAAGAGAAGTGCGGTGAGAAATAGTGTGCAGAAGTAATAGAAAAAAAAAATTGTATGTGTTTATGTGTATAGTGAAAGAGTGAATGGGAAAAGTACTTCCGGTATGCTCGACGTCGCGAAACTGTTCAACGAGCGTTGGATCACACTTTAACATATCCGGCGGGTGTATGTGCTCTCGATGCAATTGTTATCGTTACGTAACGCATCTTTATTGTATTATGTTTGACGTCAAATTTTTTACTTTCTTTATTTTTCATTGATTGTTTATTTATTTTTCGTACCATTTATTTGGTAATTATCGTATTGGCATTCTGAAAAAGAATAAACAGTGGCATAATTGAAATGAGAATTGATTTTGTTATTAAATCAATAATATAATTATGATAATTCCCAAGAGAAATCAGATGAGAATGATTGAAGGCACATATAATTAAAGTAAAAAACATCGGTATAGAATTTTCATTTCCAATAATGAAAGAAAGAAAAAAAAAAAATAGAACATAAAATTTAATTAAAAAAATTGAACAAAAGTATAGGAAAATCTATTGTACTTTAATGGACTCTGATAATATACATGCATACTAGGTATATCAGACACAAATAAATTCCAACATTGAATAGATTCGGAATAAAAGAAAATGTAAATCAATCCGTTATTTTTTTAACGAAACTATCGAACTTAATTAACGTTACAAATACTAAAATAATAATTCTAACCCATATATTAAAATGATTGTAATAACTTGAATAGTTGATTGAAAACAACTCTGTTGTGTAAATAATAATTCGAGAATCAATATGCAATCAAAAAAATTAATAGCTAATGGTTTGAAATTTTTGCTGAATGATTTAGCGTTTAATTAAATAAAATTTTCACATCATTTATGGCTGAATAAAAATTCAAATATCATTCAACAATTCCAAAACATTTCAGCATTCATTGCGTCCAACATTATCCAACTCATACATCAATATCCCTTGCATAAAAATAATAAAAAAGTCTAATTCATTATCGTTTTTTTATCACAAACATTTCAACTTTTATGATATTAAAGTTTGAATATGACGGGAAAATAAAAAGTAAAATTATACAAGTATATGAATTAATTTATTTGGGTCATAAAATGTATGCGAAATTGTCACAGAGATATGGTTATAGTTACGTGTATATATAAGTTCCAACATCGAGTTCATTTATGTCAATGCGATGAACATACGTATGTGTATACATGAGTGCTTGCCATTTGCCGCATCACCGCGAAATAATAACAATTGCTTCGAAATGTTATGTTACCAGAGGAACATACGGGGCCCTAGTCTCTCCTCCCTTTTCCTTTACATCTCTCTCTCTCTCTCTTTCTCTCTCTCTATTCATTGCCCCCATTCGCAGTCTATCGTTATGAGCTTACAGAGGATTGTGGTCCGAATCACGTTTTACCTCGTTACCGAGTACGTATATATATATATATATATACTGGAGTTTAATTGCAACCCTCGTTATCACGTTCTCCTTTTTTCTTTTTTTTTTTTTATGCTAATAACCTATCTACCTCACTCATCTTTCGCTACTTCCACTCACTCAAGATCTCCCGAAGGTTTTATATTTAGTATTAAAAAAAAACTGAGAAAAAAAATTTATTCGTAACTGTGGGGAATGAAATTATATTTTATCCCATCTATTTTACATTCAATTTTCTCTTGTTATTTTTCATGTAAGTATTTACATCTTCATGTTTTTGTTTACAATCAGCATGATGGGGTTCTATTCTTGTTTTTTTTTAATCCATTACAACTCCTTTGTACTGCGAATATTATGAATATAGCGTTACGAAAATTCGTTTGAACATTTATGGCGCAAAAAGTTATGTGTTCTTGTGCACTGTCATATACACTTGAGAGAATTTTTTTAGCAGTGATGAAACCCTGCACGGGAATCAAGAATAAAACTAATGGGAATGACGAGGAGAAAAAGAAAACACAAAAGTTTATTTCTCAAAGTCTTTTTCAAAGAGAATATGGGAAAAAAAAAAAAAGAACAGCATAGAACTCAGTTTCATTAATATTTCCAACTGGATAAAACTTGAAAAAGAGCTGAATTATTATAAGAATAAAAAAGTTGAAATAATGTATATATGTATATATACACATATATATACATTGTGTAAAATAAAAATAATATTTGGGCGGGGTTGATGAAAAAGTTTTGAAACCTAGGCCTCACAATAATTAACCACAAACGCGTCAGCAAGCATTTTCAGCCCTCAAAGCACATTTACAATCCTTATACTCCACTTTCACCCTGTTCCTCTCTCCCTCCTCTCTTTATTCCACTATACCCTTTCCACTGTGGTTGACCCTGCTGATTCAACATCAAAGCTCGTGACTTTTGCACTATCAAATGAACGATATATATACATATTTAAAAACATTATTTAAAAAATTACTCACGTAATAAAATTATCAACTTAAAATCAAACAAAATAAAAACAACGATAAAAATTAATTAATAAACAAAATAAAAATTGAAAACTCTCAACTATTTTCTGTAATCATTCACCAATATAATTTGTCGAATTAGTTTTATAATTAAACGAACTTTGTTTTTTTTTATTTCAATTTTTTGATTATCTTTTTTTTCTTCTATTTACTTGAATTCAAATTATATTCGCTGCACTAGTTAATTACCATTATTAAATGATAATAAATTAACGTAGTGATGTTAAAAATTTAATGAATCATATAAAATTTATACATGATAATGTATTTTACTGAGAAACAATTCCGAGAGGAATGCGCGAGTGATCCGTGCGACGTTTGGGGGTGGACTGTCGCGCCCGAGCCGCAGCAGCCCGCAACACACCCACCCCTTAGCACTTCTCCACCTCTGCCTTCATTCTTCCTTCCATACACCCCACTGCCTACTTGCTCGTATATATAAATATATATATTCACTAGTTTCTGCGTCCGTCTCTTCATACTCCTGTTGCCCCTTACCGTAGCAATCTCCTCGGTCAGCTCGCTTGAGCTTCACCTACATCTCGTTATCTACCCATGGTTATACTATCGGTAAACTTCTTAAGCCACACGGAAACGAGAGAGTAAAAGTAACTGAGAGAGATGAGCAGGATATTTTTTATATATCTAACGAAACATATCCCCAGGCGTCATAAAATGTTGTCGTGGATTATACTTTTGGTCATTTTTAGATGCTATTTGTGTAAATAAAATATAAAATAAGATACAAAAAAAATAAAATAATTGGATGAAAAATTTAGTGGTGTTTGAATAAACACGATACTTTTTTGTTTGTATCTTGTCTTTATATGTTCGCATTGAGATTATATTTCTCGCTTAAATTAATTTCATTTATTTTCACTTTTTCATTTCATTGGCAACCATTTTACGTTTGTTTTTTATTTTGCATTTGTGATGATAATAAATATAAGAAAGAGTTAAGATTGGAAATTTTTTTTTTTGGTTCTGAATGATATTAAAATTAAATTTTGGCTGAGGGATATTTCCATGGTTGAATAAAATTGAAAACTATTTGATTGAATTAATATCATTCTATTGAATAAATATTGTCAGAATATGTGGTTTTAAAATTCAACGTTTCGTGTTAGAAAGGCAATTTAAAATGTCTTCTGTCAACCACATTTTCTGTTGGTTATATTGCACAGTAATATTAGTCGTATAATTTCTTTTGTTTATTTGGAGTATCTCTATTCAAGATGACAGTTGGGTTTGTTTCACTGAACAATAGAAAGACATTGTAATGAGAAGTGAAGATTAAAAATAATATTTTATAAATCGTGAAGGATTATAAATACCCTATTCTTCGATTTGACAATAAAAAATTGTTCGAACAAAAAATCAGAGATAATATTAAACGACTTGACCATTAAAAAAAAAAAAAAAACAAAAATTACTGTCATTTACACAATTTTCCACTGTAATTTTTTTCATCTGAATATATGCAATTCCTATGCATTGGAAAAACCGTCATAGATCCTAAAAATATTCCCAATAAAAATCACCCTGATATATACACACCCAAAACGATTTTTAATATCATGTATCAGCTAGGAGTAGTATCAGCATACGCATAGGTCAGACACGCATGTAGTGTAAAATGTTGAATTTAAAGCTGAAGCTACTGTTGGAAAATATCCACAATTTACGTTTATTTTTATTCATGGATTCGTTAAGAAATGTTATTGAAGAAAAAAAAGAAAGGATGCAGAAAACAATTATTATGTTCTTATTTCTTTGTCCTTTTTTTTTTTTTCCAAGATAAAAGTTCAAAGTTTTTTATCATAAAGGTATATTCAATATCGCATCACGAATGATTCAAGTGTCGTCTGGGTCGTCTTCTCATTTTTCTACTCTTATAGACACACTACACATCGTTGACGTTATCGACGTGATTTCGTTTTTCTCGTACGATAAAAGATATCGAATCGTTTCTCGTTCACGTAAGAATATGGGGTGAACGAATATATACGTAGATATATATTTTTCTACTAGTAGTAGTAGTAGTATTATTATTAGTAGTAGAAGTAGAATATATATATATATATATTCATATAAATGTGTGTGTGTGTGTATATAGGAAGGAAAAGCGTGAAGCCTGAAGGCATTGGCAATACGCGCACCATCATGCCTATTCACTAACGATATATACGCTCCACTGATGTGCAGCTATGTCGACAATTTGTTGTAAGAAGAAAATACATTTTATGTTTGGACAGTACTGTTGACATTTAGAGTAATATTTTGTTTTAAAAATGTTATAAGAGCAAATTGAGAGAAAAAAAGAAAAGAACGCATGAAACTTATCAAATTGAATTATATTGTTTTACCGTATATGCAAGATTTATAAAAATACTTGCTCACATTTTATTTCAGATTTTATTTTATTACTTTTCGTCACGTAGTAGTGATACGAAAAATAGTAAAATTGCTGGAGATTTAAAAGTGAAAATTGTGGCACGTTTTTATACCTTTTTTTTTTCTTTTTATTTTATCATACAGGATGTCATATAAAACATGTGATAAGAAGGAATATTGGTACTTGTTTAAATGTTATGTTCACTCATGTACAAAAGTACAATTTTTTTATGAACTTCGTGGATTTGTGGATTTTATAAAATAGTTTGTCTGTTAGTTTGACTGGCATAATAATTTCTCTGGATTGTGGCAGAAAAAATTGGATAAGAAAAATATGGATATTGCATTTGATTAATTAATTCTGGTGATGAGAGATTGTATAAATAGTTATTCGGATTTTATTCTCCATTTCATTTGTTATTCTTTGTTATGAGGTGTAGAAATAGTTGAGAATTTAAGAGCAAAAATTGTGGCAGATCTTTACGCTTTTTTTTATCATCCTGAGTCCCATATCGACAAGGTGATAAAAAAGAGTATAGGTATTGAGTTCTCATGTCATATTTGCTGATAGGAAAAATAAAATTTTACTTTTTCATAAACCCCATGTATGTGAACACTATTTCAAAATAACGATAATGTGAGTCTCCCAAAAATATAAAACATTCTTGTGAAAAAGCTGAGAAAAATATTTCGTTATGAATAAAAAAAATAAAAAAGAAATAAAATAGCATTAAATACTTCTTGTACATTATTCTATTTTCATTTGTTACTAATATTGAAATATATATTCAACGTAAAGCAATTGATTAATTATGAATGAACAAACAGATTGAATGTAATAAAAAAAAAATTTTAACATCAATTCAAATTGAGTTGAACTGAATCAGTAAATAATTAAATGGAAATTAAAGAATAGAAAATATATATAAAAGATAGATGGGAAAATTGCTTCAATTTACGTAACTGGGACTTGAGATTATGAATGGCAGAAAAATAAAAAAAAAAATGAAATGAAGTAAAAATGATAGGAAGAAAAATTAATTTAAAAATTTCTCTATCACAATATACATATATTATTCCCAATTTTCGACATTGATAGGAGCTCTTTAATGGCATGAGAGAAAAAAAAACTTCCAACGAAGTTATGAATCCATTATCGGGTAACACATGGCCGCCATCATCAAATGCCTCCCTCTCACTCTTCTATTCAAACTCCACCACGCTTCTTCTTTCGTTCTCGTGATACCATTATCGATGAATTAAAAATTGCTCGAAGCTTAAACAGCGACATCACTCGCTAAATAATTCACCATTATTTCACTATGAGCTTTAACTTATTCTTTTATTGACCGATCACTTTAATATCAATAAAAAAAATAAATAGAAAAAAGTACTAATGAGAATAAAAAAAATATCTATAAAGAATTAGTATTTATATAATTTTGCAAATGCATTCCGTAGCAATAATACATCAATTAATTATTATTTATGTGGAGGCAGAGATAATATAGTGTAATTACCATGTGATTACGTTGAAGCGTGAGCGGAAATATATCGCATTATTACTCGCGACCCTTTACTCGCATCTATCGCTCCCCAGCGACGCACCCACACTCCAACTTGATATATATACATACTCACATATTTCATACATGTAATACACGATTGTATATATTAACTCCAAAACCGTACATGAAATAACTATTAAACAAAAAAATTGTATTTGAGGAAATTAATAATCGAAAAAATTCGTACATTTGACATATATAAATTAATATGTGAAAATTAGAATGCAAATATATTTTTGATATATCTTTGGCCACTTTTCGAGTGAAGAAATTATACTGACTGTTAAACTTGTAACTGGCATCTGAATATGGGTAAAAAAAAATTAATGAGACTCATTAAAATTTTTTCCCTTGTCAAGAAGAATTATGAATGCAGTTTATTCTATAAATTTCAAAATGATATATATTTATTTAAGTATTATTGTAATTTTTTGGGGATGTGAGATTTTTTTGGAGTGAAGTCAAAAGCAGATGGTTCGGTATTCAGTTATAACTGATTGTTATATGTTGTCTCCTTTTTTTTTCATTTATCAGAGCATCTATAAAATTCACAAAATGATAATTAAAAAATTTTTTTTCACAATTCAAGACCCAAATCTCATTTACTTATTCAGTAATTTACATGAAAATTCTTCAGCACGACCGTCTCACTCATAAATTTACTGAATCCTTTTGTTACGTAACTGGTTATCGATTGACGAAGACGTCCCGACGGTACAACACTGCGATGTTATCTTCTCACTCTCTTCTCTTGCTTTTTCATCTATTTCGCACTCACTCTTTCTCTCTCTCTCATCCTCGTCCTCTGTAGATAAGTTCATCCAAAATCAGACGCTCAGAACCGTTAGATTATCTCTTAGAGGTCGCACTTGAGGCTTTCGCGTCAACTTCACTCTGCATACAAATGTCGTTACTTGACTTCGCAATTTTCTCTCTTTCTCTCCGTCTTTCTCATTCTTGTGCACACCACCATTGATACATTTATATATATATATTGGAAAATGCATTGGAGTTATATAAAAAATATTAAAATAATAATTTTACATCGTTGTGTAATTTTTCTTTTATTTTTGTGCTGTGTATGGGAGCGAATAAAATATTCATAATCAATTGATGAATTATTTAATTATATCGATCGTGTGTACTTAATTGTATAGTCGTGAATACCCCAATTTATATTTGTAGTCGTTCATCCGAACGACATTGTGTGAAAATATATATATAGGTGTGTGTTTTGTGAGCGCAATGTTTTTTTAATATATCGTGAAAGGTATTGAGTCAATCATGAAATTTTTTGGACTTGGGTTTATTAAACTCGAATAATAAAATAACAAATTCATTGAAATAGTTACTGACAAACGAATAAAAGTTTTGTTTCAAATTAATTTTGTAATATTTTCCATCGCTCTCGACGTTGACATGTGAAATAATATTTTTTCTTCAATGTAACTTAAGAAATGGAATAAAAATTATGGAGAATATGACAGTTGAATTATAAAATTTTGATATTCAGAATTTGTAAAAATAGTTGCGTGGAATTCACTGCGATTTTTTTTTTTTTTTCGCCATTTTCATTCTGTTATATGATGTCAAGGGATGTATAGAAGTTATTAAGAATTTAGTGAGTAAAGAAATTGCATCAGAGCTTTATACGATTTTTATTCACCAAGATTTCATATAAAAGATGCAATGAACGAAAAGTATTGGCATTGATTCGTAGTATGTCTGATTCAGTAGTATGAATAAATATTTTATTTCCCATCAATTTTTTATAAAAAAAAAAATATACTCAACACGTCACAGTCACGTTCAACATTCTTTTTGATAAAATAAAAAGAATAAATAAATCAAACAATTGATTGAACAAAAATCATTTAAACAAATAGATGTAAACGATTGCACGGAACAATCACTCTAATTTATTCAAACAGCAAAGTAAATATAAGACTAAAAGTGGGAAGAGAAAAGAACACAGAAGTGCATGGAAATTCTCTAGCAATTGTACTTGTCGTTGGCAGTAACTAACGACTTTACTTAGTTTCCCATTAATGTTACATGAAAAATAATATTGTATTAATTGATAAAACCACTACTATCGTGTACTTGACCTTTTTTTTTTAACTGTAGAATCATTTATTTCAATTTGATATATCCATCTATAAATATTATTTATCATATCAATCTTTTTTTATTCTTATTTTGAAACAATAAAAATGAATGGTTTCATTTTGCATTCACACCAGTAACATACACTCCCTTTCTCACAACATCCCTCTCGTCACGGTGCCTTGTGATAAAATTCTTCACGCGAAGGGTGATCTCCAACGAGCTGTTTAAAAATTGCTCGGTGACTTATTTCTATTTCTTATTTCATTCCATTTACCATTGTACTTATTATTATTATTATTATTTCTTCTTTTCTTATTATTTATGCAATCAATTCTTTTTTATTTCATTTCTTTTCTTGCACTCATGTGTACAGTATATTCCTGTCCCAAGAGTAGGTGTCATTCTTATATAAAAAAGAGGGTTTGAATCGACGACGAGTGTGAAGGACGAGTTGAGATCTACTCCTGCGAGTGGTGTTAAACGAAATAAAGAAAGAAAAAAAAAAAAAAAACAACATCGAGAACTGACAACAAGGTTGAAACAAAAATATATATGTGGACAAAAAAGGAGAGATAAGGGTCCCATAAAATTGGGTGAGGCATTGGCCCCGCGTGAACTTTTAGCTTTGGTAGATGTAGGTGGGTATCCTCCGTGCAGCTCGCCGAATATCCTACAGCATGAGAGTGTGGGTGGATGAAGCGAGAAATGAGGTATAGAATAGAAAGAGTGGAAGAGAGGGCGCGTACATGACCTGTTTTCCATCTTTGTCATAAAGGCCGGGGCGAAACTCTCGCGCGTTCTCCTGGCGCACGAGGACACACGAATGTTAAACCGAATATAGCCGAGAGATTGCGCTGTCGTAGTACAAAATAGTAGGGAATATAAACTCGAACTTTCTGGTGCTCTGTGGCATACTATGCTGGTGCCGCGCCCGACTGTGGCCCCTGACGTAGCCTCGATGAACGACCTCGACAAAACCAATGTTCTCTGTTTCACCTCCATGTGAAAAGCAAGTTGAAAACGACACGGAGATGAAGGGAGATAGGGGATGAGAATGCTACTCACTGAAAAATTAAATCTCTTCTTTTTTTCTTTTTTTTTATATATATACGCGCAATTTCTTTCATTCCTGTCGCGTGAGAACAAAGACTTATTTTTCATTTTTTCTTCTGTTTTTCTCTTTGCACGTGAGAAGATGATTGTGATATATTTGGGTAATATAAATTTATAATTTTGTACGATGTGATATATATTTTTGAACGCTTGTGTAGTCCTGTTATTGGAGATGCCATTGCAATTTTATTTCAACTTTTGAAAAGTTGAAATATGTGGCAGTTATGAAGGTTTTTCAAGCGTGCAGTCAAGCGTACATAGGTCAGCTAATGCTAACCAAGAGCTTTGATCGTGCTTTTCTTGAAAGCACTTATATCAAGCTGATAGACATAATATTTTGATAAGTAATGCAGTGATAACATTAAAATATAGTTGAGTTGATCCGTTCACAGATTCTTTATAATCCTCATCGACATCAAATTCGTCCAATAAAAAATATCTATTTATTATAATATATTGAAAATTAAATGATCAATGAAGAGTAATTAACATTCATCTAAACAATTTTTTTCTTTTGTCAAGTGATATCTTTCTCTGTTTTTACTCTATACTTTTACCCCATCCAATCTGATTTTTTTTTCAGTATCACTGTTCAATTCCTTATCGTTTTTCTGTCAGAATTCACTGAATACCAGTAAAAATTATCCAATTAACAACGGAGATACTATCCATAAAAATTACATGAATTAATTTCAGTGTGATATCACTTCCAACAGTTAATATCAAAGTTCAACTATAAATTTATTTTATTCATCTTTTTATTTTTTTAGTCTCATCAAACATATTTACAACATAAGTTCATCTTTCTCTCCCCTTCATCTCCTCTTTCATGCTTTCACTCTTTTTCTGTAGTGCTTTATTTTATTTTCAACGAAAAAAATTTTACACTCGACCCAGTTTTGACAGGCAACGTATCCCCAATATTTCCAATAACTGTGGAAAATTTTGTCCCTCTTCCTCTTATTTATTCATGCGTGTCTTGACTGGCTATTTTTCTATTCCACTTTTGCCTTGGGGAATTTCACGATACTTTCTGTCTGTATTTCGCCATTTCGCTTTTAGTATTCCTTTCCGTATTTATATATATATATATATCAACTGCTGCATCGAGAACACACATGCGGTCACCCTCGGGTGCCACTCTGGCGCTTCAAAACAAACTTGGCTGTTATGCGTTATCACTCTAATCGATTTGCAGTCCACCTACAAAAGATCTTTGTGAATTTATCCAATTTTATATCTTCTCATCCAGTTTTATTATTATCATTTTTCGTCGTTTTTCTCTTTTTTTTTTTCCTATCGTTTTCTTCTTCTCATTTTTCATACGGATAAGAGGGAATATAGCTGCTTGAAATAATAATCGACACTCACCTCATCTCCCCATGATCGATATAATGTCGATGGGATATTTTCCTTGACCTCGTTTTCACGAATATTTTGACAAAATAGTTGGGAAAGACTGAGAGAAAAATAAATAAAGAAAAAAAAAAAAAGAAAGTGAGTAATGTAGCCAATATATTTACTCATGTTTATTCAATTCACATTTAATCAATAATTTCTGATTTATACAGTGATATTATTGTGAATTTTTTTCGTTAATATTTATGTACACCGTATTTTATTAACAATAATACAGTTGTGTTTTGGGAATTCACTATTGTAAAAACTGTATGGAAAATAAGTGATTAAAAATGTGGAATTATATGTAATAGCTTTTAAAATAATTCTTTGATTAATCTTGAAATGGGTATTGATGTTACGTTTAATATTTTTCTGAAATAATTGACACATCAATTAGTATTTTTTCCATGTTGGATTTATTCAAGTTTGATAATCATTTATTCATCTATCATAGTGTGATAAATATTGATGACACTTTTCATATTTCAATAAACAAAAGTCATCAATATTTTGTAAATTATAATTGACAAAATAATTTATTTGTCCTGAATTCACTATTCTTTTCTTTCAAACCCATGTCACACGGCCCAATATATGGACAAACAGACCCAAGTATTATGTTTGTCAGCGTTCGAATCGTCAAACAAATTCTAATAAAACAGTATATGAATTGAAGCGTTTCAAATATTGGTAGCCATTATTGATTAATATTTCCCCCATTGAACAACTACAACAACAAAATAAATTATATCAGTGAACTGTAGTAGAAAATTTCCATTTGTTTGAATAAACACTTGCATTTCGTGTTGACAAATAAATTATCTGTGCACTCCAAATGCACAAGCGAATAAATTAATGAAATATCCAAAACAAATTCGTGACATGACTCTACTCACATCAGCATATTATTTTCCATTGACAATATTAAATATCACACTCGATCTATTTGATTGTAGTTTTTTAATTCTTATATCATCTCATTATTTATTTATTTATATTCAAATTAAACATCAAATAAATGAAGTAAAATATTCGTCAGAGTTAGAAATCGATTGTACGTGAAACAAGCGCGACGAGGAATTATGCGGCTACTTTTCGCACTTGCCAATTCTCGGGTACTTCGGTTGCGGTTAATCTACTTACGCTCACACGAGCAAACCGACTACCAACATCCGACCTATCCACCCGTGAATTTCACTTCAGTTCTCGTTGTGTCAGATATAACACACGAGACAATCATATACACAAACTTTAGTGAAACAGCTATATAAAATCATCGATAAATTCACTATTACACTTAAACAATTCACGTCTTTCATCATAAATTTATAAGTACATATTTAAATCTCTTAATAATTCAAACTCATCAGTATAACACCGCCAGGCATCGATTTATTCTCTTTTCTATATATATTCATCATAGCCATTACTAACAGAGAGTAGAGAATAGCTAGGATATATGAATCCAAGTGGGAGGATGGCAACCAGAGCGTGAGACTGATGGAACGCAAACCGTCTGCATCACGAATTCCGTTTGTTCACCTAATCCCGTTGTTTGTAGAAGCTTCAATAGCCGAATTGGATATGTGCAATATTGTTGGAATTTCACATTCGAATTTCAAATACTCGTTTGATCACAATTCTTCTCTTCTATTTGTGCTAATTCTTTCTTTTTTTTTTTCTACTCTGCGATAATATTTTAGATAATTTGAGTTAGACGATCAAGGATAAAATTCTTGAATCCTGAATACTTTTTCACCGTTGTGTTTATAAAGTGGATTTTAATGATTAAAAAAAAATAATAATAATAAAATAAATGATAAAACAATTCTTTAATAAAAGCCAATAAATAATTTAACCAGCAGAAAGTTCAATTTTATTTCTCGCAACTGCATTCTCTAAAAGATCAAAGGAAGTGGAATGAAATGTCATCAAAGAATTGAACTGATATACATGTATGTACTTCGATAATATTTTGCTTGAAGAGATTTTTATTACATTTTGCATTTTATTAAACTCTTCGTGTTTATATCGAGAATGTGAAATTAACGAAACGATTAAAAATCATGTTTTTTTTTAAGAGTGAATTGCTGATTGATTTAAAATTCAGCGTTATAAGCAAGTTTTTAAATATTCTTATAAATAATTTTTCATGATAAGATTTAATCTTGAGAGCACTCCAGGCATTGGATCTTCTCCAATCTCTCCATTTGAAAAGTTGACATAACGCTTGTTAATTTTTGTTCACGTTAATTAATGTCATTTTTCAAATTGCAATAGCTATGTTCATCAAAATTAATTGTGTTAAAAATTTTAATGGCAAAAAAATTGTGTCTTTCCTTCTTGAATATATATATTTGACCCCATTTTCGTGTCAAGTCATTCGGAATTTCTTTATACCATGAAGCATAAAACGTATATGTACTGTGTTTACCTCATATAGAGCTACATCCTTCTCTATATATGGACGACGTATGTACAAATCTGTATTAGCCTTCACAGCCCCTTCGGGCTTGTGGTTGTATAAGCTGCGAGTGACAACTCCCTTAGGGCATCAAAGCTCCACATTAACATCCAGGTGACGCATAATTCATCGAAACCTCTCTCAGAGAATCCAGAGCAATTTTGATTGTGTAATGAGTGGAACAATTTCAAATTGATATTTGTTTGCATTGCTATGATAAAATTACGTACGTGAAAATTATATCATTTGCAATAATGCAATTGTGTCAATGGTTGTTCAATTAAAATAAATAAATTTTTTAAATGACCATTCTTTTTTATTTAATTCAGTATATTTATTACGAATATGTGCACATACAATACAGCATGATAATTTTTAATATGAATGCATGTCTGTGATATAAATTAATATCTGATGAGAGTCATAAACAATTTTGATTTTAAATATATATATATATATATATATATATATATATATATATGATCATTTTATTTCGTCTATTCACTGTACAGTAATAAAAATGCGAATAGAGAGGATTAATGTTCTCTAACTGATGATTGGCGTGTGACGATAACTACTATAGTACTACAACATACAAAACTTGTGCGGTTTTCTGTCTCTAGTCGTCTGGATTATTGCCAAGATAATTTTAGATTTTATTCGACGCTCAATAGACCATTCTAATTCCCCGAATCTGGCGCGCAAGCACACACCTTACGAATTGACGTGATTTTACCACTCTCATTTACAAATTTTGTCGACGATGACGATCAAAAAACAAGAACGAAATAATGAAAAAAAAAAAAAAAAACAAACAAAACAAAACGAGAAGGGAATGAAACAGTGATAATAACGATAATAATAGGAATGAATATAATCACCGAGATATATTTATCACTGGGAAATGAATACAAAGTTGCCAGGATAATTTAACGCCATCAGAATATGTTTCATTTAAATAAAATTGACTATTAATCAAAATTCAAAATTTTCACATGGAGCAAAGTTTTGAAACTTTTTTTTCTTCACAATTATTACAAGTTGATCAGTGGCACGCTAAGGACAAGAAAAAAAAAGGATTTATCCGCAAAACATTAATCACGAGTGAACATGTCTAATATTGATAAAATTAAATCAAAGTATATTTTAATGTTATAAAAAATAATTAAAAAAATTTTGTCAATAGCCATAATATTCAACGAATTTTTTTTTTCATATCACACAATTAAATAAAATACTGTCTTAATTTCAGTTATTATAAATCTGATATGAATATTTTTTTTAAATTCAACTGAACTACGTAAAAATTTTTAACTAACATCATAAAGTTAATCAAAATATACTTTTACATGAAAGAGTATATGAAAATATTATTCTTCGATTAATATAAATACAATTTTTCGTTTAATAAATATTCACAACACATTGCACAACTGTATAGAAAGTATAATTAAAATAAACGTGTGAATGTGTATGTGTGTAATGTATCAAGAAGATACTTTGTTTCATTCACTGAATGCAACTGATGCGAGAAACTCTTAAACAGTGAATCAGTACGAACGCACAACGTGTCGGCCGCCCGCGGTAACCGTCCTGTATAAACACACACTTTTAATTAATGATTAAGACCCAGCCCACGTTGGAAATTCTGCCAAATCTAATGCATCTATGACAACGTTTAGTAGGCGGAGCTTGCAGTGGGTCCGAGTGGATTTTCTCGAATGGCAATTGGCCGGGTATCTTAAAAATAGTCAGGACTCAGTTGTGACTGTGACACATGTAACACGTAAATATCCACACGTATGTATATCCCATGTGCGTGTCTGCAAGCTGCCAAGACATCTTTTCATGTTAGAAAGAGAGAGAGAGAGAGTAAAGACACGAGCAAAGAGTGAGAACGAGATATAGCACCATGTGCTATGAGATGGGAGAGACATTGCCTGAAGATTCTTGCTAAGTTTTCACTCTCATCTCTGACTTCGAGGTTTCCGGACCCCCGAACAGTGACACACGCATATATATATATATATATATTTAGGAACGCACGCGAATGGGAGAAAGATAGAGAGAAAGAGAGAAAGTGTCTCGATAAAATTTTAGCAATTAATATTTTGTATCTGTAATTAATATTCATATGTATAACGATCAAGTGTAATTTTTATTCGACAAACTGAAATGATCTATTATTTAATTACGTGAATAACTGATGGAGAAAAAGTGAACGCCGAATAAAAGAATAAAACGTGTGCGGTACGTGAATAAAATGTGCGGTGAGAGTTTTTGAAATAAAATTGAAATAATTGATTGGTGATAGTTGGAGAGAGGAAGAAAAAAAAAAAAAAGAAAGGGAGTAAAATTAGTACTGGGAATTTATAATTGAGAATTTGGAGAAGCGAAAAGTTGAATATTTAATTGGACGTTTGTGAAATGATGACCCTGATGACGGACGTGGGAGCATATCCATATGAATCACGTACAACATATGATGGCTATCATTCACATCATCCACGTCATCGGCATTTTTATACTAATCCGGAAACGGAATATTTGCAGAGTTACGTATCTGAGCGGGAAGAACATCAAACAAGAACGCGAAGTGTTGATAGCAGTGTCACATCATTAGAGAGTGTTGCTTCTGGTCATTATTCGAATGACAATCATATCAGGTTCGTTGAGTAAAAAAAAGAAATAAGGTGATATTATTTTTCACCCAATAGATAAAAGAATGGAAGAAGAAAGGAATGATAATAGTAACTGGAATTATAATAGATTTCAACTGAGATAATTTTTTCTTTTATTTCTAAATCCACACAGTGAAAATTTTATAAGATAAAGACAATTGAATATCACATTGATATTACTCTAGCGAGTGTAATAAAAATGCAAATGACTTTTTCTTCAACGGAAATAAAAAGTTCTTTCGTCAATTTCTTTTCTCCCTTTATATATATATATATATAAATTTTTTTTCTGCTTCCTTTGTTCACTATCTCTTATTCAAACCATTCGTATATTTCTCGCCCTATATAACTGGCCAATACTTCAAGTGCATCAGCATGAATGATATACCAACTGCAAGAAATTCAATTCAAAGTCGAGCCAACAGTCCATGTGATATAGAGCTTTTATTTAATTTCATTTCACATTTGATTCATTTCTTTTCATTTATTTTATTTCATTGTTACTTATTTTCCTTTTCTTTCTCTTTTCTCTTCTCTATCAAGTGCATGCCACTTACTTAAGCACAATGATGATTCGTAGGGGTCCAAGTGTAAACGTTGTTTTGTACGTCCTCGTGTGAGCTGACACATTTATCGGTCCGCTAGCTCAAAAGTTGGGGTAGAAATCGTAACAAAAGTATAGAGAGCAAGTTGATCTTCGACGTATTATGTTGTGACGATTTATATATTGGTCTTTAAACTGTTTTCACTTGATACGTATAAAACTCATCAGTTAGTGTATACAGTGACATGTAGACGAAGTTTCTTTTTTACTTTTATATCTAGTTAAGGAGAAATAATACACTTTTATTCATTTTGTTATTTTGTGTATTTTTTTTTTTTATGGTGTTGAACCTGATGTTCAACCGTGAGAATATAGAATCTTGTGTCAAACAGTAAATAGGATTCATTAAATTTATGCGCGACAATTGTATCTAACTTTCAATGCAATTTTTTAATTGTTTATGATAATGGGTATCAGGAAGGAAGTCTCATTTCTTATATAATTCCAAATCATTTTACTGGTCGAGTACATTTCTCTGTAACTGCGAATGAAAACATTGGATAAAAATAAATGAATGAGAAAAAATAGAAAAGTATCCCAATAATTTTACTCAACTACTAAATAAACCAACAGTTCCCCTACCAACAAAAATAATTTATAAATTTCCTGATACCATCTCTCCAACGAATGAAACATAAATTAACATATGTCATCATTTATAATTCCAGATCACAATTTCGTTACATACCTGATTCCGATGATGCATCATCAATCGTATCAGCCGACGCATCAGCCGATCCTGAATCACCATCAGCCGATGCTGATGAAATAAATGAAAATGAAACGATTGAACATGTGCCACATCCACATGTATTAGATGCAAGTTCACCCCATGGACCACGTCGTTGTCTTTTGTGGGCGTGTAAAGCTTGCAAGAAAAAAACAGTTACGGTCGACCGTAGAAAAGCCGCAACTCTTCGTGAACGTAGACGCTTGAGGAAGGTTAGTATTCTATATAAGTAACATGTCCCTAAATTGCAAACAACACCAGAGGGAATTTTCGCTTTACTCTCTCCGTCTCTGTTCTCGTGAGATTTGTTTGGCATGTTGAGTAACTTATCTAGTAACATATTTAGGGCTTGATGTAGTCGGAGATAGTTACTGAACTGTGATCGGTTTATAGCTGGATTAACTACTGGTTAAATATTGCCTGGCATAGTCGGAGGATTTCATCCGGTGCTTCATTCTCTCCCTGTAATGTATAAGACGCTTCAGATCTTTTCGCATCATTTTACATATATCATTGCGCTTAGTTGGTATGTACATTTAATAGTGTATATAGTCGGCGACGCTTTGTGGAATTAAATTTGACTACTAAAACTACGTTATAGATTTCTATAGATGTGACAATGACAAATTGAGTTTGTCTATTTACTATTTTACTACTATTACTTGGTTCCATCTCTACCAATTTAACTTACTCTATAGCTACTATCAAAGTTAATAATTAGATCGTATCAGAAGTTTTGGGTTGAATGGTTGGTGTGTGGAAATTTAAGGGAATGTTGAATTGAGTTCTTGATGAAGGTAATTATATTTAAGTTAGTTCTGTAGAGGACAACATGAATAAGACTGCAGTCTTGTCATTGTTTAATTTTATTATAATGACTTGTGAAGTTGAATAATATTCAATTGTCAGAAATTTTGTGTGTTTACAGGTTAATGAGGCGTTTGAAGTGTTGAAGAGGCGAACAAGTAATAATCCTAATCAACGATTGCCTAAAGTAGAAATTTTGAGAAATGCTATTGAGTATATTGAGAGTCTTGAAGCACTTTTACAAGGAAATCGACCAGCGACTGGACAAAATCATGTTTCAACAGATAACACAGTGAGTTTTAATTTTGCTTCATTACTCAAGATATTTGAAACAATATCTGTCCAGTATTTTAAGCGGATTTGGGTTTATTTTTACCCCAGTGGAAATTATTCTGGTAATAATTAATAGGTTTATAGAGAACTCTGATGATTGATTCATGATGATTAATTCATTCTCGATTATTAATTCAATCAAAACATACAATTTGATTGATAATAATCAATCAAATCCGAATTTATATTTTTATCCTGGAAAATGAAAATTCGTACTGCTCACGAACGATATCAAGACCAATTATAAAATGTTGATGGCACATCGAGAAATTTTTTCATTAACAATAATGTTTAGATGTCAGTGGATGCCGGGGGGGAAATAGATAAAATGAAAATTACTTCTGTTATTCCGTTGTTGTTGGAGTATGCAAATAATTTTACGATGCTGTGTAAAAATTCCAAAACATTTCTTCAACTATCAAAGACTAGTTTTAACTCTTGGAATGAAAAAGTTTCACAACTTGATATTTCTGTTGAAGAATAATTCAACATTGTTATAAGTATTACAATATAAATGTGGTGGAGGTAGTGGTAATGGTGGTAGTGGTGGTGGTGGATTGTGGTGTTTCCGCATTCGTATCATGACTCGATTATCGCACCAGCGCTAGGAATGTCAAAAGCTCCTTCTTCCTCTCTGTCTCTGCCACTACGTTGAACTTTAGAAACTGTATGTGATATTATAAATCATCCAAGAGCTTTTCACAGAATTCAAAACTTATATATGTATATATACATGTATGTCTGTATGGGAGTAGACGATATTTCTAAAAACTCATGCATAAAAATTTTTATTTTAATTCAGTAAATGTGGCTGAAATAATGTTGATAAATAATAATACTTTGAAAATTGACTATAGCTTGTACAGAAGAAAAGAAAAATGCGAGGTTCGACTATTTCGTTGAGAAAGTTATATATGTTAATTTATATTTTTGCAATTTCATTTGAATATTGCGATAATTAACGAGACAAGAAAATTCAATAATCAAAAATGAGATGGTATTTTTTTTTGTTTGTTTTCATATTTCATACATGTTTTCCAAATTATCGATGACTGTTTTCGGTGAACTTCATAATGATTAAATTTTTAATATTCAGTCTTTCATCAGAATGAGTCTGTGGAAATTTTTTACGCTGATGAAGATTGGATACGTCTTGATATTTAATGGTGATTGCAAACGAACTTCTCGCATTTTGGGTAGCGCACGTTTGGCTTCTATTCACCGTTCTTTCACAGCAGAAATTTAATTATCTTCTTCTGAAGTGCACTTCATTTTTTCTCATCAAGATAATTCAAATAAAGATGGATTATTGCATTGGATTTTTTATCGATAATTATTTCATATTGCAATTCGAATTTGACATGAGTACACTTGACCTGAATTTCATAATCGTAAAATTTTATGCAAAACGTATAATTAATTCATAAAACTATAACTCTTGCCATAACAATATACTTTTATACTTCAAAATTAAACTCATAAAATTTGATGAGGGTAGCTATAAAATTATACGAATTATTCAATTGTCCGGAACACTGTGGTTCCACATGAGTTTGAATAGATTAAGATCATAATGAAACAGAATATCATTTTACATCAGTTCAAATAATTCCAATAAATTTTCCCATCATAAATATTCATCTCCCCTCATCTTCATCAAAAAGTAATTCCTCATTTCACAGTTATCATAATTGTAGTTCGTAAAACTCCATTAGTTTACTAAATTTACAATTTCATTATTCATCCACATCATTCGCATTGTTTCAATCTCCATTCAATTAAATTTATTCAATCAATTTAATATAAAATTGATTTGTATTGGAAAAAAAAACAGTAGCGAAAAAATTCTGCTCCATTCCAAAAAAGCGTGCAGTCAATTTGTCAGATGAATGATGACAACGAGAAATTTTTTTGACAAGTGTAATAGAATGTGTCGGTCAACTTCTTATATATATGCTCGGTGACTCGAGTCTCATCTACGAGCGTGCGCGTGATATGCTCGAGCAAAATAGTTTGCTGTCTTTATGACGCCGGCTGGTTTTACGATAACCGAGTATTGAAAACCAATAGTTTCCCCGTCACGTTCTCTTTATATTTCCCCATCCATCGTGGCTTCCTCAATAGTATAAAAGTTGGGATGCAGCAAGTATAATAAAATGGACGATCGACACACACACACACTTTCTATTACATCAATGCCAGTTGTCAATAATGACACACACCTGATACTTGAATAACACTGTACCTATATTTGATATATCACATTGAATCACACACAAACACACAGTAGTTTATTAAAAGAATATGGGAACAAAAAACAGGAAAAAATTTATCTCATCGTGTACATAATCAAAAACAATTCACAAATCAATTATTTCTTATTACCTCAACAAAAAAAAAAACACTACAAACCGAAATATTCAATGACACTCAAGTGTCTCAAATTATCAAACTTCACCCTACGTCAATTAAAAATTTATCCCTCCTCTACAATTTTCCACATTGTATTATCCATTAATATAAACAAAAAAAAAAATACTTCTCACAACTCAACTTTATAACATAAAACTTAATATTACTATTATTTTTATGTTTCCTCAATTAAATTCACGTGTTATTGCACGACTCTTTATGCTTAAATTTGTCTGCGACAAATATCGCGTCGAGTGTATGTAGAGAAGACATGGAGAAGAAATACAAACACCTGAGTAAACGTGAAGTTGAAAGCCACAGTGAAAGGGTAAGGATAGAGAAAGAAAATCATGAGATATAAGGATTGAGTGAGAGATAGAATGAGTTGAGTCTTGCAAGTAAAAGTGACACGAGATGAATCTCTTCATTTGTCGGTTTCCGACAGCCCGACATGGACGACAGGTTCGTGTAAACATAATACCGCACTCGCCGAAATTCTCGAGCTTGCAATGCCTCGTGCCGTCGCGCAGGGCCGATGGGATTAACGTGAAGTGAAGTAGGCCCCCGACGAGTGGCGAATAAATATCCAAGCGTTGACGATAATAAACAGGAGGACATAAGATGGGTTGTGTGCGTGGGGATATCACTTTTGTATCATATACACATGCTTCTTTGGAGCACATAAGAAAAGCAGAAAAAGAAAAAAAAAAAATTAAACTTGCAAAGTGTCTGTGTAAAGAGATATGATATCATTTGATTTAATACTTTATACATTCTTTTTTTTTTTTCCTCATTTCTTATATGATTCTTCTCAATATTTACCCCCACGTTGATTTCTCCTGAGGAGATATTTTTTTCTTTCTTTCTTCTTCTTTTTTTTCTGCGCGTTCACGCATTTTTTCAAAAATGATACACATGTTCGACACGTGGAGTGCACTTGACTTTTTCCATTCGACAAAACTTCACTAATATTTCGTTTTAATTTTTTTTTTCTCCTTTTTTTTTTTTTATGATCCTTTCGCTCCAGGGATTTTCCTGAATGATCAGAGGTTGGGGGGTCTTCACATATATATATATATATATATTTGTATGTGTATGTGTTTGTGGGACGAATAACCATTAGTCGTAGGCATGTTGTGAAAGTAATTTATCACAACGAAATTCTCGATGTGCAATTTCATCGGAGTAATTAATAGAAAAAAAATATAAAAAGGTTTTTTTATTTTTAACTTTATGATATAAAGTTAAATAACTTTTTTTTTTTTTTCCCCCCGCTTTATATGTCTCTACACACGCTCATTATTTTATATTGTATATCAACTCGGACGTGTAAAAACGAATGAACAAACAAATAAATAATTGAGGTGACAACGTTTTTTATAATGAGATGAGAATAAAAATGCAAATGTGAAATTAACATGTTTCATCATACTATTATCAAAATCGTTATTATCAATGTATAATTAATATCTATATTATTAATATGGTTATTATTATACAGATATCAAAACATTTTTCATCACCTTGATAATTATATCACACCATTGTAATTTTAGTATAACAATAATAATTTACAATGACAGTTATAATAATAATGAAATGATTATTTTGATAAATAGTCATAATTTTAATTTCTCTATTTAAATATATATCATTATTAATTTTTAATCATTAATATGTCTCTAACATTGAAAGTGTCGAAAAACAAATATTGGAATTTTGACAAATAAATAAATAAATAGGGAGAGGATAACAAATAATATTGTACATTATTTGACAAGTGACATTGTGAATATATATAGTGTAATTTTTATACAAGGGTCACACACTCCCGCTCTTACTCGTTCTCGTTTACACAAGTCTCAGTGATATTCGCACTGGGCGGGCGACAGCAGCATTCTTCTTGTGGGGATTACACAATGAAATATATTTCCCTCTCACGAATTTCATCTCTCTCATATAATACCCCTCTTTGCTTTTACTCTCTTCCATTTTCTCCGTGTAGTTGCTCTGTATGACTGCAGTTATCGCATTTTTTTATTTATTTATTTTTCTTTTTTTTTGGTCCTCCGTGTTTCCCTCCCTCTTTCTAGTTTCTGCTGTGGACATTTGCGTTCGCGCTAAATATAAACTGTATGCGATGTGCCACAGATCCAAGCGTAGCGATAAATCACGATGCGACTTCGCGCGGGGAAAAATTCTTCTAATTTGCGCGAGCACCCTCTTGACTCGGTTTGCAAAAATGAAAAGAGAGAAAAAAAATAATAGAAAGGGAAGAAATAACACAAATTAAAGAAAGCTGTAGATTTATGAAGAATAAAATGAATGATTCAGTCGCGAATTGAATAATTATTGATAAAAGTTTAGCGATAAATTTTAACCATCACATTTGGATAATGTTTAAATGATTTTGTCAAGTTGAATACTTTTTTTTTTTTCTTGTTGAATATCGATAGAAATTACGATTTTTTTTAATTGATGGACTGAAGGAAGTTCCAATGTGAGTTAGACATATAAAGGGTAATGTTTGTTTGATACATTCAGCAATGAATGATTTTGATAAATTTATTTCTTGATGGCGAAATAAAATTGGAAGAAAATCAATTTTCTCTGCCCGAAATTATAATAACACACTTTAACCCCAGTCACTTTCACCCGTCGCAAAATCCCTTGATTTATTGGTGCAATTTTGTATTTTCTCCAAGGGTAAATCCTAAATCCCAAATCCTCCATCATTTATAGACACTACAACGAACTTATTTTTTATTTCCACCAAAATTTTATTTTCTCCACTTATTCTGTCTGCAGTGATAGAATAAGTTCAATTAAAATATTCATGTATATGGTCAATCAACTATCCTCTTGTGATGCATGTTCCACGTGTGTATGTGTGTGTTTTTCATTTAGTTTCACACTCTTCTTCCGAATACTCAAACGAATTTTAATTGTTATTGCTTTCCCACAATTTTGATTGACAAACGATATCGTCGAGAGCAAAATTCAGTTTGATGTAAATTGCCGTTGGCTTTAAAATTTCAAAATTTATTGAAACCACATCCTATAGTTACAGTGTCAGCTTGCGAATTGCCACAGGAACTCAAACATCCTCTGCTACTATTTCTGAAATTAATAATTTGATAACTCAAAAAGTGAGGTAGAAAGTGGATCGGGAGTTCTGCATTCAGCAATCACTAACATTAATAAAGATAATTTATTAATAATTAATGATACTAATTGAATATAAATTTAGCAAATAAACCTCTATAAAAATTTGTCCAAACTCATTCTCGTACAATAGTTCAATCGTTATACACATTTGATTCGATTAAAGTTGTTTCAAGTTTTATTAAATATTAATTCTTCCACCCCATTAGTTAACAATTTCAATTAAATTGTAATTAATAATTATTATCAACGGCAATTTACTCTACTATACAATAATATTATATTATATGTCCATATACTTAATCGAGTTGTAGAGTTCAAAAATAATTAATGATGAATAATAATTACCAATAATATTATATTAAATAAAATTAAATGACTGTGAATTTCATAGTGTGTCATGGAGTGTGGAAATGATAGAAAGAATGTAGAATAATATTTTTGTTAAATAGTTCCAGATTGTCAATTGGTGGGTGTTGACATTTTTCAGATGACCAAAATAATATTTGTTGAGAAACTGAGAAATATATACTGATGGAAAGTGAGATGCCATCGGGGGGTTAAGAAATAGGGTCGTGAGAGATATAGAAAATATGTATGAGTATGTATACATATATTGGTGTTTCACACTCACTGGAGTCTCCACACGCTTTTTTTCTACCTACACCAGTAGCACTCTTGCGTGTTCTGGCGTGTTTCGCCGCACCATATATCACCACGTATGGACCTCAAAAGAGTGCCGAGTGTCCCCAACGATACGCAGTATATACTACGGGTTTCATGTGCTATCTCCAAGCACAAACATTGTGCTTATTTAAAGCCCGTATCTCATTCGCGGTATCGTTAAGACAGCGAGTAACGCTTTACGATAAAAGCTTGGTGGCGTATAGAGTTTAAATTAAATAGAGTGAAAATGCACGAGGCAAAAGATGAAAGAAAGAGCAAGGCATTTTTTTTTTCTGACTGTTATCGACTTTCAATTAGCTAATTATATTAATTCTTTAACTACATACATCAAATCCGAATGGAAACACTCGAAGCATTTGTTACCATCAATTGTTTTTTCATTAACTTTGTCTGATTTTAATTATTTCCGAGACTGTGGTTAAGTGAACGATAAAATTCATCGTTTCGTATAATAATGATGTGCACGTATTGGTAGGAAAACGACGCGCCATTGTTGGACGGTTCTGCTATTGCGGTTCATTGATGGGTTGCACAGTGGGAATGTAATTCGCAATTTTATCACGTGCTACGTTACCTCGTGCACGTACAGGCCAAAGAAGCGTTGTAGACTTTTTCAATCCCCTATTTCTCTTTGTCTTCCTTCTTCTGTCATCTGTATTCCCTTCCCGCTCAACATCCTCTCATTCACTATATACTGCATTCTCTCTTAAATCCCTTATATAACCACCTTGGATTCAACTCCATACTCTCTTGTGCTTGCATGGTGCTCACGACAACCTGGAAATATAGATGTACGCGAGTAAAGAGTCGCAATCTCGAATGGTGACTGCGCTAAATTTCAACTGTGAAAGGAAGAGAGAGTTGGAAAAACTCAATTTTCGATTGCACTTATATATATGTAATCTTCAAATTAATTTTGTCACTGAAACAAACACAGTGAAAAACATTTCTTTGCTCCATTTGAACATTTATAAAGTTTAGAGAATTGTAATTGAGAAATTTTCATTTTCTTCATCATTTATGTAATTATTTTTCACGTGACAATTATTAATTCGAAAAATAAAATATTTGTTAGTGTTTAAAAAGTGTTCACAATGAAGTTGAAGCATGAATTATTTGAAAAACATTGGAATTTATTGTGTTAAGTATAAATATCATCTTAATTTGTAATGCTGATGCAATTCTTAAATTAAAAATAATATTCTTGATTTGATATATACTTTATTTTGTTCTGTTTAACTCGCAGGTGTGCTTCAGAAGTGCGTGATGAATTTGTATCGTAGTAAATCTCATGAACTTCAAAATATTGCAAAACTCGAGATGAGAAAAATGATAAAATCACCTGAGACTTTTCATAATGAACTTCTACTGAGTTGTTAGAAGCAAAAATACAGACGATACGAAAGAAAAAAGAAGAAATAAGAAACACGTTCAAAGCAACTATTTCCTTTAATAGAAAGGAACATGGAATAATTGGATTCGGAGTTGTAGCATGCAAGATTAAAAGATAATTAAACTCGAAATATTGCGGAAGTGAAAGTGCTTTCAAGCTATATCAAAAACGTTATTATAAGTTCCGAACAATGTAGTTGTGAAGTAATTGATGCAATGAAGCAGCGGTCAATGAAGTGCTAGTTTTTTAATATAAAATATATATGAGAATAATTTTTCCATCAAGAGTTTCGGCTCGCGCCAAATATATGTGTGCAAAATTTCTCGCTACTGGTATAATGTAAAGCTCACAGGAAGAAGAGGATTAGCCTGGTCTCGCAGATTTCGGTCAGTATCCCGAATTAAATTAAATTTTGCAGACTTGGATCACATATGCATTGCGGATTTTCTGTCAATTCTGACCAAAATAAAGTGATTTAAAAGTAGCTGTTATGAATATCTTTTTCGTTTCAAAAAAAAAAAAAACAAAAAACAAAATCATCCACTTTTGATTATTTTCATATAAATTATCAGCTTACAGTGGGACACAATTCATGACTGACACGGTTGCAAGTACATTTGTAACAACTTAATATATCTGTCATTAAATATTACGAATAATAGAACGATAAATGAGAATGAATAAAATTCTATGAGAACAATTAATTTCGTTATGATAATCTGCGTTAGGTAAATGCCCATGACTAATTTTTTTTTAAATCCGAATCATTGTTCAATAATCAATCAATGTTTTGTTCGTGTAATTGCAATATAGAGAGGATTAAAATTCATAATTATTACCAGACATAATTCTGGTTTGGAAAAAATATCCATTTGGCAACGTTGTATTATATGTGATAATAATAAATTGTACAATGGTGTATTGTTGCCAAGTGATTTTTTTTCTATGCCACAATTATATACTTGGCAATGGTTAATAACTTCAATTATTTTTGTATCTCAGAGTTATGTATAAATGGCATGATATTTTTATAGAAAAGTTATTTTCGTCTGATTTATTATTAGAGGATACATTTCATCATTACTCTTTTTTTTTTTCGAATTCGATGTTACTAAAATAGAGTCGACTATACTGAATATCAATGAATGCATAGAGAATCAAATGATGCTCATGTGAATTGTTGAATTCGAAATTGTGATAAAAGTAAATTTCTTTTGAGTCATTAAAAAATGTTTTTTCCATAATAATAATTTTTTTTATCAACAATAAAATAGTATATTTATACAGATAAATTTCTATATCATTCCACAAATAGTGCGTCATATTATTAGGAAGTATTTTTTTTTTTAATTCTTGACATAAAATGAATAATATTTTGTAATTTTCAAAACTAGGTTAATTGAATGCCATTCTCATACATTTTCCTATGTATCTCTATCAAGTGCAAAAGCGTCGGAAAATCTACGCGTGAATATGCATGTAAATAGATTCATTTTACCCATTTTCGTTCATATACAAAACAAAAGAATTCTATATATAGAAATATATATACGTCATCTAACATTTTTGACTCTTGTCAGACAATTTTCATGAAAGCACAAAACGTGATGTTCACATCGTTGAGCCATTGGTGCTTTAACTCCAAGAATAGTAACGACCATAATGTACATACATAGATGAAACGACCATAGAAAATAGAATAAGAAGAGAGAATCCAAGAGGGAGAGAGAAAGAGAAATGAGATTGTATACTAAATGGAGGGATGAAATGCCAACATTTAGTTTTGAGTGAACATAGAATACCGCACACAAAGTCTCACAGCAAAATACATCAATTTACTAATGTCTCTTTCTTTTTATTTTCATTTTTGATATCATTACACCTCAAATATTTCTACATAGAGTCTTCGAAAATATTTTAAACAAGTCACTGACCCTCTTGTGATTTATATTGCACTTTCATTCTTCAGACCAAACTCACCGCACACACACACACACACACACACACACAAAAATAAAAAAAAATAAAATTTACCGGTTGTCTAAAAACGTTTGATAGTTTATGATATTTTTGAAAAAGCTTTGGTTCTATATAAACACCCACGTGTTCATAGTAACTGTGGAATATCGTTCCGCTTTTTATTTATTTTTTTTTTTTTCGCTCTGTTAATATTCTCATGAATATAAATTCACAGTAATATTCATCCTAAAAGCCGATGAAACGTGAAAAAAAAAAGGGAGAAAAATAAATAAAAAAAGGATTGCCTAAAAAATTAAATGATGATTTGGTGTCAAAAATAATATTCACACTCAACACACATACACATATTCACACATAAATATATAAATGTATTATATATCTTTATGTATATAGATATGAGAGTGGTGTCACATTTTATTATAACACTTCGACGATGAGCATTAGATATATAATTTATATTGACTGAGGCATTAAATGGAGCTGACACGTTATCCTTTAGAGTTTATTATGTTTGCCGGACTATACACGAACGCACACAAGAGATGGTGATGTATAAATAAAAAAAAAAATAAATAAAAAAATGAATGAATAATATTGCGACTGTCTGACGCCTGACTATGGCAACTTAATGCACATTGATAATAATGCAAATGATCATTCTTGTGAAAAATTATTTCATTGCGCGCAATCCAACATTTACTTTCGTTTCAGTTTTGTTTTGTTAAATTATAACTAAATGAAATAATAGAACAAAACAATTTGTATTGTGAATATACATGAGAATGATAAACATATGTTTGATGATTTTATTTCTTCTCAATTACCTGTCCATTTTTATTTTTCAAATTCAAATTAACGAAATTTCGAATAAATGTCAATTAAAAAATTTTTTCATCGTAAATTTTGATGTTGTTACACTTCAAAATATTACGAATTATCGTCATATATATAATTTCAAAAGAGAATTTGAAAGACGCTGTTCACCTTGTCATGAATAAAACAGACAGAACATTTTCATTTAGTAGCAGTGATACAATTTGATGATTTAAATTTAGACAATTCAAGAGTGTATAGAATTTGTTTACACTTAGCTAATGTGCTTGTGCGATTTAGGAGTAGGTTACAAAGTCAACAAGTTTATCGTGTTGAGATATATATATATATATAACTGTAATGATTTTGGATATATAAACACCTAAGTGAATGAAGTGGCTGAAGGGATTCGTATATCCAAGATATATATACATATATCAGACACTTCTATATAGTAAACGTCACTCACTGGAATAAATTGTCCATAATTGTGTTGCGGCGTTGCCTTCTCTCTTCGCTTATATATCCGCGCACACGCGGACTCTAGGAATTTCAAGCCCAGCGAACAGCCGGAATCCGGGAGAATAAACTTAAGTGGACTCCAGCTGGTATAGCTGCTCTACACCACAGGAATTAATGTCGCATCTAATGTTGAGATAACGAAACCAGAGACATATCTACGGATAATGTTATTTGTCATACACTTCGTACAATAAATCTTCAACACTGCATTTAATATATAAATGTAACGTATACTGTACAGAAAAATTTGTGATGTAAAATATTTTCAATGTTAATTAGAAACAGCATTTAATTGTTAATTATTTTAAGTTTATCTCGATACATTTATTAATGAATTGATATTCGTTAGAGTTTAATTTTGCGAGAAAAAAAATGTACAGTTCATTTTTTATTTAGGGTGACCTTTTTTTTTTCTATAGTTGGATCAAATAAAAAGAGCTTCACAGCGGGTAGTCGTGTCAAGTACTGGCTTGTGGTAATACTCCAATTAGTATAATTAGCGTGATAGAAAATTATTCACAATCGCTGTCACTATATTGTTACACCTCTGGCCTATTTGTTGCCCTGAGAATTCCATTTTTTAGACAATTTTACAATTCAGAAATATTATTTTTGTCATTACAGCTTTTTAATTCATATAATTTCCAATATTTTCATATTAGATTATTTTTTCTTCAATTTCTCCAAGAAATAACGTAACTTTTGAGTTGTCAATCATGTTTATATCACCAACTGTTCCAGTGCTGAACATTTAAATACGAAACATCAATTGTTTCCTGTCACAATTCTAAACGTTAAATAGAAACAAATTTCAAGCCAGAAATAAATATGATTTTTTTTTTACTGCCAGTGATGTTGATTAAATTCATATAAAATTCTTCACAAAACAAATATAAAGTTCTGACATATTAATCACTGTCATAAATTAACGGTTGAAATTTTTACGAGCATTGCAAGTGTATATATAAATAACTACTACAATGTGCAATGTATCTACGTGCAGGATATAAGTTGTAATAGAGGTTTTCCATAGTATGTGCTTGTATGTGAGTATAACTAGACCAGAGCACCACCACTACTGAAATATATTGCATTTCCGCAATCGAAAAGCGAGGGAAGCAGTTTAATTGGACTAATTCAAGCTCGCGGGATTCACTATCGAGTAATTCACTACTATACGGTCTGATTAATCCACAATTGGAATTGTTCCCTGTCAAATTTCTTTTCCCTTTTTTTTATTTACATTTATACCATTGTTTTCCCTTTTTTTTTTTTTTTTTTACGGTAAACTATTTTAAAAATAAACCATTTTATTGTGGAGATTTATTTGTTTTCCTTTCCATTAATTTAAATTACTTATCACAATATATATTCCAGCACGGGCAATAAACAATCTTCTTTTTTAGATTAAGAAAATGATACTGTTATTTGAAATGAATATTTTTTGATAAGCTAAATTCAATGAAAACTTCATTATGTATTAAAAGTTTTTATGAAATCCAATAAATAAAAATAAAAAACATTTGATATTCAGCTTTGAATAACCTGTTATGATAATAAAATATTCAGAATAAAATTCGAATAAATAGAATTTATAATTATACAGAAGTATTATTGTTTAATTTAAATTGTTTTGAATGGAACTGTCATGACGTGATAATGAAAAAGAATTGTTTTTCATTTTCAGAACAGCGATTCGGCGCAGTACGTGACAGACAGGTTACGTCAATTCTCGGATCCATTAGCAAGGTTTCAGCCGATCAGCGGTGAGTGGTATTAATCTCCATACAAAAATGTATAAAATATTTTGTATTCATAAACCGATAAAAAAATTCATATAAAAAAGGGAAAAAAAAAAAAAACAGGAAAAATGTAAGTAATCTTCGATAATATAATCATGAATATTTATCCATTGAAATGTCAGTCACTAATAAAGCCAAAAAGAAGACGAACGGCTACTGCATACATCATTTCTCTGCTTTTTCTTAGCTCTAGAATAGTTGAAGAGAAAAGAAGATGAAAAAAAAAAAAAAATAGAAATTACCGGAAACTCGATATCATGGCTCATCCACCTTCCGAAAGTATACTCAGGGAGAAGCTTTTTTATTTTCTTCTTCTTCTCATTATTATTCTTCGTTTCCTTTTTCTCCCTCTTCTATTTCTTCTTTTTTTTTTTTTTCATACGATTTTTCTCTCACGTACCGACGTCCGTTATCGTTGCTTGACGAATATTGATGACACATTATACCCTTCTCACTCACATACAAACACTTTTTTGTTTTTAGCCAAAGTTCATCCTTGATGCTCCAAACACGCCCATCATATTTTCCATAAGAAGTAATTTTCTCTTTATCCACCAGAGATGGAATTTTAAATAGCCTATTCAAGGATGTAATCATGAGCATTTTCTATTGTCAAATGATTCATCAAAATTTCACTTCATGTTATTTTCATTTATAAATCACTCTTATGTAACATTATTAACTATTGGAAATGCATTGAGATAATTTGGTCTCTCAAGTCAGGTTTTCATTTTGACTCTCCAATGATTTTCAGAATACTCCAAATTTATATCTAAGCAATTATGTCTCCCAATATTTTTATTTCTTTGAATTTTCTGAGATTCACATCTCTTCATTATCTTCAATAGTTTTTACAATAATACAAACACAAAACTCTATGGGATTTATCAACTTCCACGCCCCACTCAAATGTTCCCCATTTCTAATTTTTTCTCATTCTTTTCTCTTCTAACATTTTATTTTTTTCAATTTTTTTAAGTTTAAAAGTATATGTGGGAAGAATGAAAATAAAATCTATTTTCTTTGGTTTATTTTCATCCTCTCGAGCTATCTCAGCTTGCAAGTGGCGTCTTAATGATTCACAGTGAATCAAATAATCCCATGGTATTAAGTAAGAATCTTTGGTTGTGGGAAGAGAATAAGAGACGAGACATCCTGCGCGCGAGAGATTTTAATTAACTTTGTTCCTTCAGGCGCTCCGAAAACGATTAAACCACAGAAATCACACGAATAACTAATTGAAAGCCCATTTTCATTTCTATTTTCTCTTTTGCTTCCACTCATCTCCATGCTCTTTTTTCCCTCTTTCGTTATTTTATTGATTTCATATAATAACTAAATTCAACGAAGCGATTAAATTTCAAAAGTCAAAGATAGACATCTTTGTGAAGTTTTTACACGGTTAATTTACTCTTGGGCAAGAAGTTGAAAATATTTAAGGGATTGTTTGCGAGTAAGAATATATATAGTCACTTCCATCCACTAACTGATAAACTTACGTACCAAGCGAAATCAGTTATTTGTATAGTACAGTACAATTTATCAAGCCAAATAAGTGAGTTTCATTTAATCTTAACGTCAATATCCTGCAGGTACTCAACTATTTGTTTGTGTAATTATCTTGAACAAGAGAATGTTGCTCGATAAAGAAGAGCACCAATGGCAAGTCGGTTCCTTTTGTTTACATAATTTCGTATCGATTCATGTATGTGTTTTTCGTTTGAATGAATTCTTCAAGTAAATTTAAGGTGATTGAAGCATGTGAAATTGTAGTTGCAATAGTAGAAATACTACATTAAATTGTTTCATAATAAATCATAACATATAATATCATAAATTCATTAGGGGACAAATTTTCTCTACTGAATTATATCAAATATTATGAATAAAATTAAAAACTGGTGCAAAAAAAATTCCTGTGATAATGAGAAACTTTATTAATTAATATCTTTCTGCAGAGCAACTGCAAGTGAATGAAGTTATTGATGTATTGAAGATAATTCTGAATTGAAACTAAATGTTTAGTTGCTATTCCACTGAATTTAAGTATCAATGAACTCTTCATCTGCGCACATGCTACTTAGAAAAAGATATTTACTGCATCATTTATATCTGAATGAAATAACTTTGTGACACGTGTGTGCAAATGGATGTCTCGGAGGCCCATTGCTTTATAACTGTCTTTTTTATTGTTATTTTCTTCTTTTTTTTTTTCACATATTGCACAGCACAATGCGTAACCCACTACACATGGTCTCGTTCATGTCTACTGCCATGGTGGGAAAAAATTGTCAACATCTGGCTCTATATATATATAAGTATTGCAAGTAAATGCATCGAGTGTTGCATTGCATCTGGGAAGCAATAAGTGTGAGGGTTACTGACCGTTTTTTTCACGCCTTTCCCACTACGATACAAACATATACGTACATTTGAGTTACATTCTTTGATACATCACAATCCAATGTTGCAAACTTTTTTTTTTTTCATTCTTCGAAGCCAGAAAGTATTATTCAATGCAAAATTTTTATTCTTCATTCGTATCATGCGGACATTCATGAATAATTCAAGTATATAATTAGAGCAATGAAATATTCAATGCTACCAATTTACTCTACAATTATTAATTGATTTTAACCAATATTGGAATATTGATTTCACAAATCAAACATCTAACCTCATACACATTCATATTATTCATCTAATAATATATCCCAATTTTGTAAATTGAAAAACAATCTAAAGAGCATACTCTTCAATTCCAATGTAAAAAAAGAAAAATAAATTAAACGACCACTTAAAATCATTCATATAATTTTGCTGACAATATATGTCACAACGACTCCGATGAACTCGTGTTTGATGGTATAATTAAACGAACAAGTGGACTGTGAACACCACAAAGAATATGTCAATAATATAATTGGACAAATAAATGTTCCAAGTGTATTTCATTATTGATTTTCATCACATTGATGAAAAAATAATAATATTGACGTACGAGAATTATCGTTGTCACTGTGAATATGTTCTATGTAAAAATATATACAGAGTATATCAGAGTGAAGAGTATATTTTTAAGTAGATTAATGCCGGACATGAGACGGAGCATTAAGCAGATCGGTATTAATGAGTTTTGTCACCCCCGAGTGGCACTCAGTTCCTATTTGGTTACACTCACCCGTCTATAGATAGCCCACCCGTGAGTTTACACTCACTCAAGTTTCTCTCCACTCTCTATCTCTTATCCTACAATTCTTCATCTCACTCTAACCCTCCAAATGAGAAATATGTCTTACCTACTCAAGGATAATCCACCTGAAAAACAAAACGGCTCCTCGTGTCACTAATTTATCTACGAAAAGTATTTTTATTTTCATTCCTTTTTTCAGTTGTCTACGAAGTAATCCCAGAGACATAGTCTCTCGTGTTTTTCAAATACGATAAATTGTTCGTGTGTTTAAGTCATTTGAAATAAATATTTTTTATCAATTCACGCTGCAAGTATACATGGGAAATTTGTAACTGCAATATTGTACAACTCATATAGTGAGAAACGAATAAAAATTGTTGTTTTAGATTGCGGTTATTATTTCGATAGTAATTTAATTATATTAATAGATTGCATTCAAGTTTATTTTTATTGAGATCCATGTGCTCGAATGGCAATAGTGAAATACATACAAAGCTTTCAATTATTATATATACAGTTGTTAACAGCGAAATAAAACTGAAGTATAAAGTATAAAATGAAACAATAAAGAACAATATAATGAAAGAATGAAATTAATGAAGTAATAATAATATCAGTAATGAAGAATGAAAGATAAAGTTTTCTACTTGAGAAGTAATATCGTGATGAAATAATATTAGAATAAAGATAAAAATTTATAATTATAGTCAAACAATTTGTGATTAATCTTGGATTGTGTTTTAAGTGTACTCTATTCACAATTACAACATAGAAAAATAATTAATTCAACAGTTCTATATTTTTCATGTGAGAAAAACTACTACAAAATTGTAAAAGCATAATTTAATTAAATTTATTCATTTCTATATTACAATTATGCTTAATAACAATTGATGGAGCAGAAAAATTTTCACAGTAAAATATATAAGCACTAAAACAAAAATGTGATTGAATTTTTCAACAGCACATAAACTATCATGATAAATATGTTCATATTATTGCGAAAGTCAGTGGTTTGTAATAAACTTACACTACGTTGAGCAACCAAGAAAACCAAAGTTTTCCAGACGGTGTGCCACATTGACGCAGTACACTCACTTCCTCTTCGGATAAATGATTATTCGCGACATCGCAAAGTACCCGGAGGGTTTGTGGCCTGATTTTCCAACTTCACGGTGGGAAACCGTAAACTCTACACTCCATCCCTCGGTATTTTTGTTTTTTTTTTTCTTCTTCTCTTTCTCATTTTGTCTCACTTGTAAGTCCCTCACTTTTCATTTCTCCACGTTTTGCCCTCATCTACCTCACTCTGTGAAGTTAGCGAATGCTTGGAAATCTGGTGCAGATCAAGAGTCTGCGCCAAGTCTCCATGTGTGTGTCACTCATTTTTAACTTTTTTTATTGCACTATCTGTCATTTATTCTTGTTTCAAAATGTAGTAATTATAATTACTGATTTGTATATTATCACATGAAATCATTATTGCTAATTGATTATTATCATTTGATACAATTTTTCTTTTTAATTATATTCGAGATACCAAATTAAAATAATATTTATTAATAATTAATAGTACAATATAAAAATATTTGGAGGAATAAATTTTTCCATGAACAAAAAAAATATTTAATACAATACTAAAGATTAATTTGTTATCTAACAATGAATAACTTGTATGTATTAGTATAAAATTTATACACTATATTACAGCAGCATTAATATTTCTGTGTTATTTTAATGGTTGAATAATTAAAATTTCAATTTTCTTGTATATGTATCACTTATGTGTGTTGATAAACACATGTTAGATGACTCGATGAATTCTCATAACGTTAATAGCAAAGGGAACTTTACATATACATAGATACATGAAGAAGACACGATGTATGAAATCAAATAAAGGGAATGAGGATGAGAGATAGTGGAAGATATTGAGGGATATACACAGTATAAGCCGAAGAAGCTGTTATTGCTTTACGGTACGTTGAGCAATACACTGAATAATGTACCATCTCTTCCCTTCACCTTATAACTCTAGTCATCGTCTTCTCGACGTCACAAAATACATTTTAACTGCTCACTGGATTTTATAATCTAGTCAAAGTCTGATACCTGGTGTCGTTAACTGAAAATTGTATACAGAGAGAATTATTTTATCTTTGAGTAAATAAAAACTTTCCTCTTTGTCATCAACTTATCCACATATTTGTGCATAAATCATTAAATATAATAAAACTCTTTCATTTCACTTTATTCATATATTATCAGACAATGAAGGCTACACGACAAATTTATCATAACTGATCCTAAAAATATATATTCATCGAACTATTACATGATGAGTGCTCTTGTCTGCGCGTCAGTGTCATGAAAATAAATGGAAACTTTATCCTCAATAAACTCTAAAGTCACCCAGCGTATAGAGGTGCAAATGCGTGTAAAAGAAATACAACAAGATAGAAACATGTAACATATAAGAACGGGTTACGAAGTAAAATAAATAGAAATACCGCAACTATATACATAACGTGCGCGTCCATGAAATTTATAGACGGGTAATAAATAGTGAGAGAATCTCGTCTTGTCGGCAAACGGTAATTTCACATTTCTATATATCTGTATACATATACACACACACACACACGCAAATACATTATATGTATAACAATATTTGAGTGCATAAACTTGCCCCTCATCCCATTTCAGTTGAAAACTAATTTATCCCGTATTTACAACACCGTAGAAAATTAATATCCACATATCTATTTAATCATAAACAAAAATACACGTTTATACCGGGTGACGCTTTCTAAATTAGTGAATTGTAATAACGCAGAAGCTATTTTTTTCTGCCAGAAATGTTACAGATAAATATTGTAGGGTTTTGAGAAGGACATACAGTGAAATTCAAAGATTTTATTATATTTTTCATTCGATTTCCAAACACATCTTACAAGAGTTGCGATATTAATATCTGGCGTTTGGAAAGTCTCACCCTGTATATTAGTGTGTGCAATTATTATATACACAGAGCCAGAGATAGCTTCTAATTATTTTCCCGCAGATAAATGTTGCTTGAGAATTGTCGTATATATGCAATTCGTGGGTGGCTCTATCTCCATTGCCAAAATGCATTGCTTAAAACTCTTATATATATCCTGCGGTGAAGCTTATGGCGAATATGAGAATGTGGGAGAGGATACATTGGTTGAAAAGAGGATATGATGCTAAGAGTGAAAGAGTGAAAGAGAAATGTGAATAGTCCAAGTCTCCAAGTATCAGTCCGGTAATCATGGATCCGTTCCAAAACAAGCCTCGTTTACGTGCCACTAGTGTGTGGACTATATTCTGTCAGAGTTTGCTCTGGAAATGACGGAAGAGGGCGCTATTTTTCTCTTTTTTTTTTTTATTTTCATTTCTATTTTTTCACTTGATCTGTTCTCTTTTGGTATCTTTCGCACTTTTGCATTTTACTTGTGTAGTGACAGTGATAATATAACTCGTGGAGTGAAGCCAAATTCAACAACACGTGTATGCAGCAGAGATGAAGCACATTCAAAGTATAAGTAACATTTGCATTGCCATTCGATATGTATACTCTCGTGTCTTGGCATGTCACTCTCAGTTTGCGTAGGGTGATTGTTAATAGTATGATGTGTGTTTGGATGGATGTATTTTGAAAATTATGAAACAAATTCATTATTTATTCAAAATAAATATACATTCATTTTTCTCACGGGTTCCATTTCATTAACTTGAAATGTTCTACACATTGAATTTACCAATATTTTACTGTGATGCCAAAAAAACAAAACAAAAAACTAGAAGAAAATGCATTGGATTTATTTATTTTTTTTTTCCATTTATTTCATTCAATATAATGTGAACGAAAATTGTAGTCTTATTCAATTTTCCAACAGTCAAATTCCGGTGCTCATTTCTTGATTAATTTAATTCGAGATAATGTATTATCATTCATAAATCCTAAATTAAATTATGATAATATTAACCCCAGAGCACATGACAGAGTCTTTAGGAACCTTTCTCTTAGAATTTATCGCGGTAGTATTCACGGAATACACGAAGGGGTTTTGTGGTAGTGGGTTGGAAAAAAAAAAAAAAAACTAGAGATTCTCATGACTGGAAACAGTTAACAGGGAACATCAGTTCCATTGCATCCCCCAAAACTCGTGACATGTTTTATCGAATGGCAAAAAATATGCCGTAGTATTAAAAACAAAAAAATAACAATGTCATTCAATAGCTGCAACAGAAAAAAATCCTGTATAATTCAAAATCGTTATTTACCATCAATTTGAAACCTCAACAATCACACAAATTTCAATGAACTTTTTCCCCATTTGCAAACAATGAATAAATTGCTGTTAATCAAGACAAATATTTTTCTCTCACAGTTATCGAAATTAAATAGTGTAATTTAATTGTACATAAAAAATCATTGTCTAGAACATGAAAACAAAGAAGAAAAAGAACAACAACTAAAATCTTCATCAGTGATATAGTTATGCCCATGCGTACGACTATTTCTATAAATATATAGTCGAGTTCAGATTAATTAACGTTAATGAACACTTGGCTATTGGCAAAAGCTCGAGGCATAATTTAACCCAGCAGAGAAGACAGTGTATTCTCTGTTCTTCTCGTGTATATCATTTAACCTTTGAGATTTAACTCGCAAAATTGCTTGTTTCATTTCTTCTTTTCTCCCGTTTCACTTTCTTATTTTTCTATTATCTATTTTTTAATTTCATTCTATTATTTGAGAACAGTGTGGGAATAGCTTATGAGCTCTTCTTGCATATATGTATATATATATATATATATATCAGAAGTTTTGCGTACGAGCTGTATATCAGTGATGCCTGCAAGCTGTGGTGCCAAAGCAATTTACCGAAGCGTGTCGAGCACCGTGTGTGTGGATGCTGATTATTTTAATTAATGCCCAACCGTTTCGCCTCGACTCCAAACAGAAACTCGAGAATGGCCCTACACAGGCCACGTGACTTTTATATGAAAAAAAAAATAAATAAATAAAATTAGAAAAAAAAAGTATATGTGTATAATATAATATATCTATCTAATTTGTTTCAGTCGGTGAATAAATAATTAAAGTGTACGAACAATTGAACTTACTTTTGTAAAGCAATTCTCTTTTTGTTAATTATAATTTCGTTTCTCTTTTGTTTTTTGGTTTTAATTTGGTTGTTGGGATTTAACGAGAAGCTAGGGAGGTCCTCGTTGTCGTGGGTAACATTTGTGAACCACACTCGAAGTGCCATATATTGTCACGGCGCATTAGCATGACACATCGTTGCAGTTTCGGGCGTATATAAGTAACGGGAGCCAAAAGATGGCATACCTTGGGAAAATCCTTTAATACTTTCAACAAAAAATAAATAAATTATGTGTTCATGGTGACAGTAAAAGTGTGTTGGATATAGGTACACTAATATCTTGAAGTAATTGTATCATGCAGGACTATTCTTTGTGGATTCATTGAGAAAATATAAATATTAGATATTAAATATTGGATAAATTATTGCTATAGTTTATTCTATTATAATACAATATATATGTTTACATATTCTATCACAATATACTGCACATACGAAGACAGTTCTATTTCAGTTCAATAAAATGTATTATTGATAAATAACACATCTCGTATTAAAATATAAGTATTTATTCATCACAAACATGTTTCATTAAATAAAAATAAACTCATCTCTCACTGTATCATTTATATACATGTTCCATTTAGCACACACAAACAACACAAATATATCGTAAATGTTGAACTTCCTTATCAAAAGTAGTCATACATTAACTCCAAATTCATTCGCTAAAATTACAATATCACAATTTCCAAAATAAAATAAACAATAAACATATTCTGTTTGTGGGCGACTGAAAATATATGAGTTACACTATTTCCACGAGGGAACAATTAAGGAACACAACCTTTCCCACATATTTGAACATTTATGTTGATAATTTTAATCCATCTTTTCAAACTATAATATGTATTTTCAAAATTACTTTTGCAATTGAAATAATAATCAAGGCAGCAGTTGAAAGCTTAAATTCCTTCAGGGAATTGCTAATTTTATTTGAACTTTTGCAGCATACTGATGCACTACATTTTCATACATGCATTTTCATACATGTATACGTGTGAATTTGCAATATGTGTGCATTCGCTTAACACTATAAATGTGTATACGCTCTTGCAGCTAATGAGCGTCGAATCAACGCGATGTTATATCCTTTTTCATGTCATTTCCACTGCGCCATACTCTCTGTGGTCTCTCCACACTCTTTCTCTCCATTTTCTATCCCCCTTTATCTCTTTCAGTGTCTCGCCTCGCGTTTAAATTAGTGGCTGGGCAAGAGATCCTCTTTGAAGACTGAAATGTAATTAACCCGTCCCAATTCATACATGCTGCTGATTTGCGACGACAATCTCATACAAAAACATACCCATAGGTATATACATCCAACACACAGATTTGGTTGTAATAATTTGTGCAAACATGTGTGAGTTTATCGTCACATAGTGAAAAATGACATCTCAATCATTATAATTATTTTGTAACATCAAATAAACTCTCAAACTTTTATCTATGTGTATTTATAAATGAAAAATAATTGTGTCAACCTCCCACAGTAAAGAATGTAATAATAATTGAGGGAACGTGACCCCAAATGTGAAAGCACAATCTTCAATAAATCCCCTAAACTTTCTTAAAATTCCAAACCATTACCCTTTCACTCGATTGCAGGAAAAAAAAAAAAAATATTGTCACAATCTAAAAACTACAATGACTCAAAATAAAATGAATTAATAACGCTTTCGAAAATCTTCACGGTGCAGTTAATCAATTTTTCAAAAGACATACGGCCAAAGCTAATGCGTAACGCCCATTTAAATTAGGACCGTGAAACGAGCGTTTAACGCGGCAATGAGTTATCGTGTCACGGCATACACAACAGCGAGGAAGAGGGGAATAACTGAGGAATGAGCCTCGAAGTTTCATACAGGAAATATGCGAGGAAACAAGGACTACATAGCGATGAATGATTCATAATGTACAGAGAATCCATCATTTATGAGTATATAATAACAGTAAATAATGATATTAATAGTAATAATACTTATAATGATAGTGAATAGATGAATATGAAGAGAAAAAGGGATTTATGGCAAATAATTCACACGAATGTTGTAAGAATCGACGTTTGCCCAAGGCGTAACTCACGCACATATATCTATTCATAGAATATGTAATTTCTGTTTTCAAATATTCACACATATATATATATATAACTGATGTATACGCCATTGCCACATACGAAAATTGTTGACCAGTTATTTTTGCTGCCAACGTTGGCCAACAGCGTGACGATGGATTCTAGCAAAACGGACGATTAATTCTGCTGATTAGATAAAATCTTGAGACAGTATATGAATATATGTATATACTGAAGAAAAAATTAGGATGGAGAACAGTGCCAAGTACAAGTTCACAAACAAAACTTGATTATAAAAATAAAATCAATTTATTAAATTGAAAATCAATGTTGTGAGAATATGTACCAATTCAAATTTCTTGATAACTTGTAGTGAATGATGAAGAAAAATAGTCATAATTTGATAATTTATTAATATTGAATAATTATTAAATTATTTGATATTGCAATATTGAATAATTTAACAATTATTCAATATTGCATGTTTGTGATTTATTTCTAAGCCGTTGGAAAATATTGGAAAATAATTGGAATAAGAAGTAGATAAATATATTATTGAAGCTTGGAGTCTTACCTTGCTAATGAGAACTTAAAAATTAAGCCACGATAAATTTTTCTCCCTTTTTTATATTCAGTCAGTTCTATTTAATTTTCTTTTCATTTTCATCCGATTTTCTGTTTTTTGTTCATTTAACAAAAGTGGCAATTAAAATACTTGAACGTAGTAATGTCAACATAGAGAAAAGGTAATATGTACATGTGAAGTGCATGGGAGTACATAATATAATTTTATTGTCGGTTTGATGAGTACAAAATTGGAATTAAAATGAACGAGTAAAATGTCGGGACAAGTCGTTCTATTTTATTCTCTATATTTCTTTCTCATTCTCGCATTCTCCGGTTCACTCTGATCATTTGCATTTTACGTGATCGTAGTTAGACCAACAGACAGTGCAATAGTGGGAAGCGAGAAAAGCTGACAGCACTGCAGCGATGAGAATGGAAAAAAATACAGGGAATATACGTATATAATTTTTATATATATGTATATCATTACATATATACAAAATATATAAAAACTTTCGCAATAACGACGGGTTGAATTTATATGTAAGCCACTGACGTTTTTCCACTGTAAAAATTATATTTTACTTGCCACACAATATAATAATTGGACTTTTCTCTGCATCACGAGCTTTATAAAACGATTAAATTCTAAACGTCTTCGGAAGTCTTCTGCGCAATAAAAACGAATAGTCTGCATGCTTTTACCTCTTTCTTTTACATTATATAATGTCAAGATTTACAGTGACGTAAACCAACGACAAGATTTGTATTAAAGTAATAGTGGAAATCAATCAAAAATGCAATTTGAATCAAAATCCAGAATTACACGAAAGAAAAATATTTGCAATCATTTAGATTGTGACATGGGCAGATGAGGGCCAATCAACTCGTCAAACAAACAGACTGATTACCTAGACAATGAACTAACAGAATAATTTTCCGATTGGCCAACGCAATAAATGGATTGAATGACAGATCAACTGATTGACAGATATAGTGACCAACTGGCAAGTCAAACAACAGATCGACTGATTGCCAAGGAGACAAACTGACACATGAATCGGTTGACTAGCAGACAAACCAAACAGTTTGACTGACAGTTGAATCGACTGACAAACAAATAAACAGACTGCCGAAAACTTACCGATCGGCAACAAGCCAAATTAAAATAGACAGATCGGCTTAAATTGATAAATCGACCAATTAGCAAAATTACAGAGAATCAATTCGACTGACAGGCAAATATTCCAATTGTCAAAACAAATCGAGTGACCGATCGATCTAGCACAATTCCAATAGTTCAATAGCTTCTCAAAATTGTCGAAAACTATAAAGAAATACTTTCCTTATATCATCACATGATGAGAAGTAGAAATAAAATTGAAGAAAAGATTGGAAATGAAAACGCCATTATCCGAATAATATATTTATCACATTTTTTTCCATCACTTCTACGATTTTTCACGAAAACAAAATCATCCAGAAGGCTATTACAGCCATGGGCTATCTCTCAAAAGGAAAAAATATACAATCAGAAGAATCCCCTTAGGCTGATCCGGCCCGAAAGGACAGTCATTCTATTCGACGTAACGACAAGTTTATTCCCAAAGCTTACACACTACTCTCGAGCGTTTCCATTCTCCACAGAACTCGTATCTCTCAACGTTGAAAATAAACTGAATGAAAAAACCGTATCGAAATGTGTTCTGCGTTGCAGAAATGGAAAAAGAAGGTAATGAAAAAAGGAAAAAATTAGAAGAGAAAAAAACCTGCATTCCGAGCAATGTGGGTTAATCCTATTCGAAGTTTTCCCCTACTGTAATTCCAAGTTAGTCTATAATCCTCATGAGTAATATCTGGATTTGCAACATCCACTCACTACTTTGCTTAAAAACTAACAGTCTTCACCATTCGAACCAGTGATGAGATTAAAAATAAAAAATAAAATGTATAAGCATAGTAAATACTCAGTGATCTTTAGCCAGCATGAATCGTGTGCGTCTTTGACGAGAAATCAAAGCAGAATAATTTGCAAGTTGTCTGTCTATCTGCATCTGCATCGTCACTTATATTGCCAATAAACACTATGACATCTCTGACTGCACACATTTCCCTTTTACAATATATTGCCAGTAATTTTCACATCGTGCGCAAGCGCGTCAGTTACATTTTCCTGCATCATGATGTATCTTTATCCGACGATCTAAGATGCGGTAGGTCAGTTCATCCAACTAGCGTCTGTGTTCACACAAAAACATATACGTATATCTACGTAGGTCACCTACACTCACTTATTTCTCTTCACTATATCCTCTATCTCTCTATCTGCTACCAGGGAGTTCGCCGCCATTTCGCTTCATGCGCACAAGCAAAAACGATCGATCAAAAGCTCTCTCTTGCGCGCAGCATGCACTTTTGGCTTCGTCGTGTGCCCATTCGAAGTGGCCGTTAAGTGCCCCAGCATGGTGGTAACGAAATGTTGGCGGACAGCAGGCAAACGTTAAACATTGAAGACATGGTACAAAGTCAACGGCTTGTGAGAGAACCGACACTTTTCTCACTCTTGTTCTTCTATACCTTTTTCTCTCATCTCATCTTTCTGATATATAGCGGTTAGGTGGCGGCGTTCGCTTATGACGATGAGTGACACTTCTGATGTCTGTCTCTTTAGTTGTGCGCTGAGGATCCACCCTGATAATTGGACGAGAACGATAATTGTTGACGATGGAATTATTCACTTCACTTTATTGAATTTTTACATCCTATCTCTTTTTTTTTTTTTTCAAGATAATTCTACTTCTTTTTAGTTTATGATTGTTGTTTTTTTTTTTTTTTTTCACGATCGTTGGCGCTGACAACGTGTCGACTCTTCTTTTACATCTTCTTTTCGTGCTTCTTCTGTTTCTTCGTGAGTGTCACACACTCACCGTTGGTTCTTGTACACTAATGTACGATTTTATGACCGCAGGCAGCTCGCAACTTTCACTGACAGTGTGTGATGTGTCACTTCTATTCGTTTTTCTTGACAACATTCTACGTTGAGGATAATGTAGTGATGGAATCAAAGCAAATCATTTTTTATTGCGCTCGTATATATTTATATTTTTCTTTTATTGTTGCTATTATTCTTTTTCATTCTCTCATATTCGTTCACGTAATGTACATTCAACTGTTGATTTATTTTTGCAAACATTTTTTTATATTTGGAAGACTGCAATGTTATTTTTCTCAGTGTGTCCTTTATACACTTCTTTCAAGATAGACATAATTTAATGTTTCATCAATTTTAATGCAACGATGAAGATCAAAGATACAGATAAAATTTTAAGCTTTATAACTTTATATTTGCATCCTCAATATGTGTATTTGGAGGAGTTATTTCTTCTATTATCTTTTGCATTTAGAGTGAAACTTCCTCAGGCGTGAGTGAATTTGCCAAATTCACTCTGTTCTGCAGATGCTTCACGGTTTCAATTTAAATTGTGAATCAGTAGTAATAGGAGAATAAAAGTTCATTCACTCCATTTGTTCTAGTGGAGTCCTCAAACTTCTAGTGAAAACTCCAGAGTACTTTTTTCATCAGTGAATTTGCATGCAGCGAAACATACTCGAATTTCCGATGTTCATCCAATACTTTCTCATAACAGTAGGAAAATAAAATTAGGAAACCTTGTAGTTACCTTCATCTCTTGCATAACAATTCAATGCACAACCACTCAACAACTTCAGCCTAATTCAAAATCTTGTCATGCATTCATATGTCATATCATCATTGCAAAACATATTCTCCTCTAAAGTTCCCAATTAAATTCACTATACCCACAAATTCCTACTGTATAAAGTTTACTGAACAGCATATGAATACCCATCACGCTCTTCTGCATTCACAAAGAAAGATGTTAACAAATATACATGTATATACTAAAAGCCACTTGACAATTTCGGGATTTGCGCCAAGGCCGTCGGCAGCACGGGACAGATATCACTCGAGGACAAAATTACGAAACTATTCCACTACCAGAATGTTATTTTGAAAATCGCTGACTTGTCACAAGGAGTTTACAATGGCTTTTCTGTATGTGACGTGATTGTACACGTTCTGATGCATATATACAGTTCATTATCACTCTTTTACCTCACTCACTCTCATAATACACTTGAAAAACTTTTTCTTTTTTCTACACAGTTGTTCTCGTTTCTTCTGGATTATCTGGCTTCTTCTATTCCTCCTTTTACTTTTCATTTCTAATGACTATAAAGACCAATGGGTATGAATACCAAGGAACTTTGGTTGGCCATATCCAGGGAGTTGGGAGCACTGTATGCAATGTACTTTTTTATATAACTCTAGCAAGAGCTTTGAAGTCGTTATTCTTGGCAGCTGTATATGAGTCTCTGGCTGAACAAGCACTTTTACTTATTCCAAGCCATAGTACTGGTGTACAAAGTATTATTGCTGTTGAATGTGTGTGTGTGTGGGTATACATTTCTACAAATCACGATTCATCATCTGCAATCTCTATCTCAGCATTCATTTATTCTTTTCTCTTTGCCATTGTGTGCTGTGCACGTCGCTGTCGCCCTCTGTCTGCACAGACAATTGTATTTATAACCTCAAACGTGTGTTAAAAAATAATGAAACTAAAAAGGATTTGAAGAAAATATAAGTATATATATTGATGAATGGGGATAGAATAAGAGTAGAGCGTTAAGAGAATAGAGAAATTAAATTAAAGTGTCACACAAAGAAATGAGAGATAATGCCATGGGGGAAATGAAGTTTTGCTGATGCGCTGGTTCGATTCGGAGAACTGAAGGTAATTAACCCGATGTAATTAAAAAAAGGGACACACAGAGATATACATAAAGTTACGCGAGAATAGATGGCGACAGAGTCAACTCTCGCACCCGCCCCCAGGGCCCGCTTTTGTGAGTTGCAAATGGCCCCTGCGACCTTCCGGTCTATTCAATAATCTCTTTGTTCATTCGACTTCAATCACGCGCCGAGTAAATTTACCGTGGTGTAATTATAGAGATTTTGTGTTCATCATAGTTTATTATTTTCTTCATTTATTTATCTTACTTTTCAATTTCAAAGGGAGAGAGATGTTCCTCATCTTTTTATAATCTTGATAGAATAATATATACACTAGATGGGACATTGCTAATTGGATTTTCGGTATTTTCAGAATTTTTGAATATCTGAATATACTCGAATAATCAATAGTAAAATTGTCAATTCATGTAACTTATAATATTATTTCATTGATTTTAATAATGATAATAAACACTGCTTTCAGTTATCCAAGTATGGTTTATTTTCGTTTTCCTAATTTTCAAATTATTCCGATGATTACATTTCCCTAATTATTCACATTACTTTCCCGATTGGGAATTTATACGTTGTCAACGTCGTCACCATCGTCGTCGTCAAACTCTCAACGTGCATCTCCTGAGGTGTTTCCCAGATATATCGTAATGGAGTTTACAACACCATCTGGCACCTCACCGAATTAATTGATTTTATCGCTGAGTTAGTCTGGTGTTCACGTCCGCTGTGAATATATATTCTCTCAAAATATAAGATCAATTATCGACTTGTTTTCTCTATGTACACCGACTATTTGTAGGGATATCGGAATTATTCATACAAAACGTATTAGGATTTAGCACTCGCAAATATTCTTTTGTCTATTCAGGATTAATGTTGTCGTCATCACGTCTTACTGATTGAATTTTGCTGTTCATTATTATATTATTTATTGTCATCGCTTATATATTTATTCTTATTTTTATTCTCCTTTTGTTTCAGGTTTTGAGCAAACGGAAACTGTGACTAATCATAACACTGGCAGCAGTCTCGATTGTTTGAACATGATTGTTCAAAGTATCAGTGGAGAGTCCAATGAAAATCCGTATTCATCAAACAATTAAATGAACTATAAATATGTACAGTATTAATGATGGTTGAGGGTGGAAAAAAATGCCACTTTATCGGATTAATATGATATTGAGAGGAAAGTGAAAGAGGAACAGGATAAGAAAATGTTTTTTCACTGTTTCTAAAATAAATGAAATTATCGTTTCATTAAGTAAACAAATTTTTTGTACAATCGCAATCAGAATGAAAATTATATTTCCATCTCATAATATTGACTCATACAACGTGCATCAGTTATGTATACGTAGGAATGACAATTACTCTACTTCAATTTATTTTTTACCGAAAAATAAATATCGCAAAAAATAAACTTAGACGCCAAAGATTTGTCTACAACCAAATAATAGTTAAAAATGTTTTTAGCTGTCTATCTAATCGACTACAACAACATTTGATGATAGAGTCATAGTCATAATTTAATAAGTAATATAAAGTCTGTTTAAGTCACTTAAATAATAACAAATCAGATACAAAATAATGATACTAATGATGATAGTAATAAAAATAATAGTCATAATGATAATGATAAATTATGATAAGCAAAACTGCTCAAGATTAATTACATTTAAATAATCGAAGATGAAATAGTAATAAAAGAAAAATTGTCGTACAAAAATAAAACCAATGTTATAATTTTTATCCATTCCTTATCTTTTATCATACACCAAACTAAATTAATCAATATCTAGATCTGAATGTCATCGAACTCATTACCAACGCTTGAATTACTTTCTGCTAGTAGCATTAAGCCACTCGCAGCAACTAATTTCATCGTCAGAATTCTATGGATTTCTGAGTGTTTTGTTACGAAACTGCAATTTTTTGCAATTGATATTGAGCCCATCCAGTTTATATACGGTCTCTAATCTAGCACGAATTACAAGACGGGACTAGAAGCGAAGTGGAATGTATATCTAAACTTGTCCAGGCACTCAATCACAAAACACCAAAAAGATATGAATAAAAATGCATAACGTGTATAATGACTTGTCTACAATTTTATTCGCGCGAATACGCACTTACAAATTTCTTGCAAAAAGTTTTGGTCGTTCTGCATATATGTGTTAATGCAATATTTCTAGCAAAGTAAAGTGAGTGGCGAACTATAGTAATTTAAGTGGCAACTTTGATGTTTGTGGGTGTTAAGGCATTTATGAATATCATTAATAACTTTTTGTCAAGAGTTGTCGCTATATTTCCATCTCTCTTACTCATTCACTCACTTCACGACTTTATCCATGCATCACCGGACTACATTAATATTTCTAAAACCACTTGTCTCATACGCGGCTGGTTAATTATTGTTTGACGGATGATAGTATAATGCGTAAGCGCTATATTCTAATGTCTGAATCGCTAGCTTACTAGTATAACGAATTTAACACTCTCTCACGAAGTCAAATTTTTAAATTTGATATAATTACCATTTCATCAAGTCCAAGGAGCTTGAGGTGGGAAATAAATTAATGATTCTTTTTGGCACAGTTTCATACAACGAAATTAAATGCAAGACAATTTTTTTTTTATTATTTCGAGAGATTATCAAATTTATATAGGAATAGTAATTCACTGAAAAAATATAGACGATTGTTAAACAATAAATATGTATTTTCTTCTGCAAAGTTTGATCTGATGGAATTCAATGCAGAAAAGTTTTATATAAATTATTTGGGAAGTTCATGAAGATTAAATAGCAATTTTCTTGCATAATTTAATCCTAAAAGTCACAAGTTTATAGCTGTGAACAACAGGAGTGCCAAACTGAATATTTTAAACAGCGCCACGTATCAATAATACCATAAGTATTCTTCTCGTACAATAAAAAACCATGGCAATGAAAAATTACCTTGTTTGATCACATTTGTGAACTAGTTTTGCAAATCATTGTAATAAATAATGAATATTTACCCATCTCCTTAACTAATTAAATCTATCAACAAAGATGAATTTATTTTCTCAATGTACCAGCTCAAACTTGCTTTATTAATAATCATGTTCGTAATTATTTTAGAAACCACATTTTAAGTGTTGCGATGGAGTGAGAGTGTGAGATAGAGGAAGGCATAACTCGTCGACGTGTCGGTATTTATCCCTTTGTAGTTTAACGTTCTACGGCAAATTGCCTTTATGGCTTGTTTAGACAAGCTTTGGAGCATATATACTGAATAGAGCAGACGAATGACATCCAAGAAATTGACGTCAACACCTTCATTTATATGCATATATATATATATATATATATATATATATATGTATACACATGGATTTTATATTTATTTTCATTCGTTGACTCTCTGTACATGCTATTAAAACCACAAACTACGTTCCAGCTAATTAAATATGAAAGATCATTAAATGCAACCTACTTGTAATAAAGAAGAAAATAAGAACAAGAGTATAAAGATCAAAAATTTTAATGAAAATATTTATATATATATATATATCTTCTGAGAAGATTCACTACATAATTTATGTTTCACTTAAAACCAATTTTCTCATCTGATTTGAAAATTAGTTTTCAATTCCATGTATTTATAATTGCCTCATTTATTTTGGCTATAAATTCAAACATAATCCGAATATTTTATTCGGTGCATTGTACAACATTTCTTTTTAAATCTACCTCTACTCGAAGTCAGGAATATCTTTTAATTCAAACTAGAACTCAATGTTAATTTGAAGCCAAGAATATATTCAGTTTCTAGTTAAATGAGAAAAATTCAATCAAGTCATTTTAATCAAAATAATTTATTATTTCACTTTCTAAAATTGTCTTCAATTAAATTCATGCAATTTGTTCACTCTACATTAAACTACTTTGTGTCGGACAGAGTAAATAAATTTTTAGAGACACTTGTAAAATTACTACTGAGAATAAACACGTTAAAGATGTTTTTTTTTACGGTCGAAAATCTGGAAAAATTTTCCCATGAAATTTGATATGACAAAAGTGACTATAAAATAAAATAAGAATATAAAGAACGAAACAACAGGTCCTACTGAGTTTTGTCTGGTGACGAAGATTTTTTATTTTTTATATAATTTGTTGACAAATTTAATGTACCAACAAGTTTCACTTCAGTTCCAGATGTTGTCGTGTATTGAAAGAAAAAAAAAGTCAAGTATATAATTCGCTCATATCGGAAGCGTGGCTTCCGGCACTTTAAAGCTAAAAATTCAAGTGCTGACGACGAGTGCTCATGTGAAGTGTATATCGAGTCATCAAAAGTATACTTATACTAAAGGATGCATCCATATATACGTACTCAAGTGTCTTCCTTAAAGAAACAATAAATAAATAAGCACATCAACATATCCAATTAACAACTTCATATGATCACACTAATCTCTGCTTGACATCACCTCCAATTCTATTTTATTCACACAATTTTATTTCATCCTATTATTAATATATTAATACGATTAATTATAATAATAATCATCATCATCCAATTACATATTTACTCATAGAATATACTGCTAATAATAAATTTTAATAGTAAATTTATATGATTGAATGCACAGTAATTTTTGATTTCATATCGTCGTAAAGTCATCTCTTCTTAAATCGAAATAAATAACAAAAAAAAAAAAATAGTGACAGATTTATAGTTACATGAAGAAACATGTCGAAATGAAAACATTGGAACGCGCCGAAGACTATATAAAAAATATTAAATGCATAAAATATATATAACAAATGCATGAATAATATTCTGAAAAAGTGTACAGCTGTCAACGTGAATTCATCGGATTTATTAACAGAGTAATACTTCCAATATATTTATCTGTATAGATATATAAGTGAAACCTTTCAAGACAGGAAGGACATTTAAGTATTTCCATAAAAATGTTTAAAGAGACGTGAATGAGTGTGATGTTTTTATCTTTGACGCAATTTCGGCACGTTTTCAAAACATCTCCACCCTATTAAAGGAACATTGACTTACTATATTATATATACACATATATTCATTCAGATGCATCTGTCTCTCATTCGTTATGGGGCTCTGAATATATTATTGGAGAATTTAGAGCATTTTTGGATACGTAAGAGAACACCCGGTCACTGGTATATGTTAGCAAATGGTTAGTTTTCCCTCGTGACAATTTTTCAATCGCAGTACTCAAGTGTGTGTGTGTGTGTGTCAAGTCTAGGGGCTACTCTATTGCACTTGAGACAAAACACGTAGCTGGATTAGTTCTCAATGGTCTGATGCACTCGGAGGTGGGTGAAAAAAAAATATGTGACAATATTTACGTTAAGTATCGGCAAGATCAAAGATATTCGAGTGTCTTGTATGCATCGTTGCATGTATCTAACTATCTGAATATATATTTATATATCTGGAAGGGAATATAATTTTTATTTGGATGCTAAATATGTTGACAAGGAATGAAGATAAATTTGACATCACAATTTTTCATAGAACAACAATTTTTGATTCGAGAATTGTATTATTGTGTTAGAAATTTATCTTCCAACATCAATAACACACAAAATACTTGAGGGAATAATATTGTAGAAAGTGTGATGTTATATACAAGATTTCATTGAATATAAGTTAGGTAATTGCTGGTGTTTCATAATATATCAAGACTATTGTTCTTTCAATGATGAATATTTATTTATATGAATGGAATGTGAACATTTATCAACTTTAGACGAGACATCGGGAAATGTGTGGAAGTCAAATAAATATAGATATGGATTCAATATGCTATGAATTTCCCGTGCGGATATACGTGGAAATATTTTTCACGCTCAAATTTATCAAAGGCTGTATGTTCTCATTCATTTCCTCACTTTCCGCTGACATTTTCTATTATATCAATTCTCATCTATGCTGGGTATTCAGTTGTATATTGAAAGATGGAAAAAAAATTTAGGAGTTGAATTTTTCATGCAAACTTTTATTCTTGATTTTCTATATATATATATATATATTTCGCCTATATAAAGCAGTTTTTCACATTCATTCTTTAACTTTGCTAATAAAAAAGCAATTTAAAAAATTCACGAATAAGGTTGAAAAAAAACTTGATGAATAATGAAATTAAATCACCTCTTCAAGTACTCAAATTAAATTAATTGAATTACCCATATAATAAAATTCTAATTATTGAAAAGAAAAGGAATAAATAAAATAAAAACACTTTTTTTTTGTCCACACAGTAGTTCTGTTGTCATTCATCTAAAATTACTTATTGGAGAAAAAGAAAATGTAATTTTCCAATTAAAAAAAACAAAAGTATTATCACGCAATAAAATATATAATTTTTTATATTCGTTATTTTTATTATCATGTATCTTTCTGTATCAATATTCCAATCTTCCTCTAGTTCCGTCACCAGCATTCTGATCTATTTATTTGATCTATTCCATAAGCGTCCGGCTTATATCACAGTACATATAATTCTCTACAGTAATATCACGATATAAATTGACCGCAATACACACGACACCACGTCCGCCCCGGGAAAATATAATATATGTATACCAGCGAGAAACAAAATCAACATCGTCAACGCGCACGACACGTGTGTGGCATAATATAAAAATATACATCCATAGAAAAAAAGATTAAAAAAAAAAAACAACTGCGTAGCGAATAAAAAAGGAATATATATACTTGCAAATCGTGCGTATGAGTCTGGGTCATTGTTGATGACACAAATGGTGAAAAATATGAGCTATACATAATCATAATCTACCAGAAAAAAAATACATAAATTAATAATATAAAGAAAATACATGAATAAAAAAATTTGCCAAATTAAAAATCACATATTAATATAAATCACTGGGGAAGATATTTCAACGCATTTGAATTCTCCAACTACTACAACATAAATTTATATCTGTGACTTTAATGTACTGGTCACAGATAAAAAAATTAGAAAAAAAATTTTTTTTTTTTTTCGACTATTCTTTTTTTGTTTTTTATTTCAAGAGTCTTTTCCGGGTTTTCGGTAATCCACCCATGAAATCGCTCGGGGACACGCCCAAAGGAACCAGTTTCCGTTTTCTCAAGTGCGCGGCGGACTGAACTCGCAGTTCCTTTCATCTCCCCTCAAAGGTCAGTGAAAAAAAAAAAAAAAAAATGGGGAAAGTAAAAATAAAGAATGTGTCTACAACTATTAAATTTACTTTCTATATTATTTCTTCAGTAGACAAATATGTATGTATGTGATATCAAAAATAGCTAACATCATGACGATGAAAGAGACCACAAATATTTAGCGACAGTAGTTACTTCTTCCTTCTAAACCAACATGATATAGCCACTTAATGTCATCTGCACATTGTAAATAATGTTTAAAAGTCGGTGATATAACATTTGGCTAGAGTTGACTGCTAAGAGTGTAAGAGACCACACCGAACGACACATGATCCCGAAAAATATCACTGTTGAATATGTCTCGAAGTATATTGTCTAGCATTGTATGTAATAAAAACATTTGAAAATATACTTCTGTGTAGTTCAAAATTTTGTGTAAGAGTCCAATTAAAATTTAATTCCAATTTAACTCTAATAGAATTCAAATGCGAGAGAACTATCATAAAGTCCAACATCTAATAAGTTTAAAATATAAAATGTATTTATCATGATTATAATAATTATAATTCACTGAATTTACATTACAATCTCGTATCGTTTTATTTTTACCACAAAACAATACCACAAATCCAAAGTAAAAACTAACCATGTGAAAAAATGAACTATTGTCAATATATTATTTCTGAAAGTAATTAAAAAAAATATATTTATACAACAGCATTAATAATATTGAATAATCATAGGCCAATTATTTCCACCCCATTTTCAAATACAAGAATAATTAATACTAATTGTTATTTCTTTCACAATTATTATTCACCTACCAGTTACAATCCATTTACTTTCATCGTTCGTGTGCGTTTCATCGAAGTTGCCATTGGATCTCGAAAGTGTTCCTTTTTCTCTTGACAAAATGAACAAAAGAAAAAATAAATGTAAGAGAGTGGTATATATATATATATATATATATATATCTGTTCCAATTGCTCGGTTGCTTCTTCTTTTTGTTTGGGTTTTTTTTTTTTTTATTCGGCACACTCTTTCTCAATGGCGTTTCCATTCCAATAGATTTGCGATAGCTTCAAAGAGACAAAGCTGATTGTGACGTGTATATAGTATACTGTAAAGATATACATATATGTATGTACATACAGTGCAAAAGGGGGTTTTAAAGCTGGGATGACTAGATGCAGAGAATCGATTAAATGCAAATGCGAAAATATCGGACATCCAAGCATATTGGCTCCAGGATTTTAGAGTTATACATGTAACGGTAAATATATTTAATACATACAACTATAAATGATATTATCGATACATGCATAGTCCACTATCGTGATGAAATGACGTCGTTGCACTATGAGGATAAAAGCAATAATAAAATATTACGATGGCTTTCACTCCCTCACTTTTATTGCAGCTTTTCTATTTGCAAGATCGAAATTTTTCAATTTTTTTTTTTTTTTTTTATTGAGAGTAGTGGTGCAGAAAGGGTATTGGAATTGTTTCGTGTTTGAAAGTACAAATTGTGAGATGTTTTTACGTTTTTTATGGTGTGGAATTTAACATAATATATATTCATCTTTATTTTTATTTGCTTTCATAAAACGAAATGTATAATAATTTGTACAATGAAAAGTATATGAATAAATTCAAATTATGCAAGAATATAAATTGATCTATTAGAATGGTTAGTTATAGATTGAAAAAAAAGGAATATAATAGTCACTATATACAAAACACAACCGCACTGGACATAATGCAATATGAATACACATATAACAAAGAATAGTCGAAGTGTAGAATGCATTTTGCACTTCTGGGTCAAACATTTCAATTCTATTGTCATGATAAAAGCTACTCGGATTCGGGTAAATCTTCCATTGTATGTATGTATACATGTATATCATCTTCATTCGCATCAATATACATACAGTATCAATAATAATAATGGTACATAATTTATAATAAAAAATATGAGAGTTTTTTTTTTTTACATTTCGTACTCACGAAAATTACTTCAATATCTTTGCGGATTATACTCTCTATCCAAATTAAATTGCAATTTCTCCTTTTATTTTTGTTATCGAGATATTAAGTTATTCTTTTCTTTTTTTTTATCATCTCTAAAATGGCGTGGGAATTTTTAAGGTGCCCAAGCCATTTCATCGCTACTTTATCTAATGACTTTCACAAATTTCCTCCAGTTTTGGATCATTAGATGTGGTCTTCAGAATTTTTGACAAGATGTGTATATACATTTTTTGAATAGTGAAAAAATACATGACATCTGTTTTCTATCAGTTGAAAAACCAAAGATGATTGACACATTCATCAAGTTCATAAATTCATTCTCATTTATATTTGTGGGTTATGCTTTTATTTTTTTTTTTTTGTCTATCTTTCAGCTTGGAAAAAGAGAAAACGTCCATAGAAAATTGGAATTGTCGTGCATATGTATTGTATGTGTACACGAAACTTGCGACCATACAAAAAAAAAAAAACATTTATTTGGTTCGAGTATTTTTATTCTCCCTCTTCACTTCTAAACTCATCAAAGGAAAAAAAAAAGAAACATCGTTAATTTATTTCAGTCGTGGTTAAAATCGATCGTCTACACACGTTTCATTTTATTTTCGTTTTATTTTTATTTGTGTGGTATACATTTATATATGTATTTTTTTACTCATCGCCCACACGTCAAGCGACCTTAAATGTTTTTTTTTTTTCTTTTTTTTATAGAGTTGTCTGATGAGGGGACTCAAAGTGTATTCAATGGAGGAAAAAAATTATATTAAAACGTTGAAAAAAATTCCAAATGAAAGATAAAAAGGAACTATAAATTTTGTGATACTTAATAAATTCAGTAGCTTAAGAGATACTTAATATTATAGTCGTTGGTGCATACGATTTGGCGCGTACCAAAGGCATTTCCGTTTCTCGTGTGGGGTCTCTGCTCCAGCATTACGCATTTAGTTATATGTATCCTACTAATCCAAATGGATTTGAAAGATCACGTTTTGGAGATTAGTATAGTAGTGGCAAACGCGAACGCGTTTCATCTTGACGTTGACTTTTTTGTACTTTGATAAACTGTCATTCCCTAAAAAGTACTGGGTATTTTAATTATTCTAAGAGAGAATATTTAAGTTTAATTTGATGTAGAATATCCAAAGGATATTCATTTTACCCCGGCTTAAGAGAGAAGATTATGGAAAAATCAATTTTATTTTATATTTGCAATGTTCATGCTTCTAGAAATACGCTGTTCAAATATTATATATTTCAATATAAAATGAATGTAATTTGGTAGATATCATATGGTAAAAAAAAATTTGTATAATTCATTATATCGTACAATTTTAAATATAACAAATGCTCGATATTATTCGATGGTTTTTATTCATATTTCAAAACAAATATAAAAATTAAAAAACTTCGAGTTGTTATACATAATATAATTTTTGTTGACAAAATATTTCTCTGTATAAATAAATATACAATTAGAGTATTCTTTCAATTCCAAGTATTTATTTTATAACACTATATCAAATTTCTTCCTACAAATCCACGTTTATCAATTATCATTAAAAATTATGTGCACTTAGGCAGTACGATTTCAATACTCCTCATATATAATTCGTAGAAATGGAGTCGATGGCCAAATTGGTTCACTAAAATCATTCCTCGCGTAAAATATTGTCAATTGATCTTTCTTTCGACAGTCAGTTACTTCAACAGCCACTTTTAATATCTCATCAGTAACATTCGTACCAACTAGAGTCAAAACAATAAGATTTTCTGCATTTGCAAGTAATCCTATCACCCCCCTGTTCGTCACCGCTCCACAATCATGAATATCTAATATTTTAAGTTTTGTACAATTAATCGCAATATCAATGAGCAAATCATCAGTAACCAATGACATGTGCAGAAGATCTAGTTTCTCTAAATTAACTAAATGTGCTAAATTATGCATTGCACTGGCTGGCAATAGAGAAAGACAATCTGGATAAAATGTGAATTTAGTTATTTTTGTTAATGTACCAACTGCCTTCAATGTCCATTCATCAATATCCATACACCATATAAATGTAAGAGAAGATAAATTGATAAATTTTTCTAGTGATATATTAAGCCAATATGGATCAATATTTCTGCAAAACTGAAATGTAATTTCTTCGATCGCTTCTGTTGGTATATGTGTAAGACATCGTCCAGTTATATCAATGCTTCGGTTAAAATGAAGATATCTTAAATTCTTATTGAAACGAAATAATCGTGATAAATTTTTTTCACCCGATTGTCTACATTCGCCTAATGAAAGTTCCTCTATATCACGGCATTTTCTGCTTAACTGAAATGCTATACGTGATGACATTGTAAAATACGATAGGTCGATAGTCTTAATGTTTGGACAATATTTACTGACTATCCACATTGATTCAGAGTTCAATAATTCACTGTAATGACTTAAATCCAGATGTTTGAGATGTGGTCCACAACGCATAAGAACTTCTCTCAGCATAACAAAATCAACATGCTGTCCGACTCTTCTTGGTAGGCACCATCTTCTTCTTGATAAATCCAATTTTTTCACAGTACGCCATGATTCTTGAATCAAAGTCTGCCACCGTTTGCAAACTGAAATGAAAAAAAAATAAGAATTTATATTTATATAGTTGTTGGATAAAATGTTCATTTACTGTATTTTTTCTTGATGTGATTTTGATCACTCACCTCTTTCACTGCGTACTCTATCAGCTAAAGGTAAGTACGAGAATATTTCTACCAAACAATCATTATTGAGATCGTGCATTGACGGATTGTCGGATCGATTACGCTTCAAAGTCAATGCTAAAAAAAAAAAAAGCACGTATGATTATTAGTTATGAATTCATCATAGAACAAAAATAAAATTAAACTGCGCATTCTACGTAGTTGGAAATTACAAACTACAATAGAGACATGTGTCATGATAATTATGTCTTTATGTTGAACAATTTTAATAAAATAAAAAAAATGTCAAATCACATTAGTTTATAGCTAAACCCCAAACCAGATTTCTTTTCCGTCAACAATCCAATGAACTATAAATTAATCAACGTATTTCTAATCCTTCAAAAAATCATGTCTCATCAATTCATCAAGTTGTTCAACTATAAAATATTCAATAATATATGAACAGCTATCGAATTGAGTATAAACAAATTTGTCAATTCTATGTTTTCTACTACACTCGCCACTTGATAAATAATCTGTTTCCTGTTGAAAACAGTACGTTCACCAAATTCATACACAGTTTAACATGAAACTATTGACTATATAAAAATCTTACCTTGCAACAACGGATTTATCGTCTCGTCCATTCCACATTGTATCTTGCTCTCCATGACGAGTGACTCTAACGAATTCAATATAAATTTGGAATTTTCCTTCACACGATCTTGCAACTGATGTACGCAGAACTGTCTCTGATTTGCACACGATGCCAATTGAATTCCAAATGCTACGTAGCCCTTCGAATTTTCTCAATATGAATTTTGTCTTTGGATAAATCCAGAAATTATTGAGTGCCAGGATTGGTGGGAAACCTGAATGGAAAAGGCGTTACCAATTAATAGAAAAGATAGGGAGATGGTCACATAAGCAAGTTTAGGGGCAACATGAGCATGCATTAAACCATAAACTATCTGATAGACAAATACTGAAGTAAGTATATATCATATAACCATTATCAAATAAATGGAGTTAAGTAGCTGCATTATAATTTTAACGATCAGCAGTAGACAGACTGTCGGTCTTTGTACGTCAGTGAAACGAGACAGCAGGTAAAGAGTTAAATTGCAGCCAGGCCCATAATTGACCTGGCCATCCCCTCTTAAGAAAAGATATGTCATAATTATATCAAGGTAATTAAGAAGTTGAAAAGCCAGGTCAAATATCATTTTATTGCCTTATGGATGAATGACGATAATAAAATGGCATTTCATTTTTCTTATATATTGAAGCAGTTGTTGAATGGACTTGGATTGATGCAATAATTTATCCATAGCTATCATGTAGATTATTGAATGGTAATTGAGGATTCGATTTCGGGTCATTGTAAATAAAACCTTTTGGGCTTTCCAATAAATTAGTGATCCCTCGATTAGTTATGTTTATTTCGACATAGTTATAAATTTAGGAAAGTTCCAGATAGCAAAGAAATTAATACAATAAGAAGTATTATTTCCATACGTGAGTAGACGATGATGCAAAATTTCAGGGTAACTAAGTTACCATTTGCGGACGGTTAAGCAGATTCATGTTAAAATTTTATAACCGGCTTTCATAACCTAAATTTTATCTTGCTCAGTCGGTAGTCAATTTTCCCATAACGTTGCAAAAAAGGCATCTTCTCTGTTTGCATTACCAACAGTACAGTCATCGCCATCTGTCGACAAACCCAACAAATTCCATGAACCTTTCACAGGGTCGTGATGCTTTCTGTGTTCTCCCCCTTCTCTCTCAATACCAATTTCCTCAGCTCACACATGTGTTTATTTTTGTTTGGAGCGTTTGGAGTGAAGAGAGTGTTATCTCGGGCATGAATGATAGCGAAAAATGTTTTGATATTTTGTATACATATATTATTCACAATTGAAATACGAGGAATAAAATTAAAAATTCATTTATTCAATTTTCGTATTCGTAAAATCATTTTTTCTTTACATATATCATTCAAAATTGTACCAACAAGAGTCATTTTTATTTTTAAAAGATTAAAAATATAAATAGCCGGTAAGTATTTATATACTGTTATTACATATATATTATATCAATTTTGATCAATGAATAAACAATGGGATATGATGAATGATTATTACGAGGGCACAAACAATTGATACAATTATATGGTAATGCTACGGATGAATCGACGAGGAAATTTATATCGTCAGTTATATTGATGTTTCTTACGGAGGTTAGACGCATTTTTTGATATTATCTGCATTTTTATACATACTCATGACGAAAAAAATATTCCCAATCCAAATGTTTTATTTAAATAATTACGACGCATAAAATATCTGATTGGATTTTTATTCTTCAATAGAATGTGGGTGGCGAAGCATAGAGAAATTGAAATAAAACGAAATTGATCTCTGTACAGCACGAAAAATTGCTTTGATAGTTCAATTTAATATCCAGAGTATTTTGCTTTTGTTAGACCAAGAATATTTTTACATTTGAAGAACAAGAGTTTACATTTTCGATTGAAGAATTTTTTTGTTGAAGAATTGCTTCACTTCATCTGTCATATTTTTATGTTATTTCAAAAAATGTTTGTTGATTTTTGCAGACAGAATTGAAATATGGCTGAGAGAAATTGTAATACCGTTTCGACATTGTTACACTTACGAGATGTGCTCGATACTGCTTTATCATCACGACAATTTTGTACGATAGATAATTATGATGATGCTATTGATACATTGTTTGCTGAATTGGATGCATTTGATGTTTGTCCATCATCATTATCGAATTTGATTAATGGTGATCGTAGTGATAATAATAGTTCAAAGACATCAACAGAAACATTGGAATGTGTTTTTGTCAAATTAATGAATTCATCATGGAATTTAATTCACAAACATCGAAATTTGATGCGACAACATGACAGATTAAAGGAACAACAGAGTAGAATACTGAATGACAATTCTGGACTTTCGGTGAGTTTAATTGATATTTATTTATTTTATTTTCATGTTGGTTTGTTGAATTCACGATCAATTACCCATAAAACAGAAACAATTTTTTTAAATGTACGTGAATGTATAATTTCCTAATGCTATTTTATTCACTCTGGAGTTGTATTTATCAGAAGCATGGGAAAGAATTATATTTCTGAATTTGTTCATGTTTACTGAGAATAAACTTTTCCATCACCCAAGCTATATGTTTTCTTGTTATATATATTTACAGAATCAAGTTAAACGATTAAAACAAGTAATTCAAAAGAAGGACTGTGCTGTGAGTGAAGTTGAGGAACGTGAGAGACAATTAAAAGTTACAGTTAGTAATTTAACTCGTGAATTGAAACGAGAAAAAGAGGAGGTAAGATAAATTGTAAATTAGACAATTAACTTTTTCAATAAATTTTTCTATCGCGAAATGAAGAGTCGGATTTACTTTTTATTTTTTTCTCTACTTCATTAAAATGATCACACAAATATTAACATATCTTTTATTACAGAATGCAAAGTTAAAGAAGCAAATTCAATCGAAAGACACCCAACATGCTCATGAATTGCGACGTATTCAACAGAATGGAAATAAATTGCGTGATCAATTACAAAAATCTGTTGGTGAGAATAATTGATGATTATAATTAAGACTCGTCTGTTATTATTTGACTAATCATTAAGAATTTTCCACCCATATTTCGCCTATTCATTCTTATATTTCACTCCTATACTATTTTTAATTTCGTTTCTTATCATTTTCTTCGAAGGCAAATATGTGCCGAGAAATAAAGCAACGCAAAATCTTCAGGCAGAACACGACAATAAAATTCGCTTGTACAAACAAACAATCAATCGCTTGGAGGAAAATAATAACTTGATGTTGCAAGAAATAAATGATTTGAAAGATGCATTGTCGCTACATGCTGGTGGACTGGAACTTCATATAGAATCTTCTGGTATTTGGGATGACACAACGACATAATAAATCTGATCGGTGAGTGAAATAAAAAATACTTATCTATTACAATTTTTTTTTATTTTACATTTGTTAAATATTGTTTCCCCTTCTCCCCCCTTTGACAACTTATCAATAATCATCCAGTAATGATTGCCAACTGCGCAGTACAATAAGTGAAATAATTCCAAGATAAATATTAGCGTGAAATTGATGATGACAATTGTGTTCGGAATTTTTTCGACATTTACAATTGCCAGCTTTACAAACTGTATTATTTATATTAGTAAACATATTCAAATTGCTTCGATCATTCGTATAAATTATTTCAGTTGGCATACTATTATTAATACTCTTAACCCAATCAGATGATAGTCTTAATGAACTAATCCCGTCGCCACAATTGTCCGTCATCACAACACTTCCAGCAACTAAATTAATACTGATATTTGAAAATACACAATTAATTATTCGTGAATTACTCCCATGAATTGACATTTGTCCGGATTTATTGAATTCAATTGTCGAATTTATAATAACGATAGAATCCAACGACTCGAAATTCAAATCGCCATTAACATTGCGCATTATGGTATTTATTATTTTTAATGATTGTCCTGACCAATTAATTCCCACCATCGCATCGATTATCACATTATAAAAAACAAATATATTAACGTCAATATCGGTGAATTGTTCATTGAGATAATTTATTTTAGTATTCTCAATTATAAAAGAGTCTATTTTTGCAATGTGCAAAAATGTTCTGTGACTAATTGTTGGAATAATTCCAATATTTCGCAACCATATTTTGCCAATATTTTTCGTTATCAAATTCGGTTCGAATTTTAATTTTCCACTTATATTTTGTATTTGTATATCGTGCATTAATTTAGAATTTGGTAGACTAGCGAGTTCAACATTGGCTGAAGTGCACGATTCTATCAGTAAAGATGTCGAATTCACGTAGTTGAAATTCATAGGAAGATGAAATGCCTGCAACATTATTTTAAAAATTTTCATCGATCAACTTTGTGTTTTTTTTCTGTTCTTACAATTTTTTTAACATTAAATAAACATGGTCGGCATTTTTATCACTCACCTTATTCTCAATACAATGACAACTGATAACTCGTTCTTCATGAGTACAAGTTTCACTCAAACGTTCGCCTGACACAATGGCCAATGAAAAGAAAACAATTACACAAATATATTTCATATTGTTCCTTTATCTTCTCTCACATTTATTAATCTCTCGTCGGTGAATTTTGGTCTTTCATCACTCAATTCATAAATAATGAAACATTCTTCTTCACATCGGAACGATAACGAGGATACTATAGAAATATTAACAAGTTAAAATTCATCTTTTGAATTTTTTGTCAGCATGAATTAAGTCAAATATTGTGAATAAAAATTTTTCCACGTGACGAAACAATTCTTTCCTGATACACCGACGTTCTTCCGGCTACCGCACACATCAGTCACACACAGTTTGTCTCGCATCAAGAGAGAGTAATAACTATGCGAGAGCTGTGTTGAAGAAATGAAAGAAAAAAAAAATAATAATAATAAAATATAATAAATTAAAAAAGAAATAGGAAAAATTGAATAAACAATTATGATTGACAGATCATTCGCACCGCTTTTTATGGTGATTGACATGCATAGTGGTTGTGTGGGGCTATTGAATGCCATTTAATAATTGGTACAAAGTATATTTTATATAACTTAAATGTAGCATTCATCGAGAGAATTCTTCTTCTATCGAATGAATTAGTAATATAGTGTAGGGACAATTCATCGCACCGGAAAAGTTGGGTAGGACCGGAACTCGGCATGACCAGTCAACATAGACATTATATATGGATACATTGTATGCACTATTTAATTCCCTTGTTGCGTATGTATATGCACGATGAAATTTATTATCGCGTTCCTCGTCATTGACTTTTTCACTTCACAAAATTATTACAATAGTTCACAATTTCAATATGCACTAATCATTACGTGTAAACTATTGTGTTAGTAATTGATATGAGAAAAAAGAAGGTTTCATTTACAATTATATTTTATAATATTATATTGTGCAATTATGCCCCAAGAACGTATCTGACATTATTTAACTTTAAATTTATTCATTCTCAAATATTGATGAACAAAAAGAAAGAATTAAAAAAAGGTTCTATTTCTTGGAGCAATATATAAATTTTCAGTCTTCAACATCATCATACATAATTCTACAATTCATAGATAAATGCGGATGTTATTCATTATTTTATTCAATTTACATTTATCACTTTTATATATATAATATGCATTTATAGGTTCATTATTTCTTATTATCATTTTCCCCAACGGTTTGGCACTGAGTCTTAAAAATATTCATTATTTTAATCTCGCGAATAAGGTATCGCACGTCTTTGGTAAAAACCGACCAATAAACTAGAATTCTTACTACACTAATGGAAAATGAATTTTTCTCTTTTTTCTCTTCGTCCAGCACATTTTCTTTTTCCCATGCATTCATTACTTATTTTAATTTTCTCGTCAATTCGTTGCTTATGTATTTGTATGTAACAGTTTAATTATGCAGTTATATTCAATCGTATACAAATATGATGATGAAAGTGTGAAGAAAAAAGAAGAGTGCATTGGTATAAAATATAAAACCCATAGAATTAAAATCAATTATGCAATATTGTTAAAAATTTGAACAATAAATGTATCAATATCATATAAACTTATCTCTTTGGCATGAAATCTTAGTGGATAAACTAAAATATAATGCTAAACGTTACTTGTTTATTTGTACAATATTTGAAGTAAAGAAAAGAATGGAAGAAAAATAAATTGCCAATCCCGACACTATCTAAAATTTTCCACGGAATATATTTTTAATACATTCTTTTCTCTCAATTGATACAAGTGCGAGTGGCATTTTTCCCTGATGATTTTGAATATTAGACAAACCACCAGCCCTTATCAAATGCATGCACACTTCTATTTGTTTATCGAGTGGAATTGTATCCGACATTGCTGCAGCCATATGCAACGATGTATTATTATTCCTATTTGGAATGTTTACAGCTTCGTGACCATTTCCGGCCAATAATGTCTGTGAAAAATAAAAAAAAAAAATTCATGTTATTAAATGTGTAATGTTCTTGCAATGCATATATGAAACACAAAATTATTTCTCTCTTCCAGAGAATATCATGAAGACAAATATTAAAAAATAATTCCATTCAAGACACCTTGGAAAAAATGTATTTGTTTTTAATTCCATGTAAACTACAAACATGTAGAGAATGTTTGCATTTATTTTGTAATAGAAGATAGATAGTTATCCTTTATTACACAAATTTAATGACTTCGAACTTGAGAAGAAATTATTAAAGATCTTACTCTTTGGAATATTCCTGGATTTTTGTTTTAATTGGAAACTTGAGACAATCTCGTTTTTGGAAACATTAAAAACTAATTATCATTTCATAATCTTAGATAAATGTTGATTCGATGCAGAGAAACCGCATAATATTATCTTTATTTTTATTTTTAAAATGAAATTAAAAAAATCATCCTTGATCAAGAGATCTAAATTGAAAAATCTCCTTGAAAAGAAATTTTACAAAAAAATATATCACGTTTGCATTTGTAACTTTCTGTTTATATTTTCTGATAACATAACATTTATACAACTGAAATCACAGTTGAGTAACACTTTATCATGCGACTTTTTTTTCATCAATATAAAGTAATTCGAAGTGATGTTTCAGACTGTTTTATTTCTTTACAACTCGAAAAAAAGTTGTAATCACGCCCGATTGGTACGGAAAATCGATAACATACCTTCACGAGCACTGGGTCACAGCACAATGATATCGCCAAGTGTAGTGCTGTATTTCCAGCTCTAATCTCTTTAATTTTTGAATCCGCCCCATTTTCTAACAATAGCCGAATAATTCCGATTGAGTTTATTCTCAATCCTGATGGATCATGCGCCTCCACCGCGACATGAAGAGGTGTCCGACCTTTAAATTACAATTCCCATTGCGATCACATACCATTCAATTAAGAGCTATGTTTTCAGAGCACATTGTAGAAGACCATCTACTATTCTCATATGAATTTATTTTATCGGAAAAAATTAGTGGCTCAATTTGAAAACATGCTAGAATTATATTACTCACATAATATATTTAATTCCAACAATTATTCCATTGAATCAAAACGACCGAATTGCGCGATGGGAAGAATTGAATAAAATCGAATTCGTAAATTTTATCAATCAAAGTATTCCGACTGTCGAATAATTTTTGAAATACGAATAACAAGTATGGTCTTCTACCATACACATATGAAAATGGTTTGTTTTTTTTTTTTTATGGAGAATTCAAATCATTGCAAGATAATGGTAAAAAATGAATAGATATCACAACGAAATTGAGAAAATGATTTACCGTCGTAATTGCATGTAGAGAGATCGAACATTGCATTCCCCTGTCGTGTTTTTAATGCAAGTAATTCTGCCAAAACTGCCAAGTGAGAGTCACCATTAGCAGCTACTGCATGAATCAATGTGTCACCCTGCAATCAATTGCACAGTTCGAATTTATTGAGTATGAAAATAGTTTGATATCGTTTTTATTTTTTTTTTTTCTTATTTTATTCGGGACTCACTCGTGTTTGATATAATCGTTGGCTCATATCAATTCCTCTCTGCACCATCACAGCACCCAGATAGCCAGTAACATATGGCATTTCTGGGCAGTTCATCGCTGCTAAATAAAGAGCATCTTCACCTCGATTATTGATCTTCGATAAACCATCGCTCGACATTCCCAATCGTTCTACCAATGGGATTAGGTATGCTTTTTTCTTTTGCAATTCAGCAGGATTGCCAACCAAACACATTAACATACTGTAAAAAAAAGAACAAATAAAATGTTATAGATTTGGAGAGTTGATAAATTCAAGTTTCCTTATTCATTCGAAATTATTTTATAGCAGAGGATCAATAATTTATCGCACAATTCTTTATTCATCTCAATTATTCAATTATATATTTATTTTGATTAACTCACGTGTCACCATCTTCATCAGCCATTGCAAGTTCTTCAGTCGACTTTTTCAATAAATTTTTCATCGCTTGTTCCACTTCCTTTGAATTCAATTCGTTCTTCAATCGTCTGGTTGCTGGTGTCAATGGTAAATTTAACGACGACCACGGGGCAACATTACGATCAGAATTTCTGATGGGAATAAATTTCCAAATTAATATTGCAGATTACAATTTTTTTATTTCCGTTGGGTTAATCCTAGAATAACTTGGATCCTATGAACCTTTTTGTTTTCCTATTTATCAAATTTTGGCTTTTCAATTATTCTACTTATCATCAAATAGTGTGAAAATCATTACTTCAAATTCGAGTTCTTGTACGGCTTTATGTTGGTTAACCGATTGGGTGTAATTGAGAAAAAAAATGTATAGGAAAAATTAATTTATAGACAAAATGGGGGCAGTTAATTAGGAACGCAATTCGTATAACTCTGATATGTATCTATAAATCCTAAAATGTAAATGGCATTGCAACAATGGTATTCTCTAATTAATTTTTTCTCACCTCTTAGAATGCGAAAGTCTGAATTGTGAGACTGGCTTAGGTACTTGAAAATCATTGAATGTTGTGTGTTGCTGCTCCTGTTGTGGTTGATGTTGATGATGCTGCTGTTGTTGTGGCGGTTGCTCACACCACGGATTATTATAAAATTGTGGTTGATTATGTGATGTGGATGGTTGATGATGTTTTATCAAATGTATTTGTGGACTCTCATGAGCTTGTGGTAAGAAATTATGATTACTCGATGTCCCTAAATTCATTGTGTTCGTTGGTGTGACTTGTTGTTGTTGTTGTTGTTGCTGTTGTTCATTGGTATAAAATTGGTTATTCCCAATATTATTTTGTGGATAATTCGTTGACAATAAATTCATTAATTCATTTTCAATAGTCATTGTGTTTCCCGCTGAACTAAATGATTTTTGATTGAAGTTATTTTGTTGCGATACATTATCTTCAAATGATGATGTACCGTAAACGCCATTATACTCTGGATAAACGAGATTAATTTGTGCTGAACTAATAATTGATGCTGTATTGCCAAGATTTGATATTGGCATTTGATTCGGTGATGATGATGATGATGATGATGACGTTGATTTCGATGACGGAGAGGATGAATTCGTTTGATTATTATGGTTGTCAGCTTCATTTTGTTGCCGTGAAAGAATACGATTTCGCATTCTATATCGCCACAGTGCTGTACTATTATTCTCTTGTGATAAATATTTTGGCACAACTTGCATCTCTTCATATTCTAAATCGTCTTTAATTACTTCTTCAAGTAATTTCAAACTATTGTCAATATCATCAGTTGTATTTTCATTATTATCAACAATTGTTCCGGATGACTCACAACTGTCGCACCAAGTTGAAAAATTTCCAAATTGTATTCCTAAATGATCTTCAATACGTGGATCAACTGTCTGATGATAATTAGACGGACTTTGGGTATCACTAAATGAATAATTAGATGACGATGATGAAGACATAGCAGTTCGTGCTCTTATTCGATGTAATCCCTAGTATAAAAACAAAATTGAATACATGAATCAGTAAATAAATGTTATAATTAACTGATGATTATCAAGTATTTCAAGATAATTGTTCATATGGATGATTAGAGATAGAATTAAATTGAACTTACCTGCGATATATCAGGTGGACTACCAATAATATTGGCTGACACGTGTGGCGAGCCAATATTTGTTGAAGAACCTGGTGATTGTGCACGACTTGATGCGCGACTGTGTGATCTTGATGACAGGACATTGTAACTGGTTATACTATTCGGTGAATCGGGCCAATTTTCTGAACTTGCTGCTGGCGATGGATTAGCATTACTTGCAATATCCGATTGTGCCCCTTGGAATCCTTTTTGATCAAGAATTTCCATTAAAAGTGCCTCACCACTCAGTGAATTCTCACTCACTGTTATCGATGGAATTGACGGAATTGATGAAATTGTCTATGTTGAAATTAAATTTCATGATTCATTAAAAATAAAGTCATTAAACAATCAAATACGAGATAGAAAAAATTAATGATTTGAGTCATATATAGTAAATTTGATGTTATCGTAACACTTGGAGTGAAATAAAAAAATAATTCCAATTCGCACATTTGAAATATATAAATTGATTTGTCGAAACATTTTAATTGATATGTAGTCGTATGAACAGTAAGTTAATCTCAAATCATGTAGAGAGCTTGTCTTGTATCGAAATAAATTTCAATTCTCAAAATATCTGTTAAACTTGAACCACAACTTCATTTTTAACGCCTATATATCATTTTTCTTTCCAGCTGTACATTTAGTTTCTTTATTATTATAATTTTTTTGTCCAATACTCACGTCTTCCAAATTATTCAAGGCACTCGTAGTATCTTGATTGGTCATCGTGATCCATCCATTATTACTGATATTCGATGAACAATGGCTCTGTCTTTTATTATAATCTTCCAATCGATCCAAACACGGATTTAACATATCACTGAATTGTTGATTACTCAAAATTTGTTGAGCTGTTGAATCAATATCTGATGTATAAGGTTGCATACCAGCTGAACTCTCTAACCAGTCGTTCAGTGTATGATAAGGTTTGATTCGAGATTGACTTGGCTGAGGCTTGACAGGTCCTCTTGCCCTGAGGTCATCATCGTCGTCATCATCGTCGTCGTACTCGTTGTCGTTAGCTTGGTCGTGGCTATTTTCTACCACCTCTTCATTGTCCTCCTCCTCCTCCTCCAAAACCATTTTTTTCACCACCACCTTTTCTTCTAATTTTTTTTCTTTCTCCATTGCATTATCTCCAACATCGACATCCTTCTCTTTATAATTATCATTATCATTAATATTCAATTCCTTATTTTCTTTATCATTCAAATTATTTGGGGTAAATTTGAGTTCAACGATTTTTTCAATAATGTCATCGAACTTGCTTACAATTAATGGATTATCATCTTGGATTATTGTTGAATTATTATCGTGCTGTGATGAACAAACACTACTACTCGAATCAATTAATGATGATGTGTCAGAACTTTCAGATATTTTTCTTCGTAATGTTGATGTATCAATACGTAAAGTTGTAAAGTTACATTCAGATTTATTTGAATTATCTTGATAGTTATCGATATCAGAGTCGGGTGATGGCGTTGATAGGTCTGAATAAATACCAGATTCTGAACTCGATTGATACATAATGATTTTCGGTGGATTCATTTTATCAATGTTGGAATCCATTGGAGGGCTATGAAATAATTAAAAAATTATATCGATTCATGAAATAGTATTTCTCCAAATTAAGTTTATTTAGTTTTTTATGTACCTATTGGGTTGGTAATTGATGGCAGCATCAGCAGAGCAATTCCAATGAAATAAATCTTCAGCACCCTGTCGCATCCTGAAAACAATTTATTATATTCATAAACAATATCATGTCATTAATATTTCACATATATATTCAATTTTTTTTTCTTTTTTCGATCTCTGTGTTTAATTTATTGCGACTGTATCAGCAATCAGTATAATAATCATGTGACACTCGAGTTTGTGTCTCATCAGACCTTGAGCGCGATTGACATTATTTTTTTTTTTTAACTAATTGTAAATATGATTACAAATGATAATTGTCATTATGTGCATATATGAAAATATCTATCTGTGATTATTTAGATGTGTGTATATGTTTTTTTTTATCGATATTGAGAAGTTTAAGGTTGAATCATTGTCAATGACGCGTCGGAAAACAGTCAAGGTCTTGTCATTGGCTATATTCTATTCGAGATGGAATAAAAGAAAGAAAAAAAAAGAACCGAAAAAAAAAAAGATGAGTGGAATCCTGCGGACTGTGAAGTAACAGAGACCATGGCATTCGCCGTGGCCTTGCATCAATGTTGATCAGTATATGTAAAGATCAAGTGTGTATACGAGGCCGCCGCGACGCGCATATATATAAAATAAATATAAACTTGCGGTATAGCAGTATGATAATTAATCTGTTGAATATGTAACAGACAATGTATGGTACAAAAAAAAAAATCGTTCATTGAACTAAACAAATTAGTTGTTACATATATTATGTAATATTTTTCTAGTAAGTAAGGCACAGGAGTGTGAATATCATTTTGAGAGATGATAATTATTTTTGAGAGCATTAACAGAGCTGAAAAAATCATAATCGTCAAAAAATCATTTTAATTTGTTTATGAAATCATTTTTATTTATAACTTCAATATTCTCATAGTTCTTTTTTCTCAGACTAGTGGTATCGTGAGGTTGGTCACGTTTTCCGGGTGCATTATGTCAGCTAAAGATACTATTATATGATTAAAAATATTAATGGCTGCATGTGTTGATATATAAATTAACTTTTTTTTTTTTTCTGTTTCTATTAGATAAATGATTATGTTTTCAATTAATGACAATAATATTGGTGACATATTCGAGGGGTTTTGATGCATGATTTTTTAGTTATCTAATAATACGTTTTGTTGATATATTTCAATTTCATTAATCAATACTTTTGAGAGTAGTTTGATCATAGTTTTTTATACGTATTTCCGGGTGCATTATGTCTGATGATGATATACTATATGCAATTAACATCACTCATACCGAACGATTATCACTTATGACTCAAACTATTCTTATAAAGAATGGCAAAACTATATTTATTGTGGTAGAGAAAAAAAAACATTAAAAAAATTCAAATATGTATACAATATTCCAAGAAATGTTCTACATTTCTCTGAAATCGTTACATCGAGTGGTCATTCATATTCAAATGCGTGTATCGTGTATGTCTATCGTAATTACGTAATTTTCATCACATTAACTTTTTCCTCCTGCGCCATTTCTTGTTTTGTATAGTAATTAAATTCGTCGAAATTTTCAGACAATTTCTGGAAATTTGACAGCGGAAAAAATTATCTTATATCATATTCCTTTCATATTTTTTTTTTTTTTTTTTTTTTTTCTTATTCCAATCCATAGAGTGGGGAGAAGATATTTTTGCAGATGCACAAAGAAAATATTGACATGCGATAAAACGAGAAATTGGTCGCGGTTGTTTGGAATTACGAGAAAAAAAAAAATTAAAAAAACCAAACTCTCACCTTGCACCTCGTTGAAATGACAATTGTTGGTGTGGAAAAAAAATTATAATTGCCAATCAGAAGAAGAAAAAAAAATCTTCGATGATGTTCTATTTATATAAACGTCACTGATGAACACTCCATAAATACTTCAACGTTTAATCACACTCAATATATAAATGGTATTGACATCAGTATCAAAAAGTTAGTTGAAGTATATTCCGATTATGAATTATTTTCGTTCGCACTTGTTATCATGCATAGTTTATATTTTCGAAACGCGCGAAAAAAAAATAAGTCAAAAGGATTTGACTCAAGTTCATCGGTCATTTGTTGCACACGTGACCGCACCAACGCAAAATGTTCTCACAAATGTTTGTTTTCTTTCTCGTTTTGTGCTACAATAAAAAATGATCAACACGCTCCAATATTTATTATCACATCTGTTACAATTATCGTATAATTATTTTCATCTCTATATTTCTTTTATATTGTACTTAGTTATCCAATAAACGCGTTTGTACAAACACACGTTTTTTTTCTCTTTTTCAAAGATAAACAAATACATGAGTGTACTTTGTATCCGTGGATGTTTTGAGATTACGTGTCACAATAATGAAGTGGGATAATGAAAAAATGTGAAAGATACTACGCACACTGCCAGTCGGCTAAACTCTGATCGTCTCGCAAAACTTGAAGAAACAATTCAACAAGTGGCGGGACTTTGAAGAGAGGGAGTCACGGTGTGGTGGGAGCGCGCGAACAATTTATTTGCATTTGATCGTATCGCGCAAACACGTAGCCCAATGACGTCGAAACTTCACAATTTTTCGATTAAAAGTTTGTCGTTTTTTAAAAATGTTTTTTTGTTCTCTTTCCAATTTTCTTATCGTTCATGACAGCAGGAATAAATGTGTTGAATACAATAGAATTATTTCCGATATGCGTAGTACATTACATAATGGGTAAAGAAAAATTTATTAAATTTTTATTTTTTTCATTACAATGTTTTGTGTTTTCTCACTTTCTATTTTATATTTCATTTCATTGATTTTAGATTGCTATTAGGATTCTATGGGGGAGCGGAGATTAATATTAAAATCACATAAACATATTTTCAGTATTGTTAATAATATATAAAGTTCATAAATAAATAATTGAAGGCAAATTATTTATTCTTTTTATTGATTTGTACTTTTTTTGTGAACATCGAACAGCCAAAAAGAGTAACAGGATCACATGAATTCAAAATATGAGAAGTTATTGATGAGATCTATAGCGTATAAAGTAAAGAAGAAATTGGGATTTTGTTTCGCCTATCATTCTTATTTAATTTCGTCATTTTTTTATTTTCATCAAGACTTTAAGCCGTGAACAATCACTTAATTCAACACGTATACAGAACATCGTATTCATCAATAATATATAGTGCATGAAATGGTTTTTTCGATATTTTCTAAGCTCACTACTGCACTTTACTTACTGACAATTCGTTTCGTAACTATGCCACAATAATGAATGTATAGTTATGCAAAAGAAAAGAATAAATAAATAAATAAGAAAAGAATAATATAATGGAGATGGTATAGAACAAAAAAATTGCAGACGATTATATTAATAATTGTGCATATTCAAAAACAGGTTTTTCATGGATAATTTTTATAATAAAAAATCAAGTTCGAGACAGAATATTTAATCTATGTATACATATCTAAATGAATAACAAAATAGAAACAGGAAGAAATGATAAGTTTTATAATTAGGAAATGACAATCTACCATTTCAATCTTCAACTTCCGACTGTAAATTCTTCTCTCATGTTTTGTCATTTTTTTTTTTTCTTTCTTCTTTCAATTGTAATGCTAATGCTGACCGGTCGTGGTTCTCCGCAAGAATCCTCATCCTTCCAACACAAGTTTTTCTTTTCTTTATATGATTATTTATGTATATTTTTCTAATCTCAAATTTCGTCATCATAACCTGACAATATATAATGCACGTTATACCACAACATCGCATATTTATCTGGTCAATTACAATTATATATTTATTTACGTAACTATTCTGTAATTGTCTATATATAATCGGCGAGAAAAAAAATTACATATCAATTAAAAAAAAAACGTCTATTCGTTGTTTGTAAACAACGTCAGTTGAAGGACCAGAATAATGTGATCGAGAAATCGTGTTTCATTAATTATTAATACCTGTTTGATTAGTGCAATAAATAAAAAAACCTTTTTACATATATGGGAAAAAAATATACGCGCATAAATATTATTCTTATTTTATTTTTTTTTTTTTAATTTATATTTTTATTGTATGTTATATAATATTGGAATTGTAATTCAATCAATTCATTCTTCGAATAATTCTCTTAATCATTATAACCGAGAATAAAGTGACAAGAGTAAGTGGATGGTACCTATTGGTACAAATAATTTTTAAACCAAATCGTGGAGTAATATTTTATTTCACTATGAGAATAATATTACTATTTAATTTGTTATTATACAATAATTGATGATTGAATTTTTACCGCATTGACGTCAAAGATGTTTCTATTATTCGCAGAAATTTCAACGACATGCTGATTCTCATGATGATTCTCATTTCGAGATGCAATTAAATATATGTGCATATATAATTTTTTATATATGAACATATTACAATAATATAATACAATAATGTGTTATAGTACTTTGGTGTTTGTGTTGTATATTTATTTATACCTCAAAATATATTCACGACCTGCTCTAACATCCTTGAAATAATATTCTTAATCAACGTAACTTATTTTGTTGCACTTACCGATTACAGTTGCAACTTTTTATCGTAAAATGCTTTTTTTTTTTTGTAATTACGCTTTTTGTACTTCCGTTTGCAAAGTTTTTATCGCTTAATTAGTCATTTATTTTTTCTGTATTTATATTATTTCTTCAGTCACTCAACGAAATAAAAAGCCGATGGCTTGCAAATCGATAGGATATTTTTTTCAACAAGGTCAACTTGATTTTTTTCGATAATGAAAGAGAAAAAAAAATTATTCACTGAAACAGGAAGTTCCTGATTTTTAAGTAAAATATAAATTGACACCTTTTATCTATCTTCTTCATCATTCGTATGTTATTTATTTATTTATTTTTTTTTTTTTTCCATTAATTCAATAAACTGAAGATGGCGTTGATGCTAGAATTTAATTCCTCGATTATTAATTCTACAGGAAGAAACTTATGTACCTGATATACCTATTTCCAATATACAAATATTTCAAAGAATTACAAGACAGTTTTATTAACAATGGTAGACGAATTATTCATCCACAAAAATCAATAAAAATAATTAGCAATTATTGTTATTCAGTTGATGCAGGTTGTAAATTTTTTATCTTGATCAATTAGAGTCGTATTGAGGATAATGCAAAAAATATCTCTTCAAATAATATCAGTAAGAAATAATTCAATACTATAAAACTATACTCTTGTTAATGCATCCAGATGATTATACCATTCATTATCGATAATTCTACTAATATCCTGCTACTAAGTGTTGAGGAAGTTTAATTAACATATATTCAAAGGAAGTACTTGCACAAAATGTAATAAACAAAAAAAAAGTGAATCAATTTTATAAAATTGCACAAGGTAAACTCTGTCTTAACTATCACTAATCCATTCCAGGAAATCATCAGGTTATTTCGAGTGTAATTTCCAAGAGTTAATTGATTATTGATGATTTAAATGAAATTATAATCGTTCACTATTTTACAAAATTTGACGTTAATAAGTAACGATTATATTTGCCAAAACCATGTACAAGATACGTTCATTAACTATTCACTAGAAACTATACATTTCCAAAATTCACTACTGTTATTGTCTAGAAAAAATTAAATTATTAACAATTGAAGATTAATAGCATGGTTATTTTGGCATACCTATAATCAATCAATCTCGAAACCGTTACTCAATGATTCGATGCTAGATGTGATGTACGACACAAGTCCAAAACGATAACTCATCCATATGGTGAAGAGTGCAAGTATGGTTTTGAATATTTTGTCAATCCAAACCATTCTGGAAAAAAAAAAAAAAAAGAGAACAGAAAAATAAATAAATATACAAAATGATCAACATTTTTTACTGAATTCATTTTTAATGACTGAAATAATTTTTTTATGCAAGGGGAATGGCACTTTGAGACTCTATGAAAATCAAACTTTATTTAGCATATATTTCTGAACATAGTTTTTGTGAGAATATCTAGTTGTCATATTCTATTTAAATTTCGAAGAAATATAGACGTGTTAAAAAAATTTAACAGTTAGTGAAATTTGAATAGTTTGTGATATTTAAAGGGTTGAAAATTCATGTACAGTCATTATAAATTCAATATGATTTAAGTGTAAAAAATAAATTACATACGTTGACATGAATTACGAGTGTGATATGAGTATGTTTAATTATATATGGTTATATCAGGTCATAAATAATCAAATATTAACCATACAAAAATATATTTAATTTTTTAGAATAGATTAGAATAATTGTTTTAAAAAAAACCAGTTCTGGTGATTGTTCATAAATAAGTTATTGGGGATAATAAATTAACAAATGAATAAATGCATGACTGTGCATATCAGTCTTGCTTAAAAAATCGCTTTGTTTCTATTTAAGTTTGTGAGAATTTACATTCCCATGGTAAAAATTGACATCATTCCATATTTCCATTAATCTATGGTATCATAATATGCTGACAATTGTGAGAAAGATTTTACAACGCAATTTGTTGTGCAAGCTTTATCTTCGAGTGAATACAAATCAGTTTTAATCCTATTCAATTATTTTTAATTTCAATTAATTCATGGCCGCAATTTTTTACAAAGTATTTTTCTTTTTTTTTTTTCATTGTTAAACTCAATCGTGATGGAGGATAAATTTAGAGAATGTGACAGAATAATCTGTGCACTGTAAACATTGTAACGAATGTACACTCATGAGTTTGATTATAATTTGTAATTTTCACAGGATTATTTTTCATTTATCACGATACAATCACGTGCATCTTTTTTTTTTATCTCATCAGATTGATCGTAATCATACACTTCACTTCCTCATATATTTCTCCATCCACACATTAAGTATGGAATCACGTGGCGTATTTAATCCTATCTAGAGATTCCCAGAAAGTTTCTTGTCAATTCAATTCATTAATCAGAATTTTTTTTGTCCCTTAATAAAAAATTTACTGTATCAAGTTTAATATGAAATTGATTTGATAAATATCATAGACAACTGCTATAAGTGAACGATATCACGATTATGTACTTGGAATATTATTCCACATTATCGAGAAGTTTCAAATCAAGTGTTAATTATCATCACATAATTTTTTTTTCCATAATTATTTTTCGAATTCGACATTTGAACTTGCATGTAATCGTTTGACATTACTGCTACTAAACTCATAGATAGATATTTTAAACGAATGAAAGAAAAGAAAAAATATTCAAGTACATGAATATTCGCAGTGTTGGATTCTTAGTTGACTTGTTATTTATCTACTATCATAATTTTTCCAAGGTTAACAACAATAGACTTCAAATATGTATACAAACAAATATACATTATCTCGACAGTTTCTATGCATGTGAGTGAGAGACATTGAAATATATAAATTGCAAGCTAATTATATTGAAATATAAACATTGATTACCTCATGTATTTCTTAGTTGATGAAGAATTTTTTTTTTAAATTTAACCAAAAAGAAAAATTAATAGAATAATAAATTACGATATGATGAACATAAATACAAGAGATAAAACAAAGTTGAAATGGGAGCAACGATCTGTTGGACAAATTTTCCAAAATTCATATTGAATGAAAGGAAATTATGCAAATTGTTTAATACTCATAACATAATTGACAAGTTGAAATCACTTCATAATTTTAATGATTATTATTATTAAACTAATGTCTAAATAATAATGAGAACATTGCATATTTTTTAGGTTCTTCAATATGTCATTGATTATAGAAAATAAAATACTGTTTCTTGTGATTGATTTAATTGGGCTCTATTTTTCGTTTTAGTAACCAACTAAAATCAACAAGTAAATTTTAAATAATGTATTTCCTTTTCGTGCCAATAATTGTCTAGACCAAATGCATAATGTAATATTTCTTATCAGTGATATCGTGAGAGCTATTATAACCAGTCATTGCTCAAGTATATATTTCCACACATATTCATACTCATAAATGAATTCATTTATACACAAATCACAATATCTATTCAACCAGTTTTCATACGGATGACGTGTTTCCATGATGCTAATATAAAACTATCAACTCTGTCCAAGGACTAATTTGCAATTTTGTTGATGAGTGTTGGGTCTCCACCACAGATACGGGGGAATGAGTACCCAAAAACCACAACAAAAAAAAAAGTTCAAAAAATAAAAATGGTAAAATAAGAGGTTTTTAATTGAGTAAAAAAAAAAAATTGGTTAGAATATAAAAATATCATGTGACGTGGATTCCATTTGTAAATATGTGTGGGCGATTATTAATACCATGTGGTAGATATCTACCAGAGTCTAATTGACTCTTTGAATGTGATGTTTGGAGGAAAAATAAAGAGACAAAAAAAAAATGAAAACACAGGGATTTCCCAACAATTTTGCGCGTATTTTCCAACTATTACACCCAGAAGGGAAAGGTTTCACCCATAGACACCTGTCGTCATTTGTATATTAAATTTCATGGTTATAAATATATACATATATATATTTATATATCATGCAATAAATGCGATGGGATTCCCAAAGATGTCGAAGTCGTTACGTAAATGATTCACGATTATATCATGAAGCGCGATGTCGAGTTGTCTCAAGCAAATTTTTTTTTCTTCTTCATATTACAATCATGCTTGATAATAATTAACCTATCAACGTTCATAGTGATATGGTACAGTAAGAACAGTTTTAACCCAATGATAGACGTTAAGAGTGAGAGAATGAAATTGTCAAGAAAAAAAAACACTAATTTTATTCCTCTCCAATGAAGCCAATTGTTTATTTGGAATTATTAACATTCATCTAATCACATCACCATAAACCTTGAATTATTAATAACTCAAATGTTTGTTACAATAGACTGATACAAGAATAATGTAAAATCTTTTTTTATTAACAAAATCCATACAGGTCTGTACCTGATGCTCTTTTTGCAAACTAAAATATTCATATTAAACCCTGTATCAAGGATAAAATTTATTCGATACAAAATTAATATACATTGAAAGTAATTGCAAAAAAATCTATTCAGAGTTGCGTGATCCCAGTGCATTCACCTGAATTATTTGCACGATTATATATATATATAAATGTACATGTATGTGGAACTATCGTTGGCATTTGACCTGATTCTACGTCTCCTACCTCTGGCTTTACCTTTGTATATTCACGACATAACCACAATCGATCAAACATGCCATGTAATACAATGTACGACAGTGGACAAAATTCTGTATTACTGTCAACTATTTAGAAAATGTCTTTAGTCTCACACAAAACGTCCCCATGTCATCATCACATTTAATTATTTATTTATTGATATATTTATTTATTTATTCTTTCATTTCTTTGTTTCATTAATGTTGTATAGTTTAGTGATTCCTATTCATCAGTGATTAATTGTTGTATAAGCTCACATATGTGAGTTAATATTCATAGCAAGTATTACTGTATTTAAATTTTATAGTCATTATATATTATTTTTATTAATTTTTTTCTCCTCTCTCCATATTTATCATTAGGTTGATTCAATATTACTCGGGGATTTCCCATTCTATGTCGTACGATTATCGCGACGTATATTATTATTCTTTTTTACTTCTTTTATTTTTTTCTGTCCCCTATTACAAACCCACTCATGTTCTCGTTTAGTCATCCAAGTCATTGACACCAAATCGTGTTGAATCATTGCAAAATGAATAAGAGGATAGAAAAAAAAAAAAAGTTGAATAATAAAGACGAAGAAGGAGAAGAATTGTAAATGAAATTGAAACTATATTGTGATTGTTATTGTGAACACGATTCACTATCGTGATTTACGTGATGAGAAAAAAGAATGATATGAGAGTGTGGAAAATACTACAAAAGATTATATGTATGTGTCTGATGTTCGATAGTGCGCAATTGATTTTCAGACAATATTTGTAGCGATCTATATATGAAAGTGATTTATTTTACATTATCGTATTTTAGAAAAAAATTGAGCAGATATAATTTATCAAGAGATAAAAAATAAAATAAACATAATGGAGTTTGGTAATGACTGATTATCACGAGCATTTTTCTATCCATTTTTTACTCAATAATTACTATTTCTTATCTAACAATGGCATTTTAAAAATAGAAATGGGAATACCATTTCGGACTTTGGAAGATAATCGATTTTTAATTTTTTTCATTATTACTAGAAAATATTCTAATTAGTTTTAGACTAGAGGTAGACTGGTCTACTCAATTAGTCGAATTTATTGCGTTTTTAGTTTCAGCAAAGCTGAAATTAGGATTGAAAAAAAATCGGCAGACAAAATTTTTGTATCCACTTACATTCAATAGTCTGTGATCAAACAATCTTGACATTTCGAAATTAAATTTGGTATATAATTCGTCCAATGAAATAACAAAACTTTTGCGATCTCTATCATCGTTTCATCCCTAATCACTTCAGTGATAGAAATTCCAAAGAAAAATACTATTTCTAAAGTCATCAGAGCAATGTTCTCCCTTAAGATCATGTTTTTATACTCACTTTTCTTGATGCTTCAGTGCAGCTGGTAAATTTTTCATATCCTCTTTCAGTAAATAAGTTTTTGCACCGATCAAACATTGTCTATGAATAAAAAAGAAAAATTTATCATATCAATTGTAATTAGTGAGTTTAAAGAAGAAAAAGCAGAGAGATATATTGCAAATACATACTTGAAATAAAGATTGACATCGAAGGATGCATATTCAAATCCAAAACTATCAGTGTCTGCGGGTGGAACCTCAGTTAGTAAACTCATTAACTTGTTATTTTTAAATTTCCATTGATTCAACAAAAAATATGCCAGTGCATGATTGGCAATGAAAACTTTTCGATGTAACTTTAGAAGCCTGAAAGTAGAAATGAATTAACATTAATAAAATTACGAATGGAAAGAAGAAAAAGTAATTCAAGTTTCTATTTAATTAATTTAGTAAACAATTCACATTGGTTTCCTTCCACTGAGTTTTAGTATTGTATCGAGAAGTAGTGATGGCAAAACGTGCAGTAGCAATACGAGAACATGAAATATAAATTTATCGGTAACATGAACGATCGACGGTCGCCAAATTATTCCTTCCAATGGAATTGTTCGAATCCATCGAAATCCCATATTCGACAGTTCATCCACTGATATACTTTTCATATCTGCTGAACAACAATTGTAAACGTGAACAGATGGATCCCTAGTGATACTGTGAACAAAATAAAAAATTCAAGATAAAATCATTCTAATAACTCTGTAATTGTTTTGGCAGTATTTACTCTATTTCAAACCCTCTATTCTCCCCTTGAGAAAGCGTAAAAAATACTAGTTAAATTCTTACGTTGCAACGCCACGTTTCCAACTGGCAATCAACATTGCCTTGATTGCAACATCAACTGGTATAAAATCAGAATTCATATTTGGATTGCCAAGTATCACTTTCAGTACTCCTTTCCCACCACCGACTAGTAATCCAACAGGACCGTTAAAATTATCAATCCATCCAGGTATAGGTTCGTGAATAGATGAAATTACTGGAGGAACAAAGAATCAATTTTTAAAACTAATAATTTATTTCTCAAATATCTTTATCCTTTATAAAAAAAATAATTGAACGATTGTCTACCTATTGATGGTCGGAATATAACTGCAGGGATCACGTGTGAATAATCACTTACCACCTGCTCTGCCAATCGTTTTGTGAAGGTATAGGTGTTGGGAAAATTTTTCAAATATCTAAGACAAAGAAAAAAGAAGAAAATAATTATTAATTTGCGTGGATTAAAATATATATATTTTTTTTGTCGATAAAGCATTTTGTTTTCTGTACTTGGGTGTTAAAGTTTTCAATAAATTCTCATCAACAGTCTCAGCAATTTTAATTGTCTTCTTCCAATCTGCCTCAGGTGGATATAATTTTTCCTCAACAATTGGTTTGTCAGCTTGTGTATAAGCTGTGCTGACATGCACAAAAACCTTCAAAGCCACAATGTATTAATTAATAAATCAATGAATTTATGTGATGACCGTGACCTCAACAACATTATTTTGTCTATACGTCAGATTTGTAATTTAAATTTTCTTCAGTAACTCACAACAAGATTTTTCATTTGTGCTGCGAGTATGCATATGTCTCTTGTTGATCGAGTATTCATAAAAACAGCTTCCTTTAGACTATCATCGAATCTAACACTCGCAGCGACGTGATATATCATTGATACACGTTCAATAAGAACACGTCGTTCTACATCAGGTAAACCCAAACCCTCTTCTGTAGTATTTCCTGTTACTGGAATAAGCTTTTTAAATGTTGATGGTTTGTGCTCTCTCAACCTGTTAAACATCTGTGCAACAAATAAATATAAAATTAAATCTATGAATTAAAATTATTTAAACAATATTATGAAGAGTTCTTGTGATGAAATCAAATATTTTTGTTCCATCAAATATATCTGCTATCGTTTCTATATTTACTCTTCATCTTTTAGCAATAGAAAAATTATTGAAATTATCAGAATATGAAAGTCATGTAATTGAGGAAAATCATTCAATGGTTTTTCATCATTATCAATTCATGAGGAAGTGGGAAAAGGAAAAAAAATGGAACAGTTCGATTGTCACATTAATTAATAATGGAATAGCTTCAAGACAATTGGAGCATGCAAGACTACAATTTCATGAGTATATGAAAACGTCTTAATTATTTGTCTCAAAAAAATTATTTCGTGTGTGATAATTAACTGAAACATGATTATTCTTCAAATATGTAATATTTTCATCGCTATTTTTCTGTATACAGAATATGTCAGAGTAGGTGCAATGTATTTGTGCAAATTTTCAGAATTTTTGAATGTTAATCATTTTCTTTTCACTCAAAATGGTCGTTGGGGACTTTTCAATCATAAATCTCGAGTCCGTTAGTCATGGAAATATGAATATTGAAACCCAAGAGAACTTCATGTTTCTATGCGCTGATGTACAAGAGACATATATGGCTGAATAAATACACTTCCAAAAAATTGTCATAGAATTATCATCAATTTTTTTTTTTTTTTGTGAATATCACATTGAGATACTGTATTGGAGAATGTAATTGAAAATAATGAATTGGCGAATGCAAAAATATTTAATCAACCGTCACAATGAAAAAGAAAAAACTCCAGGACAAATTAGATTTTTTATAATATCTATTTTTCGCAACTTCTAAAAATTAAATCAATTGTTTCAAATGCTAATGTAAAATAATAATTGTAAATGCGTCTGAAAGAAAAGAATTCAAATTGAATTAATGGTAAAAACTCACTGGTAGTGCCAACATATTATGAAGTCTCTGATCAATGTTGTGACCTTTTTTCGGTCTCATCAAAATGAAAATTTCACGCAAATCCGGACAAGACCACAGTAATTTTTCAACAAGAACTTTCCCCATAAATCCAGTTGCACCCGTTATTAAAACACTTCGTCCCGCATAAAATGCGGGAATTGATACTGACGGATCCATTCGACTCATCTGTATCAAAAATAAATTGATAATAACAAATTAAGAATTTAAAAATAAAAAATATTCACTTTTTATATTTATTTATTGAATTATTATTTCATTACTTTGTTCTAAAAGCAATTGAGAAAAAAACTCACACTGAATATTTATACAGAAATGCAATTACTGACGGAAAAATAAATAAATGTGTGCACAATACTCAAACGTGAACAATCAAATGAACTGAACGAGGTTCAGCATGTATACACATTGGGAAAATGGACAACGGGTGAGCCGGAAGTGATACGAAACAAAAATTAAATATATTCAGATCAGGTCAAAGTTCTGAAAATAATAAATATTCATGTTCGTTTTGTTCGTTATATGTGGACACAAAACAGATTATAAAAATTGAAATGTTCAAAGCATTGCTTCCATTTAATGCAGCAACAATAAATTTCATCATGAATAATTCGAGGAAAATGTTATATTTTTATTGGGTTATAATTTACTAATGTGGCTAATGTTTTTTGTTTTATTATCTACTTTCAGGATTTATCAGGAATGGATTTGGACGAAATTATCGGTGGCTTTGGTTACATTACAAATAAGATCTCAACAATGTTAGTTCACGGTATTTATACGAGAAAGAAAAAAAAAAATTCATCATGAAGTTATGCAGAAATGAAATATAAATTTAATTGGCGACTAAATGACTAGGTTAGTTCTACTGATTTTTGATCATTGATATTATATTTAATACATATATTATTTACTTAACTTTAGTCCTGTTTTCTTCTTTTCACTTTAATTGAATACGTTTACACAAAATAGTCATTTGAATATGATTTACAAATTATATTGATAATACAAGAAAATCATTAATTATATGCACAATAAATTTTATTAATTATCGAGGCTTGTTAGTATCGTATAATTTTGATTATATATAAGTATCTATATTATTTCGTATTGATTTATTTATAGGATTATATTTTGTTGCCAGAATATTCATTGCAATTCATATTTTTTTGATCATTTGTTTTTTGCCTGATCAATTTCGACAGATAATAATTATTGTTTAATTAATGTTTGACGTTTTTCTTTGTTCTTGTTGCGGACGTGATTATACTTTTTGTTCACATGTGTATATTCGATTTGTAAATGTGTGTTTTCTTGGTATTATCGAAAGTTCAGTCAAGTAAATAATATTGTGATTTAATTTGTGTTAATTATTTTTTTTTGTGTTCACACCATTATCCCAGATATCCTAACCACCAATAGAAAACAAAAAATGGAGGGTATTGATATTAGTGACGATGAAGAGAATGACGAGGAGTCTACAATATTTCTTGATCCAATTACTATTCTCTTCGATGAATATGAAACAGACAATGACATTCCCAACAATATTCCAACCAAGTCCAAAATTTTGTCTCCTCTATCTGAACTCGTATATTAATTTCATTTCAACTTTGTACCTATATGCACCTTCGAAAGTTGCCCTCTTTCCAAATTTGTAAAAATGATTTCTAACCAGAAAACAAAAAATTATATAATTGAACTTGATGAATCCAATTTAGAAATATTATAAACAATAATTTCATTTCAAGTTTTAGAATACTCATAAGTTGAAATATATTTTATGGATCAGGAATAATACTAATTGCAATGATGAATTTAATTAAAATGTATTTACATGAACAAAAATATAATTCCAAGTCAAATAGAAAGTCTATCTGAGATTAATAATATTTATCTCAATGCAGAAGTATATATTTATTTGATTGATATTATCTCTCCTGTGCGTAAAAAAATAATAAAACTTTCTATACATGCCATTTAATTTAATTTACCATTGACTTTATATTAAAATTGAGAATTCTTTACGTCACCGTTCGACCACTCATCGTTTTCCCGTCCAAATCCACTATTAAAATATTAAAATTGGTTCACTAGATTTAAAGATATGTGTCTTTAAAATCGCGGATATTAATTTGGTTACAGGGTGACTTCCGAAAAAATAATTCATGTTTATACAATGTCACAATAAATTTATGAATAATAATAAAAAAAATTATTTTCAGCTGCAAAATTGGAAAAGACAACTTGAGGTTTCTGAAACAATTTTATTAAATAAAAATATATCAATACATACATATTTCTATTCGAATACATTAATTGCATTACCATTAATTTACATTTACTCTTATTACTTCTTAGTCGAGTTCGACGAAGGTGAAAAAAAAACGAAAGAAAAAGAAGAAGAAGGAAATGAAAGAGCAAGAAAAATCTCGAGTCGCTGCAGTTGCAGCAGATGCTGAGAAGCAAAAGTAAGAAATCATATATATATATATAATATTTCCAACAATTACATAAATGAATCGGAATGTAGCACAATTTAAAAAAGTTTTTTTCTGAATCGATAAAAATAAAAATAAACTTCGGTAATTGGTTTTTGAAAAGTTGCACTTTTAAATCTAGATCATGTACCTTCGTGTTTGCCTCGTACGCGATGTTAACACACTTCTATCATCATCATCCCAACCCCATTTCACGCTTCACTCACCTATACCAATCTATGTCAGAGGTGAATTTACCACCACGTCATAGGTGGACCGTTAAATAGTCAAAAGCTTTAGTCGTGAACTGAAACATCATTCCTCGCTTTTAAATAGTGAAATACCATATTACCTCTAAATAAAAAAAAAAAAAAAAAAAGAAGAAAAATATATTATATCAAGTTATAAATTCCTTGTCCAATTCAGATAAATTCTTCACATTTATATTACAATAATTTTTTTTTTTTTCATTCATCAATATGTACACTGACCCATTAGCAACAATAACATTTTTTCGGAGTTATGCAGAATCTACAAAAGAAAAAGTTAAACGAATTGAAGAACGGTAAAATAATGTGTAAAAAAATGGACAAATAGAAAAAGAAACAAATTCATTGTGATTTAATTATTAAATTTGTGAATATAAAATTTATATTGTTATTCGTTTCGCAGGAATGTTATGATCAAGGAAATGCTTGAGGAGATTCGACTGGAAAATTATAGGGCTGAAAAGCAAGCAATAATTGAAGAGGAAGAGGCAAACAGACGAAATATTCAATTAGAAACTACATGGCAAAAAATACAAAAGAATGAAAGAAAAGTTATGGAAGATGCCTTGCAAATTAATGAGGAAGATGAGGTAAATGTTCTACAGTTGTATTTAGTAGATAAAATACACGCAGACATGACATCAATTAATTAAAAACATTTCAATATCATTGATTACAGTGGATGCAATATTTGATCTGTGATGGTTTGCCAAATCCAGCCATTCTTGCAGAATTAAATACATTTATTTTTCACTGGAATCTCGAGGACGTCGAGGCATCAATGGAGAATATGACGCAAAAGTGTGAAATCGTGATTTATGTGAGAGAATAATTTAATTTTTATAAACTCTATCTGAAAAATTATGAAATAATATTATTTTATTTTTAGCTTCTATCAAAACTCGACAATATAATTGATTTTTCAATCATAGAGTCGCCTGAATACATTAATGAATGTGAAAAAATTCGTCAGGAATTTCGAAATAAATTAAAATATTGGATAGACATAGCGACGTATCGTTTATTGCGTCAAATTGAACGTGACATGATTAGGGAGGATTTGAAAAATGCTCGTTATGTAAAAGCAGCTAAAGAAATTATTTGTTGCATTTGGGCATTGATAAAACTACCAATAAGCATCAAACAGGTTTCCGAACGTGATAGGTAATTATTTTTATTGTTATTCAGTTGCTAATATCATTCATACATACTGTTTGATGTATTTATGTGCAGAAAACCAATAGAGATAATTTTCAAAGAATTACAACTGACATTAAAAATGCCCGCTGATCTTGACTGCTATTCAATGGCAATACGTGGCCTATGGCTTCTATATGATCACTATTCCGATCAAGGCTCATCATTTTTTATGCCAGAGATACCAGCGGAATATGAAATGAATGCAGGTTCACACATGGATTGAATACCTGATCGCAAATACAATGAAAAAAAAACATAAAATAATTAATCAATTATTTCATCTTGATGTTCATTCATATTTGTGTTTTCCATTTCCATCAGATCTTTTGACATTCTGTCAAAATGAATACGAAACCAAAACTAAAATTCGTGACGAACAAGTTGAGGGTCGAAAATTGAGATTGGATGAGAAAAAAGCGATGGTTGAACGTTTAGCACATCCAGCGCAGCCAATTCAAACTAAACCTGATAAAAAATCGAAACAAATGAAATCAAAACAATCATCTCAACAGTCAGGTGGACGTGCAAAAAAAATTGAACCTGAACCTGAACCTGAACCACTTCCTTATCTACCAACACCTGATGAAATTGTGCTGCAGAAGGAAGGTGAGAAATTCATTGAAAAGTAAGATAAGGAAGAAATATTTTTTTCTATTGATTGCTCATCTATTGCGGAAAATTTATGTTTTATTTATGTTGTGTGTAATAGATGATAGCAGGAAAGAAGTGAGAAAATTATTATTCACACGTTGTGAGAAAACTGAAATTAATTTACGAAAATATAAAATACTCGGTGGGGTTTATAACATTGACTTAATTTATCAACCACCACAACCAAAAGATATGAGACGTGATATATTTTTAACAACACGTGAGTCTTTTTTTATTAAAATAACTTTTCAACGGTATTAGTAAGAACATGGATAATCCGTAAAGAGATGTCTAGACATTGAAATAGTGATCGTTCGTAATCTTGCCTTCGTTTTTTTTTTGTCCATTCTTTTAATCATTGGAGTTATTTGAGTGGAAAAACATTATTTGACAATGGTATCCGAAATGGATCTAGAATTAAAAGATGTATACTAAACTAGGGTAGAAAAAGTATGATTTTGTGCAATATTTGTATTATTTTCCTGGTGTATCAAAAAAAAAAAAACTATCAATAACTTTTATCATTGAAATAATAAGTTGGAGTAATATATATAACCGGTGCAATGGAAAAAATATTTTTTGCTAAAAGTTTGACGTCTTTTCACATTGAAACTTTCAACATGAGAACAATGTTCAAGGAGACTTTTTCATAAAAAGTTTTATTCTCTGCACAATTGTTCATATAAAGTTTCGCTCTATCTTGTACCGTTTTCGCAGAATTTCATGTGAAACGTCGTGCGGCCCGACATTAATATACATTTTCCCAACTTGTAATTAATCCTTCATAATATTCCCCCCACTTAATCGAAAAAATGTTTATAAATGTTTTTTATTTATTTTTATATTTTTCTTTCAGTTTTCCGCATATGTAATCGAATATAATTTCAGTTCAACTTCCTAAGGAACTTCAATACGTTGCATTTTCAAGGCCATATAAAGCGCCACCACCAGCACCGGACGCCGAACGAACACCAGAAGTGATTGAAGCTGAAATAAAAGCGCTCGAGTCAGCAATGGAAAAACTCGCACTCGTTACACTCAAGTAAAAATGAAATAAAAGATGAAAAAAAATAGAGAAAAAATTTATTAATGAATTTTTCTTATCAAATAAAACGCAATGTAACGTAATAGACTTCCGGAGTGGGTTCTATGGTTTGAACCACCGCTAGTCGCACACTGGATACCACAACGGAAAATATGGTCAACACAGGACGTCCATGACATTAAATACAATGAGGAAAAACAGATAATAACATTTCGAACTGGTAGACTTGGTATTCATGGTTTAGCAGCATTTAAATTTGTCAATCTTCCATTTCAAAGTTGGGAATTAAAACCTGAAACGAGTAAATGTGGTGGTGTTATGTTGAGCATATCCGCTGCAATTGTTCAAGTTGAATTCATAGTTAGGGTGAGATAACGAAAAAAAGAGAACATTCAATTCATTCAACTTATTCTGAATTGATAGTATACAAAATATCTTCTTTCTTCCACTTCTCACAGGAAAATTTGGTTTGTTTGAATTCTCTAAATGGCGGAACAACAACAGCACTCCAAGATCTCGTTGGAAAATATATGAAACTTCATTTGCTTATCCGAGTAATGATAAAGAATACTATTAAAAATGCCTAATAATTTCTGAGTCCAATATACTTAACTAAAAAAATGGAATGAGTTCTGTTTTGAAATCTATCAAGTTCATTTGAACCACTCACTCCCTCATGCCTGTTTCGATTCCATGCTATTTCTATTGGCTTTCTTTATTCAAATCCAATCAAGGGTAAAATCTTCTTAGAAATAATAACAGTGAAGAAAATAATTTCTAGTCGATAAAATCAAGATCTGACCGCTAAAATGTTAGCATTTACATACTGAAACGAGAAAAAAATCAACAATGAAAAGATAAGACTTTATCTCACTTGGCTTATTTATTTACTCTTTTTTTTTTTTTTTCAACTATCATATAGAAAATGCAATTGGGTGGCTGTGATTTATTTCCGGAACGTGATGCATTCAGTTATATCAAAGGTCTTCCATTGAAACATCCAGTTGCTGAACGCCATCTCCAATCTTGTATGGGATTACTTGCAACCGCCTATATGTTTGCTTGGTCACGTTGGAATGGTTCACTAACAGCACGACAAATTGTAATGCAAATAAAAGAATTGCATGGCTGTGTGGCAAAGGAACAAACTAATATGATGTTAATGGTAACACCTCTTCGTACAATGCTCATTCAATGTACAGAGATTGGTTCTGAATTCAGCGATAAATCGATGACTAGTGATGAATCAAAGGTAAAATAATGATTTTTTTATTCAATAAATTTATATACATGAATAATTAATGAAATCAATTTGAAATAAGTGAAATAATTTCAGTTTTATGCTGATGTTTATCATCTGGCGTTGGACACAGCCGGTATCAAAAGTCGATTGTTAATGAGAGCAATTTCATTTAAACTCGCAACAACTGTTACAAAATTATTGCGTGCTACCAATGTCATCAGTATGTCATCGTAATTGATGGATTATTTATTTTCTTATTGAATAAATTTGTTCATCGAATGCAAAGACATATGAAATATATTCTTTATGTATTTTATAAATGAAAAAAAAAAAGAAAAACAAAATATGCAATAATTTGAATGAATGGAACGGGTAGTTGGTAGCATAATTTTTTATTCATCCAATAGTCGGTATATCATCGACTCTTGGTGTAGTATCTATGGTAGCTCAGACACGTGTATTGACGCACTCGTCAATAGATTGTTGGAAATGTTTTTTATTTTCCAAGGAAAAAATCGTCAATGTATCAAATATTATAACAATTCTGATGAGGCGATTATCACGCGATTTATGAAAGATCTATTAACAGTTGTGAATATATCTTTCGATACTTCAACTTCATATATTGGCTTCTAAAGTTATTTTCGAAATTCACACAATAATTTCATTAGTTTTTACAATTAAAAAAATTAATTCAATATTCTTCACGGGTATCAATGTCCATTCTCACATTTCGTTATCATAACATTGTCGACACAACAGATTCCTATCCGATGAAGAAAATCAAGAATATATTCATCAATTCAACTATTGATAATGAAACGTGAGCATCATTTGATCCAGTTTCAGTGAATGTTCCTACATTGAAGAAAACAAAAATGAGTCCAATCAATCATAAGTAGTCTGACAACTACTAGATGTTTCCATCAAAATTAAAAAAAATTATTTACCAAAAATTCTATAAATATTTATCAAATTTTTATTTTTACTCATCTACGTTCTCGTCCATTGGATCAAAAAAATTGGACTAAACTCTATACAGCTTTGTTTTACACTAAAAAAAAAAAGAACAGAATCTCATCATCTTCACCATTAAAAGTATAATTGTTCTCTCCACAAATTTCTCATTAATTCCAATAAAAAAAAATTTAATTCAGCATCTTTTCTCCACACAAAACAATCAACTTCCAAAATTATATTGTCCATCAACATACATATCTTCAATCTCATTCTTGTCTCTCATCCCATTTTTTCCACTCAATTACTCATTCGCAAAGAATAAAAAAAAAATATATAAAAAACATAATTGTAGAATGAAAAAAAAAAAAAAGGCAACCAAATTCAACAATCCTCCTACGTAAAATAAATTCTTCAATTTGTAATTCATCATTAATTATCTATTCAACATTCTCTCAATTCCGTTTGTATTGTACACTGATTAAAAAAATAAGCAATCAAAATATTTTCCAACCACAAATGCATTTTATCCGTGTACATACGTGCGCCACCCTCCACATCCTCTAATAGAGTGTCTTCTACATTCAAATATGTTTAGTTGTATACCTGTTCTCTCATCGACGCGTTCAGAAGCCCACTAATACCAATGAATATACTTTCAAGGTATTCGGCCGTCTCTCCATCCTCTATTTCTCTATCTCACTTTTTCATTTAAGTGTTTAGCTCACAACACACATTTATTCTCCCACACATATCAAATACTTATATATACATGCATATATACCGCAACTATAGTCGGCTTTACCTACCTCAGGCACCTGGATATCAGGCATCACGTGTATGTACATACAACTACAGACTACAGTGGGTGAGTCGTATAGACGACGGGAGAATACATACGTTTGGTTGGTATGGTGGTACCTCTCATTTGTGGCGCGCACAAACGCCGGACGCTCGTTCACAAACTGTTGGGCGCGCGCCGATGTATATTGGCACGATGAAAGTTTTTTTAAATATAGATATATAATTTGTATAAATAAATTGATATATTTTTTGTGTGATTTTCACGCAATTGAAAAACGTGAAAATTAAATAATGAATATAAACATTGAATTTAATAATATTGTTAAAATATAATTTCATTTAATAATGCAATATAATTTTTTATTCTCGTGTTTGTGTGATAAATGTTGAAAGAATCATGAAAATAAGTGAACAAGTTTGAGAGAAAGAAAGAAAAACAAATAAGGAATTATTTAAATAGAAATATTACGCGATTACAAACGACACTAGTGACCTGTTTTGTGTTGCGATTGTCGGTTTTTTTTTTTTTTTTTCCCTGTTCCTGTCGGCCTTGCACCTGCCTCGCACGCTACTTGGACTTTCGTCCCGCCGCGCTCTTGTCTTTTTATAAGTTTGATAAATAGACTAGTGTTGAAAAATGGATTTTCAATTCTCATGAATATATTTTGAAGAAGTATTTATTTATATATTCATAACTATAATATATTTATATATATATATATATATTGAAAAGATTGGAATTCTTACAGAGACGATTAGAAAGTTTTGATTGGGGTTACACGTACTTATACATTCCATTGGAGTCAATTGTGAAGAAGACGAAGAAGAAAGAGTAAAAAATAAAAGAAGAAATATATGCACACACATATATATCTATGGATGTACGCAATTTTTTCCTTTTTTTCTTCTCTCAATTCAGTTGTGCAAATATTGACTGAATAATTAAACAGTTGTGCGGGTGCGAAATTGATACTTCTCCAGTTTATTTTTATTTCTCAGACTTTAATCGTATATGGTACTGAGGAATTAAATATGATAAACTGACGTGCATCGTGTGTGTTGGAATAGTGAGTCAGTGGGATGATTATGTGATTAAATTATTTATTAATTTTCTTCGCGTGTTTCACCTTTTATTTTTCATTATTTTATTTCATGTGTTTTTTTTTTTTTAAATGCGGCTCAGAAATATAATGACGATACAATGAATGTTCCGATAGTGGCAGGTGATATTCTGGCGGATGATGAAGGTTATCGGCCACGATTTGTGCGGGTGAGTTCATCTACGTCCTTGATATGAACTACATTTCCTTATAGTAATTTTAAATGTATATATTTATATATTATATGTGCATGAATATATATATCTGAATGAATATAAACTCTCGACATGCACCCATTGTTGGGTGATGAGTAATGTGAAACTTCACAGTAATAGTATAAAATCGGTCGACTTCGAAATTTTTACAATTGATACTTTAGGTTGATGATTTTTAATTTTTTTTATTTTTATTTGATTTATTTTTGAGTGACACTATTTGATTGCATATAGTAGGCAAATGGGAGAACAATTTGGAACTGATATGATGGACTTGATTTGATTTGTAGTAGTTGAATGTGAAGTGTAAAATAATTTTATTATTCAAGTAATGAATTTCAGAGTTGTTTTATTAAGTTTTTAACGAATATGAATAAGGCTGATATTTGTTATTTGATGATAATGATGGATTAATCACGTACAGACAGACAATGTTGGAGAAAAAAAAAAAATAATATGGAATAAGTACATGAGAAATGAATACTGCAGTAGAGTAAATGTTCGTTGTTGATTTTATTTAGAGGTTTTTAGTAAGAATCAATTTTTTCCAAACATCTTTGGATTTAATCCATATAATGGCCATAAGACAGTAATATATATGAACAATAAATTTGGAAATAATGAATCTTTATATTTGAGGAAATAATAATAATATTTAACTTTTTTATCAAATCACTTTTGGTTAATTTTAATTTCAGTTTCTTATGAAAACTATACAATTCCAATTAAAAACAACTGTTCGTTTTCTTATTGTACTCAGCCAACCAACTGAATATAAAATAAAAATAAAATTGAAGAATGTCTCACGAGCGTCGAATGATTTTAATATATAGGAACGTTAAAAACAAGAAGAAAGAATTCTGTTTAACAGAATTCTTCATCCGACAAATTTGTTATTACACAACGTTTCACAGATGTTATATCCTGTTCGATTGGAATGTTATTCGTAGAATTTCAAGCAGGAGATATTTTTATCGATTAATTTGTCAAGAAATCACGTTGCAGGAAATCCTGAAAGGAAAAAAAAAAAAAAAACCCCTCGCATTGGTATAAATTATATCACGAAACTTTCAAAACATTAAAATTTTATTCATTATTCATTTATTTATTTATTTATTTATACATTTATTTTTCCACCCAACATTTATAATTTTCGTCCTTCATATTTCATAATACTATATAGTAATTGTTTTTGTGAATAAACTCCATAAACATTTAACAATACTGAAAGTGAAAATTTTATCTTCCTTTTGATATAGCGTAGGAGGTTATTTTATCTATATGGCATATATAACTCTTCTCTATAATAAAACACCCATGAAACACAACGCGTTGCATTTATATACATACACATATCTCTTAACGGTTGAGTGGACGCTTATCATTGTCATCAAACATTTTATAGAGAAAAAAAAAGAAAGAAACAGAATAAAAAATGATCTACCAAAGATTATTACAGATATAAATATAAATTGATCGTCAGTCATTTATTGCGCACTTTCTCGGAAACAATTCCATATAGCATTCACAAATGCACATAAAATTCATTGCTTCTTCCATCATTGACTCCATAAAGAACAATTATAAAAGAAAAAATAGAGAAAAAAATTCCAACAATAATTGAATAAAAAAAAAAATTAATCAATATGACAATGAAATAATCCCATCATTTTGTGACAATGATTGGGAAAATTTATGTATTTATGTATTTATCATGATGTCCATAGAAAAAATTTTACATATACCAAAGGCATTTATTTTTTAAAAATTATATTCATGTGTTGTTGAAATGGTAAATGAGATTTTCTCAAGGCTGTTTTATATTTACAGATTTATTATGATGTTTTTTTTTTTCGGTGTGTGTGAAAATTTATTTCATTTATGGAGTAACATTTTGTTGCATTGAAGGGAAAATTAAAGCCGAGAGTTTTGTTTCAGTTGTCTGTGGACATTTTGAATGCAGATAAAATCCGCTCATTTAAATTCACATTTTTATATGTACATTTACAAATGTCTGTGTATATACATGTATATACATATATACGTGTATAAAAATCGAGATGTGGTTGCGGTTTCGCAGGAAGAGATAGTGCACAATTCACAATGTCTTTAGAAACGTATATCTCGCACACCTAAAGCAATATGGAAACTATTCCACGTCACAGACCATTGTCTCAACATAAACCCACACATATGGATGTATATATGTACAGATATATCTGTACATAGTCGTACTTGTTACGAAGTATACGTGAAAAATATGTCTCATCAACGCGTACGTGTACATAATTAACTCGAATTTATATATACATGAGTGAGGGAAGGAAAAAAAAATAAAATAAAATAAATATAAAAATAGCACTCAGACATACATTGTCACTCAACGGATTTCACATTGGACCTTTTCCCATCTCTTTTACGCGCTTCAGAACAATGTTTATATCAATTATAATAATTAAAAAGCAAAATTTAACAGTGAATAAATTAATGTACAATGTTAATGGAGTGTTAATTGTTTTCAGTCATTCATTCATTCATCCACTTTTGTTTCTGACACGCGGAGTTTTGTATGTCTGTTTGCCCATGGTGATTAAAAACAAAAAGGTGAAGAAAAAAATGTTGATATCTGTACAATAATGAATGAAAATTATATTAACTAAAACTGTCTTAAAAATGAAGAAGCCAAATTTCCATTGCCCTCGAAATACTTTTGTGCACTACTGTATAAGTGTCCGGTATCCGCAACGGTATGATGACTAATACCACAACAGCTATCGATCGTACAGTGGAGGACAGGTGTTATGCAGACAACCCACTTCCGGTTGTAATATAAAATTCAATTCTGCCCAGGGAATAAATTTCAAAAAATATCCAAATATAAAATTGCACCATTTTTTTTTTGTTCACTTCATCTTTTGTTTATTTTCATTCACCAAAATATTTATTTATCTATTTATTCTTTTATTTTACTCGAAACATATATATTCAACGTGAAAGTCCATAGTGGCGAAAGTTTCCTCTACATGACCTTGAAAGTTTACATACGATTATTGAAATATAAATTCATGTAGGAAAATTGTATAGAGGCCATTGACAGACACTAGAAAAAAAAACGAATGTACAAATTTACATGTTTGTTTATCCAAATGTAACAAGATACATAAATACATATAAATGTATATGTGTATTGTATATGTCTGGAAGTCGGTGATGCTTGGTTTAACACCAAGTTCAAGGTGGCTCATCAGATTGCACCCTGAGGCCATTGCGTGTCTAGCTTTCAAATCTCGTTCTCATTTTCTTCCTCTCTATCTCAATAGTCAATTGAGCTAAAAAAAAATAAAAATATAATAATAACACGAATAATAATTCTCAAACGTATCATTATAAACAGTGTCGATTTCATGATCGCACGTGTATTTGAATTACCTGTATTGAAACTCTGCGTCATTGTTATTATCACTATCAGTATTAAATTCAGTACATGAATCACACAATCTAATGATAAATGTTTTTTTAATTCCTCATTTCTTTTTTTTTGCCTTTTTTTCTACTCGTATTTTATTTTTGTGAGTTCTCATTTTATATTGGATCTATTGTATAATTGTTGTTTGAGGAGGTGTGTGTGTGTATGAGTGGGTATGTTATTTGCCTTTGTATGATTCCTATATGTGCTTCAATGACTCATACAACAGTATGCTAATCTGCAATTATTATTGGGTATACGAAGGCTGCAATCAAATAGATGTGAAAATAGAGAGAGATATGTTGGAAAGCTCATACGATTCTGCGTAATCAAACGTATACAACTTTGTTGTTGAGTTATTAATAAATACTGGAGACATTGTTGGGGAAAAAAAGTGAAAAAAAGTTACTGTATCAAAAATGTTGTAGATATTTCAATCGAATTTAAAACGCATTTTATATAGTAGTTTGCTGCGAGTGTATAGCAGGGACAAGTATCGTTACTACATTTGAATATCAATCAGTATGTGTGTTTGGTTTATTTGATGACGAATGAATGAAGTTACTTCAACAACCTACTCACATACAGACACACGTGAACACTCAGCGATGTTTTTTCGCTTACGAAATTGATGTATTTGATAAATGTTTTTAGGGTCTTTTTTTTTTTTTAGTATGAGATTTTATGTGATGACATATTCAAATCTAATTTAATATTGTAGTTTTTTTTTTTAACTACACTTTAAATTATGCAATGGATTGTGATAATATATATTCATAATATTTTTGAATGTTCAATTTTAAAATTTGTCATGGGATAAATTTCCGGAACTCAATTTTCATTTGTAAAATATCAAATGTAGTGAATTTTCTCAATTTCCCAATAACAATACAAAATTTCAAACCGCTATACTTCAATAATAACCAACACCCAAACTCCATACAAAACATCTGTACAATTTAATTCAAATATATTCCACAACCCAATACCCCTTATACAAAACCATACATTAAATATTTCTCAGCACATACTCTCCCATATTATATTGCTTATATACGGTGAAAGGTGTGTGCACAAGTCAAGTCTTTCAACAACGCCGTGGCGCTTATGGCGCGTTCACTACTACTACCATCACCATCACCATCATCATCATCATCATCAACAACATCAACATCAGCAAACTTACCAGTCTCACATAGGTTAGTCTATAAAACAGTTGAAGCAACCTATCTCCATATACACAAGACTACGACCCTCTCTCTTTTCCTCCACTACAATCCAATTTTCTTTCTCCATCAATTTTTCCTTCTCTGTTGCACCCCCTGTTGGTATTTCCACCTTTTACCACCACAATCCTACACCAATGACTTTTCCCTCTTCGCTACCTTTGCAAGATCGTCCCAACCATCTCCACCATTACGATTATATATACCCACTGTTTCTTATCCCTACTACAAACCGCGGGCGCTCGTTGGCTCTTCTTTTTTTTTTTTCCCATCATCTTTCTTTCTTTTTTTTTTTTTTCTCTTCTTTCTTATTACCAGTCTTTTTCTTTCTCTCTTTTCTGTATACTCTTGGGCAGCTCTTACCCTCCTTCCTCAGCACTCCTGTACAATACATATACACGATACTTGTGAGAGAGCATCGTTGCGAGTAGTGGCTCTCTCTGGTATATACACGTTTGAATGTACAGGCTTGAGTCCAATTCGAGGCATCGTCGGCATACAACCGGTTGTTGTTGTGTGTTATACTCGCAAGCGAATTCGCTCGGTCTCTTTAATCAATACATATACATAATACCGATATATATGTACAAAGATATAGTTTTTTTTTTTTACTTGAGCACTGATAATACAATACAATACATTTCAATATTCATATCAATACCCATATGTGTTTGTTTATTTCATTCGTGTTTGTTGTGATTGTTCGTTGTAATATTAACTATGTTTATCAATTATTATTGAGTGATTATTATTGTTTTTTTAAAATAGAGTTTTTTCTATTTTTAATAACCACAGTGAAACGTGTGTAGAAAATATATTTTCTCTACTTATAATTTGTGTGTTAGTTAAAGTGCTGTGCAAATTTCATGCTTTTTTGGTTTTCTTTCTTTTTTGTTTTATTATCTCGTTTAATTGTTGGTATTACCGTTTCTTTGTTTGTTTTTTTTTTTTTTCTTTGGTTTGAAAAGTAATTTTCAAAGTGTTCACAAAAACGAAAGACTCTCAATTCCATCACAGTCATGTTGATACTGCCAGACATAAAGCTTCAGGTAAAACAGCGCCATAATTGCAACTTCCGGTTCATTGCCTTCTTGACTTCTTGGAGAGAAATTTTTCTTTATATATTTTTTTATTTTAAGTTTCTTTCCCATCTGCAATTTTCACTACATATCCTTATGTCTTTTCATTTCTGTTTCTTATTTTTCATTCTTATACAATCAAATAATTGAAATAACAACTGTGTTATTGCATGACCGTATAAGTGTTTAAGTGTAAACATATTTCATTGTCATAAGATGTTTTTGGTCGCGCTTTATTTGAAATTTTTTTCTTTTTTTCCATTACATCTCTATTTCTTATAAGTCGTATTGCGCTCTTGTATAAATTCCTTGCTCAGCGCGTCAGCCGTTACGCTTCTGATTACGCGAGTTCGCTGACTAGCATCAGAGCATCTATATATTTACAAGAGCGCCTGTGTATATATGTATCTGTATGTGTACGTGTGTGCATTTTATATATGCAAGTATAAATGTATGTAGGGAATAAAGTGTTAAGGCTGTATAAAAGCGGACGCGCAGCACGCACATTACACGGCAACCTGAATGCAGTTGAAGTTGCTTCGTAACTATGCAATTTAAATCGTTTCATAATAACGACCACTGCTGGTTGCTATAAATGTCCTGTGCGATCCTTAATTAGTGATCATTCGTACGTAACACGTATATATAGACGCGTATCCATATATATATATATAAATATATATATATATTTATTTATTTATGTATGACATATGTATAGATAAATATATTATTGACCAAGTAACCATATTAGACAGGTGGACTTTTATGTAATCGATGCGACAACGCTGAATTTGTATTTAAAATACATGTTTGATTTGCGCGGTGCGTTGAATACATTCACTGATATACAGACTGACGCACACGCGTGTATGTTATGCAAAGATTTTTTTATTTACATCATCGTCATTATTGCATTTTATTTTGCATGAACAACAGATTGAATAATTTTTTTATGATACTTATATAATAAAATATTTGTCGCTATTTTATTTATTTTTCTTTTTTCTGTAGTAGATAATATTGGATAAATTGTGAGGTGTGCAGAGGATCTAAATTTTGCAGATGAATGTTGTATTGGAAATTTATTGGAACACTTTTCAAATGATGTAAGATTATTTATGGGGGGGTTTTTTTTTTTAAATATTGGCGGTTGTGGAATGTTAGGGAGTGCGGCAAGAAATGAAATTGAAGTTGAAGATAATGAGAGTAGAAATATATCAGTATTTAGATTCATGTACGAATTGAGGCTTTGTCCAAGATGACAATTTATTTGTCCACATTGAAAATAAATAATCTTCACGTAATTAAAACATATTGGAGATATCAAAAAAATCATATATCGATATACATTTCCAACATTTTTCTTTATATTTAAAATATAGATCTTTTTCATGCATGCAGTCTGAATAATAACCAGATTGAATCCTAGCAGAAAAATGCATTACCAAACAAATTGGCTACTATATTCCACTAACCGGACGTCCCGGTCAGCGACCGATTTCAATTTCTACTAGACTGATTGCAATAAAAAAAAAATAGAGGAAAGATTGTGAAATTAATAAATTAATTTAACGCTCGGTTCATTTTTAATATACATAATATATATTAAAAAAAATATATTTAATAGTTATTATAAAAATTTATAATGTATTTTGCGCATGAGCACTGATTGCGTGACGTACTATTCAAGGTCGAGGAACTTCTTGTAGGGTTCATGGTGATTACGTTGTGGCGCTGTTGTACTCCTTCATAAATCCTTTAGAATGTTTATACTTGTCCATATACATCCACATAATATAATATGTTGTTGTGTAAATCCGTATATATGTATAGAAAATATATATATATATATTGCAATAAATAGTGTTGGTGTTAAAACTTTTGCATCTATTTCAAATGCTCGTTGTACAGGTTTCGTTTTACGTTACAAGGTGGACGCGTTCACTATAACGCTAATTATTATGATTGCACTTCCGTTTAAACTTTTGCGGTGGCGATGTTCAACCGTAGAATTATAAGTTCAAGATGGCATGAAAATGACGCGATGTATATATATATATATTTATTTTTATTTTATTTTATTTTCTTATATGTATATACGTGTAACACACACCCGAAGCAATTGGACAGAACACATTCATTCGTTATATTATATGGCTTCATATTCGTCGCGCACATTTGTGATTTAATTAAAGTTTAAACAAGACTACCATAGCATTATTGCAAAATTCATTTAGCAATAAAAAATATTTATTATATTATATAAATTTAATTTTATAGGATTATATTTTTTAATATACCAGTGTCATGCTTTACGATGAGTGAAAAATGTTCACTTTTATTCTCTACTTTATCATTTAAATTACAGTGAAATTAATTTAATACATTTTTTTATGAAATAATTTTTTTTTATTTCTATTTCATTCTTCGAAATTGTTTTACAGGAAAAATTGTCGTACTTCCGGAATTATGTTAGAGTTTATTGTGAGCACTCATAATCTGATATTATTATTATTATTTATTTACTTTTTTTTATTAATATACAGATAGGTAGTTTTCTAATTTCACTTGTATTTCTTCAGTCAATTATATTTATTTGTTTCTCATAATATATTTATTGTTATTATTTTATAATTCATTTGATTTTATTTGTTTTCTCTTCAACCGCGTGAGCGCGAATGAATCCCAATCATCTTTGAATGATGCCAATAGCTGCGTGTCGAAGCATTGAAAGTGATGGTATTCAAATACAAATAAACGTTCACTTTCCAAGTTGACACTGTAAGAAAAAAAAAAAAAGAATAGAAGTATTGTGTTTCTATTGAAAGACTTTAACGTTACTTTCTTTGTTATTAAATATGAAATTTTTGTTTTTCCTTATCTATATATCTATTATTATTATTATTATTATTATTATTATTATTATTCTCATTTCACTCATTGAAAAACAATTTTTGTTTAATGGCTGACTGCACCTCTCAAAAATACCGGAAGTTGTTCATTTTTCTTTTCTAATCTGTTTTTTTTTCATATTTTTATTTTACGGTTGAATTTAATTTTATCTCACTTCCTTTCTTTGATCTTGGGGGGGGGGTTTATTTTATTTTTTTTCGTTCATGCTCACCAGTGATTTTCCCTTTCTTTCAAATTATATCATGTATATTTATATCAATGTCTGTTCGGGTGTTGAATTATTGATGTAAAACTGTGAGACGCTTCGCATGATTGAATAATGAAAAAAAAAAAAAGTAGTTTTTATATTACTTGGAAAAAATGAAAGTGAAGTTGATGTGAAATTTTTTTTTTTTTCTGTACTGAATTCTCTTTTCCTTCTTTTATTAAAATAAAATTTTTGTGAATTATGTACATGCAATCTCATAAATCATTTTATGACTACCTTATTATTTTCATATTATCATCAAGGATATAATTTTCTCGTTTATTGCCGCATGATTTGTTAAACTCAGTTCCTTTTTTTTTTTCTCTCGGTTTTTTTTTTCCAGCACTTTATACAATTGACAATGTGGGAGAAGAAACATTACGAATGAAGAGAAATAAAAATGAGTGTAATAATATGAGAACGGTTTATTTCACGTCCTCGTAAATTCTGTTCATTGATATAATAATGGGGGAACGTTGCACTATATATTTTTTTTTTTTCACACATAAATGATATGGGAATGCAAGAATATAATTACATAATCCCACATCGTGGATGACCCGGTCGTATACATATAATAAATACATATATATGTATGTATGTCGTGGTGAACACCCACTGATATATATGCAGTAGTATATACACGTGTATTATAGACATAGACGTGAATAATAAAAATTCATATGATTCCATTTTCAACATACATCCATTGTCACAGTTGCAATAATTATAATATATTATTTATTATTCCTATTATTTATATTTTATTATTAGTATTATTATTTTTTTTTAATAATGAATGCCGTTATATATATCTTCGTGTAACATATTGAATTTGCGTTGGTTATAATCGTAGTGACACTGGGCGCATGTTAATCCATGGAACACAATGAATAATTCAAGGATTTGTAAAACTAAAAATGGAATTGTTTCTAATTTTTATTTTGGTGGATTAAATATGTTTATACTTTTGTTTATATGACACTTTTCTTAATTGAAATGGTGAAGAGAATTTTTATGTTGTGATGAGGAGGGTGTATTGATTTATAAACGCTAATAGCGATCCAATTAATAAGGATTTAACTTTGAAGTTGATTATTTGTTGATATGAGAAAAATTGTGGAAAAATTAATTTTTTATTCAAGGAGCATTTTTTAATAAATTGTGGGAAATTGTTAATTTTCATGTGTAATTAGTACAGCGAGTGAATTACGTTAAGTTGAATTATTTAACAGCTATAATTAGAGAATAATTATAACAGATTTGAAACAGTTCAGAGAAGGTATGGTTAAATAGTTGAGAACTAGTTGCGTTTAAATATATGAATAATATAACTTTACGTAACGAGAAAAAATTTTTTATTAAATTAAATTGATGATTCATTCATATTTGGTTGAATTTCGTGCTATTGTTTTTTTTTTTTATATTCATTCCTTTGAATTCATTTGAATCCATTAATTTTCATTTCATATTGTGTTGAAGGTTATGAGTAATACTTTTTTTGTTGTACATAATGAATCTAAATGTCCATAAAATCGAAGTCAATCTAATACATTCACATGACGACAATTTTGAATTTAAAATGAAGTGATAAACAGTATTCTTCAATTTTATGCGAATTCTTGGAATATATAATTGTGGAAATACACTATATGTACGTGCAAAGCACATATTTAATTCACCATTCCATTTTAAATTGAGAACAATGAGATATCAAGTCTGAACCATCAAGGTAATACTCATCAAGATCTTGAACAGAATGACCAAGTTTGTATTACCTGAAATGGTCTCAGTTCATCATAAAACCAAAATAAAACTATTCAATATAATATTCTGCAGCTTCCTATACATAAATTCTTTCTTCATTAATTTTTGTTTTTTGAATTAGAAAATAAGGGAATTAAAATTCTATATAAAATAAATTTGATCAATTACATTAATTTCTTGTTCAGTATCATTTTTAATCATAAGAGAAAAAAGATTAATGGATAATAGTTAATGTTAGAGAAACGATAATGGTGACAGTTGTTAGAGAGACTTTCGATCAACAATTTTTCTCATATACATTTACTTATATATTTTTTCTTTTTCTTGTCGTTTCTATCATCAACATGACGACCCGCGCGACAATCGTTTCAGGAATGACTGGCACGTATTTCATTCTCTCTTTCTCTTTCTATATATATTCAATCTCTTCGTTGTCGTTATTGTCGTCTTCCTTGTCGTTCACCATCATCAGTATTATATTAGAACCTAACCTGCCATACGTTCGTGACGGGATGGCAAGTGTACGCATCGCGAATATAAAATAGATGTAGTGCACTCATGTTTAATATATAGAATTTGCCACAGAGAAAAGAAAGGAAAAAAAAAGATTATAATTTATTTTCTTTCTTCCCCATTTCTCTTCTATAAAATCATGATTAATTAGATTAAATTTCTTCCTGTTTCTTCAACGAAGAAAATGATTTGCAAAATAACCAATGAATATTATTTAAAATATAGTTGAATAAAATTTAAACCTGATTTTAAAACACATATCAGAATTCGAAAATCTCCTTTCACCTTCGAATTTTCGATTGAATGTATAAATGAATTTTGATTGAAATAAAAAAATTAATTGAATTAATTTATATCTTATCTGAATGAAAAAAGAAAAAAAGTATGTATAGATAATTCAAAATAATTGTTGATTTGTCACAGTCCAGGATATAATTTCAATTCATATATAAAGTTGGTCTCAAATCAAAACTCTTGATTGAGAATAAATGTTTTGCATTCAAGTTATTGGTCGTTAAATTATTATATGAATTTAAATCAAAATTATATTTATTAGATTCAAATTTATTTCTTTTATTATGTGGGCATTATAGATACATGTATTTGTTGGATGAATTTATAGATGATCAAGTAGGAGCGGTTATTATAATTTAATATATGTAAAATTCGAAAGAGATTTCTTTTCTCCGAATGCTCTCACGCATATATATTTACATATGTATTTATACATACATACTCACTCTCTGCCTCTGCTTTTCCTACACGACGTGGCCGCATTCCATGTTAAAGTTTGCCTCCAGGGGCAATTTTTACCATGCAAGTGAATATGTCTGTATGGACAGTGACCACAATAACAGGAGAAAAAAGATTTTTTTTTACAACTATGTATGCAGAAATTTAGCAATCACTACTGCAAATAATTGTTGAAGAAATAATGTTTAACTCAAAGAAAATAGTCGACACGACATACATAGACTTAACTCACATGGTGAAATCGAGCTGTCATAAAAATAAAAAAGGGTTTATTAACTATTTACACTTTCAACTTTGAATAGTGAAAACGAAATTAAATTATTTTTACAACTCGTTTTTCTTTTTCTTTTTTTTTTTTCTCTAATTATTTAATTATCGTGTTGAACATTACGATAATTATAATGTTAATAATTGGTTATATGTTTATTTTTGTACAGAATATTAAACATAAGATACTTTGTGAATAATAATTAAACAACAGAATTATTTTTAAAACGCCAAACAAAATTCAACAAAAATTTGATTATCTAAAGCATGTAAACATTATTTATACCCTGACACCTAACGAAATAATTATCATATATCAATCAACACAAAAATTCTCCTAACATAAAAAAAAAAAATTAACACTAAGAAAAAATAATTAACACCCTAAAAAAAATACATTAAACTAACTATTAAATAAATATTGGTTGGTGTATGTTCTCAATGATTTGAGAACAACCTTGCAGCACTTTCCAATCAGAATAAGAATTAGTTCAACAGCCTTGACACGTCACGACTGCACCATCCGAATAAATAAGATATTTTCAAATACAAATTCACAAACACACACACACACACCACCTAAATAAATAAAAATATATTAGTGTTGACTCAAGCAAGTGTATGTATTTGGCACGTGTGACACCTCTACATTATCCTTTCGCGTTCGTCCTCACTCAAGTTTTAGTTGCCTCACATAAACATGTCCAAACATAAACGAAGTTTGTATATACATATATAAAAGCAAGGTGTTGATAGAAACAAGTATTTATACATATGTACCAAGTAAGAAAGAGATGAAAAGATAATGTGTGTGACGACACACTGAGTGTGGACCTGCTGACCATCTCTGGAGAACAAATTCAAAGACCAGATGAGAGAAAAGTTGCAAGTTGAAGAAGAGGGCCAGTAACGGTGTTATACACCATCTCTCAATTGCGTTGCAGACCTCCATTTCTTCGTGTTATACTATATATATATATATATATATATATGTATGCGTTCTTTTCCTGCTCGATAGGTAAATGACTAACGGGCAGGGCGTGGCCCCAATTGCTTTTTCCATGGTGCATAGTGTACGTACTCATGCAATAGAATATATATGGGTATTTTTTTTTAAAATGGAAAATAAAATGTGGTTAGAAAAATTGCTATGAAATGTGGACCGGTTTTGAAAATCGATTTTACATATGAGTATTGCTTAAGTATTTTTTATTTTATTTGTATTTGTTTTTGTTTTTTTATTTTTTTTCTGGTGCTCAGTCTGAGAATAAATGTTTATGGTTACAGTTAATTAATGTTCTCGATTCATTTATTAATGTATGTATGATGTGAAGTGGTATGGATATAGTTGGATTTCATTATTTCAGATGGTTTTAATTCTTTATTGTGATTTATTTATTTATTTTATTGGTTTTCTATTTGCAGGGAATTGATACGTATTTTTTTTATTGTTAACAGTGAATTTGTTGTTTAAGTGGATTATATTGGCTGGCTCTGTTGTTTCTCTCATTTATTGAGTTGTTATGTTTGAAAAATTAATAATTATAATTACATATATTTGATATATTTCTTTTAGAATAATTGTAGGGAAGAATATTACCAGGGAAAATCTAAGAATATATGAAACGGTGATTCATTAGTTAAAAACGTTGTCAGCTTTCTACATCGATTATAGTGGGTGTATAATGAACAAAAATATTTTACATTCCATTTATGATTAATACGAGGAGAATTTTCATACATCAATTTTCTCAATTGATAAGTCAATTATTTATTTATATCATTCATTACTGATTGCATCCACATCGATTCTCAATTTATTCTGCTTCCTTATCTATATCAATTAATTATTTCTATAAATTTATACAATTTGATATAAACTGCTGAATCAAGTTTGAGTTAAACAACCGAGTTAAATATCACTTTTTACAAGAGCAACTTTTCATCGTCATAATATTATAATTTAAAATTCTCCGTCATCATTTTATATTGCTTATTGCTTTTCCGTTAGAATTCAATTGTCAGCGATTGAAATTGGTCAATCAGCTAAACAAATATACACAATTGCATTAACCAAAAATAATTGTGTAAAACATTAAAATTTTTCCCAACCAATTTCTATGACACAATATTCAATTCAACTTCTATAATACTCTATAATATACTCAAACTTTCATTTCTAATTCTTCATCCATTGATGTCATTAATTATATTTCCCAAAAAAAAAAAAAAAAACAATTTCCCCATCGCCCCAAAAATACAAATCTTCAATTTTCCCCTTCAAAAATAACAAACAACAATTTAATTACACACAAAAAAAAGCCTCTTATCGCAATTGAAACAACAATTAAAATATATTTAACCCAAAATAATTATCTATTGTTCTGAGTCGTTTCAATTATGTTTGCAATACATCAACATTATTTAACATCTGATGTTTCAATGTGATTAAATAATACCAAAACAATATCTCTATCTATAATTACACAATTCTCTTTATCTACTTTCAACTGAGAATATATCATACGAAAAATAAATAATAAAATATAAACACGTGTATAAGTGTTTCTCGAATGTTGATGAGACAAAACAATTGTCACATAATACAAACCCATATCTCATGTGACAGTTATCAATTGATTATTTACTCATGAAAAGAAAAAAATAAACCAAAAGAATTGTGTGAAGTGTACATGTTACAATGAAGAGGATTTCAATTGTATATATAACTCCAATCGTATATATTATATATATATATAAACTCATTCTACTTCACTAACACATACAATATATGTAACCATCGAATGCAGCAGCGCCATCGTCGCACTATGAGAATTTTCCAAGAGCTCAAGCGAACGGACATAGGATTCTTCTTATTCCTTTCACTCGAGCGGTGCTGCATCGACAAACGGGGCCTTACTACTGCCTTGCTCCAGGACTTATAATACTCGCATTGGGCCCCCCTGCATGGAAGTCCCCGTGCCATTCGTGCTGACCGCTACCAACACCGAGTCAGTTACCACCGTGGTCCAGCAGCTGACGGTTCAGTTGTCTCGTATATAATATATAATACGTTTGATGTGACAAAACATTTGTTTTGTGTTTTCATATTTATTTCAATTCATTCATAAATTATTTTAATTTGTATATGTGAATTTATTATTATCAAATGCAATTGGTAATATTTGAATGATAATTATTTAATTATTGACAATGTTTTGTTAATATGGAGGATGAATTGAAAAATTATTTGTTGTGTTTATATATGGAAATGATTTATTTTCGATAGTGCGTTTGGAATTGGAACTTTGATGTCCATAAATGTAGTCTTGATGTTGCCGGTTGCCTACTTTCCTGCTTGCGCGAGTCCTTTTTTTTTTTTTTCTATATTTATATGTATGTTTGCGTGTGTGTATGTATGTATTAGGTGGATGTTGTACGTTGATACCGGAAGGTTACTCACGCATCTGTCAACTTGATGGGATATTGTATCTTGTAACAGTCTCAAGACGATATTAAAAACAGTTAGATGATATTCAGCTAGACATTGATTGTTTTTTTATGCTTCAGGGTCAGGGGGGGCGGTGGTTGAGCTCGTTTGGATGCGCTCATCCGCACGTTTTATGAATCAGTTGATTGAGAGTTAGCTAGGTGCTGCGATTGAATTTTATATGCGAGTAGTAATTCTTGATAATTAATTGATGATGGATAAACATAGCGAGGGGTTTGTAGGTGCCCTATAAAGATTATTTTCATTTTCCTGACGACAGCAATACCGATTTTATCGTGATTAAAACACTGATCATGCTAGAAACCATTTTTTTTTTTTTTTCATCAATGAACAATAAACTCAATTGGAAAAATATCAACTAGAAAAAAATTAGTGGATGATTTTAATTCTTTTTTTATTTCTATGAATTTATTTTTTATAATTGTGTGATTGTAATATTATTTTTTGGTATTCAGTTTGACAAATGATTGTTCTTTCATCGAGTCACTTACAATTGTAATTCATGAAAAAAATGATTAATGATAATTTTTTTTTGTTTGACCAAAGAAGAAAATTCAATTGATATTGAGAATCGAATTTGTTTTATTCTCTTTTCAAAGTTTTATTATTAATTATGTCATTTTGAAGATAAGTTTGGCGAATGGTGGCTATTCCATTTCGCCATACTCGAAATATTCCAAATACCTATCACAACATTTCCATTCATCAATTGAAATTTAAATTTATTCAATAATTGAAATCATTGTTTTATTTAAATTGTCTTTCACAATTGAATAATGATTTCTATTATCTCAAGTGTCGATTCCGGTCATTGACCATCCCAATCAATTTACCCATAATTAAATTATGAAATATATCAATTGCAAATTTTTACTGCACTATTAAAAAGTCAATTGATTTCATAATCACATTGATTTTATTCTTTCATTGCTTTTGTTTACAATTCACCAATTAATTTAACTATTTAAAAAAATGATATTCTTTCCAATTTGCCGACCTAAACAATTTCACCATAATCAAAATACTAAATAAATAAATGTCAATTTTTCATTCACTAGTCAGGAAGTAAAAAAAAATTAATTATTACAATCATTACATTTTTTAATTTCTTTCTTACAGTTCAATAATCAATTCTATCATTCTGAATAAAACTCTTTCCAATTGACTAGCCTAATCGATTCGCCCACGTTTGTAATATTAAAAATCCACCATTCAATTTATTTCCTCATCAATAAAATGGATAAAGATCAATTCAATAATTGAAGTCACTGTATTATTCACTTTGCCTCTCTACAATTATATAATTAATTCTATTACATTGACTGTCAATTTTGTCAATTGACCACCGTGAATCCTTTCCCATTGATGAGAATTCGCACGCGGCTTGCCTAATAGAACACAAAAATAAAATAATAATAAAGGATTCGAATGGGCGTGAAATCGAATTGCAAATCGGAATTATATTGTAACTGCACCAGACCAACAGTAATAGAGAAAGAGAATTGACTGAAGAGAATGAGACGACACTATATATTTTAATCTGGTCAGTGTGCAGGCAATAAGGTACGGTTTCCTGTGTGTAGAAAGCGTGGCAAAAGAGACACAAGCACACAGTAGAGGCCATCCGCTAAAACGAAAAACCCATTAATGTCTACCGCTTCGTCGATATATATTTTTATTGGTCTCTTACTTCGTACACTGTACTACCGCCCTCTCTTTAAATCATCCATCGACATAATCTCGCAATTTATTATCTCACGAAGAGGCAATATATATATATATATAGCGCCATCGGCCACACCACCCGCGTGGGTGCAGTCCATAATACCATAAGTAGCAGAGTATTATAAATTTGATAAAAGACGCGTGAGAATTTTTTAATGGTTGGAACAAATGTTTTCTATTTTTTTCCATTTTTTTTTTTTCCATTATTGTTAGGTTGGTAATTTTGTGGGGGGATCAGAAATGTTATGTGGTGGTAATGGTATCTATAGAGTTGTATTGATTTTTCCAGGGAAATTCATTAATCAGAATAAATAAATGTAGGCAGGAAAATAAACTTTCTAATTTTTTGTTGGCTCACATTTTTGTTGATTGGCGTCAATTTTTGCATGGTCAGTTAATTATTTATGGAAATTTAATGTTTAAATTATTTTTGTATTTCGTGAGGTAGATTCTTTTGTTTTTTGGAAATTAGTGACATTATTAAATGATTAGAGAAGGATTCGTATTTATTTCAAAACATAATTCAAGTGAGAATCTTTTCAATAAATATTTGTTGTTGTATATTTAATACCAATTTTATCTGAAGTGCCAACATAAAATTTTTAAATTATTCATTATATTCTTTTGATGAATAACAAATTTGAATATCATTGCGATTTGATTTTAACTCTTACTAAAAAATTCTCACACAACTGGAATTAATTCAAGATAATGTTTATCCATGTTTAACTTCCTCAATTTATTCCTATAAATAAATAATTGAATTACTCATTCAAATTCTAAAATAAAATTCATATCAAAACTTCTCTTTAATGAAACTTTGAATCACATTGTACTTCTTAATAAATCTCATAAAAATGATTTTTAAATCAACATAATCTTAGTGTGAAATTTCAACACAAAAATGGTGTTACACATTTTATAAAGAAAAGACTCAACAAAGAATTTGGATAAGCCAACGCACTACTAAATTTACTTTCCATATAAATAAATACACATACACACAGACAAATAATTTCACTCTCGTTTATTTTGATTTTATCAATTACTCGTTCCTATTGTTATCTTTAAGCAGATAAGATACGTGCGGTTGTCATGGAATTATAATGAGGTAAAAGTGTGACGTGTCTACATAAAATATTTCAGCCATACTTGACTAATATACGATATCACAATGTGAATCAGTATAGTACTATTCGAGAAGCAGTGTAAAAGAAGGAAAGAACGTTGATGAATTAATGAACAAATATTTTCATTTATATACGTAAATAGAGAAAGTGAAAGATAATAATATCGTGAAATGACAATAATTATTATGTAGTGACGTTCGGCCATGTTGAAGTGGGTGCATCACTCGCCGTTGCCGAAAAATAATAATGCAACATCAGTGCAACAAATAAATAATAGTAATAATAATATTAAATCACAAATTGATGATGAAAATGATGAGACAACGACATTGGTGGAAGTTGAAACGAATAATAAATTGGTAGAGAAGAATTATGAGGATGAAGTTGAAATAACATCAGAACAATACAAGGACAACGAGATTGTGGAACAAAAAGAAGAAGTGGAAGAAAACATTACGGTGGATATGTCGTCGAGGCGACGCCTCGGGGTAAGCCAGTTTAAACTCCTCGAATAGGATTTATTTTGTTTTTGTTCATTCAACTTTTTCTCTGACGTATCACATATTTGTTATATCTGTATGTATATCGCGTGACTGAAACGGAAAGGTCGTATTATATGCGCTGAAAAATTCCACAATTGAAATCAAAATGGCGTATGAATTCGATTTTATTTAAATCAATATTTATTCTTGATTCACAATTTGCATATAAAATTTCGTGCCTTGGAAGATATATAAATCTAAGGTTATTTTTAAATTTATATCAAAGTTAAATCTTCATTATGAAATGAGAAATATTCTCGGTTTTGAATTTAATCTACAACTAATGGCTTGAATTGAGTTTTATATTCTACCTCAAGTGCCAAAATCCACCAAATAAAATATATTAGCTTTGTTTAAAACCCCTAATCGTTGAAATTTTTTTAACACTGTATCCACTCTATAATAGTCATTCATTGTATATTCTAATGAAATCATACTATTTTCTAAAAATATTTCGTGATATACTACATGAATATTAATTTCATTAACAGAAGATTAAAATTATACTTTACAGGGCTTTAATGTCATTATTTTTTTTTATTGAGAAACAAAATAAATTAATAAGATAAAAACATAACAAGAGGCACTTATAAGCTTTTTATCCTATTTATTATTCCATTATCCCCTTCAAATATTATCTCTCAGAAATTTTAAACTAAGTAGCTTATAATTCAATAAATTATAGTAGAAAAAAAAATCGTCAAAGTTTCATAGACAATTTTTCAATTTAACTCAACCGGAATATTTATGTTCCGGTTTTCTTTTATTGCATCAGAAATTATTAAACATATTATTATTATATATCGTAATATCCATTATAATCGCAGCATAATCAATTTTTCAAAACATTCACTGATAATTTTGAACAGATCAACAATCACTATATTTATTGCAGTGTAATAGCACTATATATTTATTTTTTATATTTCTCCTTTCAAATTCAATTGGCAAATGTATTTCTCTCCCTTCACTTTTATTATAGAGACTGGTGACACGTTATGCACCTGTGCACGACGCATGTTAACATTCCATTGACCCTAATATTTATTGCTTACATCAATTATATTACACGACTTAAAGAATTTATACGGTCATTTTATTATTTTTATTTCCATTTCATAACACTCGAGTTCAAAATCCAACATCATCACATTTCGTCTTACTTTTTATTCTCATATTTATCATCACTATTATTTCTGAATAACACCAATCAATTGTTTTTTTTTTTTTTCCCCATTAATATATAATTGAAAATCCATCAATGACTTTTGTAACAAAAAAATAAAAAACATATTTATCAACTCATATTAATCAGAATTAACATTGATCACCTCAATTCGTTTCAACTGTATCATAAACTGTATTTTTTTTTATTCCCATTTTTTTTATATCTATTTTTTTTTTCTTCAGTTTATCTATATAATCCATTACGTGCGCGTCGCTTTAATTAGCTCAAATGGACGTATGTCAAGACAGGTCTATCCAAAGTTGGTATATATGAAGAGAAAAAGATTGAGGAAGAAAACGAGAAATACAAAACTAAAAAATAGAAAAAAGAAAAACGAGTTGTCACTCATAAAGTGAAATAAAAATACTAGTTTGTGACACACACGTAACTCGTTATTCAATCAACAAAATGTTGTATTTAAAAAACATGAAACATTCTAGAAGATAAATACACATATGTAAATATTAATGATGAAATATTTGGCGCGAATGAAAAATAAAAAAAAAAAAACAGAAAGAATGAATGGATAAAATTACCAAAGGTCGTCCGTTCACTCTTAACAATTATCAATATTTATAATTTGACAATTTATAAGTATAAATTTGTGTGTCCATGTCTGCATAAATAAATGCACAAGACATACATTTCTTTTTACGTCAGCGAATAGTTTGTCGTTTCCGCTTTGTCAATCATGGAAAAAGTATTCAGGTTATATTCTATCTATAAATATATAATTAGACAGATAGAATTTTTTTTACAATTACATGAATTCCTTCTGTAATATCATCTTGCATTCATCTTGTAATTTAAACAATAATAATAAAACTAAACTAGAAAATTGTGAAGAAGAAAATAATAATTTCATGGAAATATAGTTTACGACTGTTATTTCAAAATGAAATATAATTGCCACGCTCAAGGCCATGCATTATTACTATTATATTAATTTATATATTTGTTGCATGAGTTAAAACCGTTACAATCATTAACGAATTAGTAATGCATAAAGCATATTTAACTTGAATTTGTCAAGTATTTAATATAGAGTTAATAGAGTTGCAAATGACTTTGCTTTCTATATACGTATAAAAAATATATATATATATGTTATTATTATTATAAATTATACCGTTAATATTTCATATTATGTATTAACGAGGGAAAAGAAGCTGAAGATATGCATCTATGATGTGCTATGCACGATAGAGAGCACGATATTACATTGAAGGTTGTGTATACATATTTGCCAACGGTATTTTATATGTATTAATGCGTATGGATATACAAATAATAAAAAACAAATAATAATAATAATAAATTATTGTGGCATAATGCGTATGTGACTTTTTTAAAAGCAAGAAAAAATTTTAGCATGGTTTACTTATCGCAAGTGATGTTTCTTTTTTATTTTTCTTGTTTATTTCTTTTTGCTATCTTTTTTCTCTTCATCATTTTATTTTCTTTTATTTTTCTTTGTATGAATTTTACTCAGGTCAATCCAATTATTTATGTTAACAGGGTTCTGATCCAAGAGTCGCTACCTGTCGGGGTAAGCTTCAGAATAAACGCAGCAAACTCAATCAAGAGATTAATAAAGAGCTCAGGCTTCGTGCTGGCGCTGAAAATCTTTTCAAGTGAGTATATGTGATTGAAAGAAGTGGATGATAAATAAAGAAATTTAATAGTTGATTCAGTTGGAATATACAACTTGTTGAATTTTTATTTTGTATATTTTTGTAACAATGAATCTTTTTCATTTTTTAGAGCAACGACCAATCGAAAATTGAAAGAAACTGTCGCATTGGAATTGAGTTTTGTTAATTCAAATCTTCAATTGTTGAAGGAACAACTCGCTGAGTTGAATAGTTCAGTTGAACTTTATCAGAATGTTGACGGGTAAGTGATTAAATAATATTTGAAATTTTTGTTTAGAACACGTTTTTCATTACAAATTAAAAACAGTGAGTGATTAAAACTTTCACATTAACGCTGATGGATAACTATTAAAAAATGCGTTTTTTTTTTCCTGGTACATTAAGTTTATTTAGAATGGCACGGATTATTTATGTACAAGGCTCACCTTAATTCTTACCTAAACAAACAAATCCAAACAATCAATAACACCAATAAAATATTCCCCACTAACAACAATGAAAAAAAAAAAATATATATATATATATCTACATACATACACACATTGTTTATCAGCGTGAGAAAAACGATACAACATAAGTTAATGCAACAAATAAAAATATATTTTTTAACGCGTCGATTTATAACCAGCAATTTCTAAGGAACGCAAAAATTGACGTGCAAGAAAAAAAAATGAGAGCATATACAAAAAGGAGATTGACTCTCTTGAGGAAGAAAATCCTCCATGGTCGTTTCGGTCGCTGAATTCCTTTTCAAATTCCCCACACATATATATATATATATATATATATATATATATATATAAATATATAAACAACGGTCAGTGGTAGTAAGCAATGTAACATGCGGATGGACGCGTATACGCACAAGATTATTTCTTACACGTAACTCGAGCGTGGTTGTATATAAAAGGCGCGAGAAACGCTCTCGCCCCAACGCACGTAATGTCTTCCATTTCCTCTTCGTATAATTCCCTCCTTTACTCCTCTACTTCTTCGACAGGCTGGTGCGCATTTGCCCGGTCCATCCCGTGCCATGCATCGGTTCCTGGGTCACTGTCCGCCTACTATATACATCCACCATACGAGCGGATGTGTTCCACAACCCGATACAGTGTTGTATACTCTTTATGCACAACTTCTCTTTAACTTTTATTTTTTCTTTGTCTCCCTTTCTTTATTTTTCTTTATATATTGTCTTTTTTTTTTTTTTTTCTATTTTGTTGTTATTCCCATGTTGATGGCTGTTGTTCAATTCCTGTTTCGGTTATTTGTTTTTTATTCTTCTCAATGTCGAATTTATAATACGTAATTATTTATTTGTGGTAGAGTAATTTTATTATTTACTAGCGTTAACTAAAAATGAACTGGTGACTTCAGTTGATATTAAATGTGTTATTATATTAGTGATATGCCGGATGCGATCATGAGCACGTGCAAAATGATATCGTTATTTTAGATGTTTATGTTCTGATGTTTCTTTATATGGATTTGTAATATGGCAATGTGCCGATTGTGAGGAAGACATAATAATATGGGAATGATATAAAATAAAATTTATGACATTTATTTTTATTATTCAACGAATTGTAGTTTTGTAAACAAAATTATCTGGGGAATGATTCAGTTTATTTATAATTAACTACAGTTATTTGTTCGAATATAAAATTTATGGAATATTAAATTTTTATTTTTACTATGTTAAAAAATTTCGAAGATGGTTCACCTCAATGCAAATTATGAGAGAATGGAATTAGTAATCGGGGTAAATTTTTCCTATGCAGAGTATTGAAAATTAATTGACGGGTAAAACAGTTGTTATAGATTGTTAAATCAATTAATATGTTGCATTGGAACTGTTGATAATAAATTGCGAAATTGTCTTCAATATTATATTTATCTATAACGATCATCATAATTTTTGGAGCAGTATTTAATAAATTTTGTTCTACATATAGTACTTAAAAACTATAGACTCGACTGTTACAATCTTCAAGAAATTATTTCGGATCTTAATTTTCTTATAAATTTATTCCTTTTTTTTATGCATAATTTTCAGTCTTTGGTGAAGATTCGACAACGCAGACGACGACGCGCTCGTATTTTTGTATAACGGGAATTCTCGAAACATTTTTGTACGGCTGCATATGGACAATGATTTATCGATCGTATAAATAAACGTTAAATGCTGCGTGAAGAAGTCGGTCACCGGTATATTTTTATATGCGAAGATGGGATAAAGAAATAAAAGAGAAATAAAAAATCATGAATCTGAATTAGTCAAACAATTATGTTTATTTTCATTTTCCACAGTATTTATACAAATATATATGTATATTATTATCTAAATATATCGCTGGATTACAATATGAATGATCAAATACAGAATTTCATTGTGACAAATATTTTTTATTTATTCTATTTAATTTAATTAACACACTGATCGTAAATTATATAATTAATGTTTCGTTTTATTTTTATTTTACAGCCAAGAGCCAATTATGCCAATGATTCCGTTGGGATTGAAAGAGACCAAGGACATTGACTTTCGTGATCCTTTCAAGGTGAATTTTTTTTTTCCAATAAATAAATTCAACGATGACAATATTATTTATTCTAATGGTGGTACTTCTGGATCATCAATAAAATCATCTGATACATCTTTTCCTTTATTAAAATTATCCTTGGCAATTTGAACTAATTCTTGTGGAGTTTTATAAATTTTTAAACATTCCAAATCTCTTTTGGGTGGCCCAATTTCCAGTAGTTCTCTGGTACTTATCGTCGCACCCACTTTTATCAACTTTTTCAATGGCCGCTTTGTTTGCTTTACATTTGTCGTCAAGCTTGAATGATTATGCGGTTTTATCACTGTTTGCAGTGGATCCAAGCGTGGCATAGTTACAATTAAATTTCCTGTCACTACGTTTCTACTTGCAACACTCTTGTCGGTTGATACCTCGCACGGTAGTGACAATTGAAGGATTTTTCCCTTTATTGTAACCCTGACATATTGTGGTTGTACGTCAATATTTAATAACGCTGTATCCAAGTGTCTATAAAATTCGTTTCAATAAAAATCGCTTGGTATCATTTGGAATATTTTCTGTCCGAGGGAGCAGTTTTTTAAAAACCTTAGGAACATATATATATATAGATATTGATTTCTATTCCAATGACTAAATGAAGGAATAACTGTAAAAGTTCCCAAACTTGTTGAAATGAATCGGAGGATAAGTTAAACATCAATATTTATACAAATTATTTTATTAAAAATGAAGAGAAAAATTTATCTTCATGGCGTAGATGATAACTCTTTGAAGAATTAATCAGAACCCACAAACAAAAATTATTATTATTCAATGGAGATATAGCTATGGCACAAACTATCAGAGAAAATAAAGCAAAGAAACTGAAAAAATGAGGATTGCAAGAAAAAAAAAAACGATATTTGTAGTACACAAATCAATTTTGGTTTCGGACTAAACAAATATTATTCCAACGTTTCACAACACTGATCCCTCGAAATATTTTTTAAATAAATAAACTTCAATACACAAAAGTTACCTGTACACTGTGACATTTAGAATAACATTATTTCGGTCATCCTCGTCATTCAAAGTGAAATGTACTTTTGCTTGATTGATATTATAAGGTCTACCATCTGGACTAAATAATTTTGGAATATATTTACTTTTCAATCTGTCATTTGCATTGTCCGATTTTTTTTTTTTCTCTTCAATTGCCATTGTCCTCTCTGCAATTTTGATTCGATCCTCAGGTGTATGATAACTTATAGTGTTCCAGAATTTCGTATTTTCCTCCTCGTCATCATCATCATCATCCTCATTTACCTTCACATTTTTATTGCTCCCAATACTTTCATTCGTTATATCGGTTATTTTTAGTTTCTCTTCACGATGACGATCTATTTGTTTTTCTCTTATCTTAATGTAACTGCGGTAGTCTCGTATGATGTCACCCTCTGCCTTTGCGTAATTTTGTAGCGCCACAATACGCTCTGATCTCGTTATTTCCGTCATATCGAGTTCTTTTAACTGTGATAATGTTGCTATCACATAATCACGATAACCCGAATAATCAGTGCACGGATTGCCAGTTAAATATAACTGTGTCAGATTTTCATTGCGCCTTGGAAAAAAAGAATAAAAGAAGTATTTCATATCTTAAATTAACGAAGACGAGAATTGAAAACATAAAAATATTTCAGTCATTAATTTAATTGAATAATAATAGTACCTCAATTTTTTAATACTCTGTAAATCACCAATGAAATTAACTGTCAAATCCAACTTTTGTAAACTCTCCAAACCCTCCAAATTTTCAATAACTTCAATATTATTTAATGCAAGATTTAAATATTCTAATCGTTTCAACATATTGAGATTTTGAATCTTAGCGATTAAATTATTTTGCAATAAAAGTATTTTTAAATTTCTACTTAGCTTATCAATCAACTCTATTTTATCAATATTCAGTTGATGAAGTGAAATTTCTTCGAGGGTAGATATTTCACCCTCATTATGCTCTGAACGTTTTCGAATAAGATCAATTGTAATTTTCACCATTTTTCTATTTTTCTCACTATAAAGAAGGGTTATGTTTTGTGACTGTTATTCACAGAATATTAAGCTAGTTCAAACAATTCACTATCGATTTAACATTCTATCCCTACTACAAAGTTAGCTTCCATGTTGATATTAATAATAATGATAATAGAAACTCTAGGAAAAATAAAATGACAACTCTGAAGATGTTGGATCCTCTTAATTTTTTAATACGTTGGGAAATTATTAAAACTTTTTTCCCTTGGCGATTCCCTAAAAAAACAAGTTGTTGAAAACACTGATTCCGAGACAAATTGACAGCAGAGAATTGATATAGGGTCCATTACATCTTGAGCACGTTATACAATGTTGTGTAAAAACATTCTGTCATTCTCAATTAAAATTATTCATTATAATTTTTTTTATTTTAGGATTTCATTTTGGAGCATTATAGTGAAGATGGTGAAAATTACGAGGAAGCTATTGCCGATCTCATGGAAACGAGACAAGTGAGTAGAAGAAATAGAGTTTTTCATTATCTAACAATTTTAATTGGAAATTATGAAAACAGTTAGTTTAATTCTCACAATTTTTATTTCTTTCTTTTCCAGGCAACTCGAACACCAACAAGAGACGCTGCGGGCATTGCCCTATTATTACGTTACTACAATCAGCTCTATTTTATCGAGCGACGTTTTTTTCCACCTGACCGAAGTCTCGGAATTTATTTCGAATGGTTTGATTCATTAACGGGTGTTCCAAGTTGTCAACGTACAGTTGCATTTGAAAAAGCCTCAGTATTATTTAATGCTGGTGCATTATATACACAATTGGGAGCAAAACAGGATAGACGTAGTGCAAAAGGACTTGATCAAGCAGTTGATGCATTTTTACGTGCCGCTGGTACATTTCGTTATATTCATGAAAATTTCACGAACGCACCGAGTATGGATTTAGGCCCAGACATGCTGGACATGTTGGTGCAATTGATGTTGGCACAGGCACGCGAATGTTTGTTCGAAAAACTCGAATTGCAATCCAGAGAATCACGAAGTATTGATGTGTGCTTTGATCTAGCTCAAGAAGCTGCTCAGGTAAATGATTAAAGAATTAAACACACAATCATAGTCATAATGATACTTGCAGCAGAGAAATATTTATTTTCTTTCAATTTTAGTTCTCATATTTTCTTTATTTCTGTATCATTAGGTGTCAGCAGTTTATAATGATGTTCATGCATTGATATCACGTGAACCAGTTCGTGACTATGTGCCAGAATCGTGGATCTCATTGGTCCTCGTTAAACGTGAACATCATTCTGCTCTCGCGCACAAACATTGTGCCGCGGGTCTGCTTGATAAACCAATTTCGGAATTTCGTACCGAGACCAAACTCACGTTAGAACACATACAAGAAAGCGATGGCAAAACACAAATGGATAATACCATTCCCAAAGACGATAACGAACGTAAAAGTTTGGGTAGGTATCAACTTTATCGACTACAGATTATTTTCAAGCTGTGAATGATTCAATTAAGTGTTATTTCTAAATTTATTTCCACTTGATAGGTCGTGCTCATCTGCGAGAAGCTTTAATTTTACATGAAGAAAGTCAACGATTGCAGAGAATGTGTCGTGAATTGAAAGGAAAACAGTCGCTTGGAAAAGTGCTAAAAAAAGCACAGGATTCGACGTTAAAAGATTACAATGCAGCTGGTGATGAGGATGATTTTCGAGAGCTTCTCGATCCCCCGCACATAATTGGTAAAATTAATTACAATTGCTGAACGTTTTTCATTTTTGTCTTCTATCAATTAATTTTCCCGAGATTCTTCTATCAATTTATTTTTTCTTTTCACCAGCATCGACAAAGTTTCAATTGAGTTTAACTCATCCAGATTTTGGTCAACATGGGGTGGATGATTTATTCAGATCGTTAGGACCAGTGGCAATTTTTTCAGCCAAAAGACACTGGACTGCACCACGACTTATTCAACTTCAACGTGGACCTAGTGGTGAAGGATTTGGATTTAGTGTACGTGGTGATGCGCCGGTTATCATTGCGGCAGTTGATCACAACTCTCTGGCCGATGTAAGTTAGAATAAAAAGATTATTATAATTGCGAGAGGAGAAATGATCAGGAATGTTTTTCCGAATAGGTTTTGTAATTTTAATTTCATTTTAGCTCGGTGGGATGAAGGAGGGTGACTTCATCGTTAGTATCGATGACAAGGATGTTAAATGGGCATCGCACGAGCAAGTTGTACGTTTGATTAAACAGTGCGGCGATGCAATATGTTTGAAACTCGTTACACCAATGGACAGAAATTATCTGAAGGTAAAATTGGATTGATTACCAAAGTTAGAATTGAGATGACCTTTGAGGGTTAATTCAATTAATTATTTTCATTCTAATTTAATTTGTTGTGGTACTAGAAAAGAGATTTTATATTAGTATAATTGCAGAAACCCGTGAAGATTAGTCATCACGACAAGGGTAGCGTATCAGCGAGCAGCTCTTCCGGGGTTTCATCCGGACAACCAAGTCCAGCTGGTTCTGTGACAACTGCTCATGTTGCACGTAATAGAATTCCATGGAATCCATTCAAAAAATCCAGCCAGAGAGACAGTAGAGATCTAACATTTGACAATGTCATTCTCAGATGATCTTTTCAATGCCATTGACAATTATTCTATTTCATTACTTTTTTTTTTGTAAGTAGAAAATTCGTTCATTACTGAACATAAATTCGACATATCTTGCTAACGTGATTTGACGGTTGTGAATTGATAACGCCAAGACAAAAAGACGAATTTATTCATATTCTATTATGTTTTCATATATTTTTTTTCTTCTTTTCCAAAGTTGTAAATAGTTAATTTTTTTTTTTCGCCTTTTTTTTTGCATGTTCCACGTATTGAATATGTAATGTTGGCCATGTTTAAAGATACAATTCATTGAGACGCTGATGAATTACCGTAATGGCAATGTGTGGTAATTTATTCGACAAAAAAAATGCGAAAAAAAAAGTAATAAAATAAATGGAGATGGGTGGAGTGAAAAAAATAAACGAGAAGACAAAAATGGAAGATTTATTACACGTCAATTTATGTATGTGTATGACTGTAAAGATGAAATATCTATGCTACAATCGTCGGAAATAATATTTCTTGGAATATTTTCTTGAGTCAATGTTAGAATATATATTCATAGACGTCATGCATGCGTACATAGAAAGAGAGCAGGACAAAAAGTGAGAGAGGTGAATTGTTAAGAAAAAAAAAGGAAGAAAATATTGTAAAAAATCGAAACTACTGAACCACCACACGGAATTAATTATGAAAAATCACAAAGACTCAGGGGACAAAAAGAGATATTTTATTTTTGCTCTTTCAATTAAATAATTTCTTAATTAAAAATCATGTGCCAATTAATTTTTTGACAAATAATCATGAAAATGAATGAATGAATGCATGAATGACTATATATTCACTTAATTTTCGACCAAAAATAAATTCGTATGTACATTGATATATTAATATGTTCATATGTTTGAACTTCGATCACGTCGAACCTCTCTCCCAATTGTCTACACCTGATATATTATTATCATTTATTAAAATTGTACATACAGAGCGGAATAAAAAAGAATCACAAAAAGAAAAACCACGAAACAATACAAATTATAATCCACGAACACAAAGTAATTGTTTCAATATTTAAATCATGTATTGCTGTATTATATTCGCTGATCGAATAATAATAATAACGATAATAGTTATAATAATAATATTAATAACAATAATGATAATAAATGAAACAAAATGAATACACGTGAAATGTGTATCATTTCCATTTATTTATTCACCACGCATCCGTATCCACCACGATAATTAACATAAATGAATGTATGAGTTGTGAAAAGGAATAACAAACGTACGCGAAATAATTCATAATTGTTTTATTTAAATGAAGAATAGTGTCTCTGCGCGCTATCGCATTTAACATGCATAAATATAACTCTATTTTATTATAGTTATTTTTTTTTTTGCACTTTTTTACTCAATCTCCATACACGTACCTCTTTACTTAAACGCAACAGCGTAGATACACAGTTTGAGATATGAAGTGCATGCAGGGCGATGCACTTTCTTTGCTCATGCTTGTATGTGTTCCCGTCATGTACCGGTTTTTAAGGTCATCGGAGAAAGTTCATGATTCCGGTGTTTTAAATAAGATAAAGTGAGAGAACGAAAGAGTGGGGAAGCCAGGAAACTGCAGCATCAGAGGCTTCCTATAACAATGAGTGCAGCAGCATTTACTCCAGCGAACGGAGATAAACGAGAGCAATGTATGTACCCGTTTCACGTTTTGGTTACGGAGATGTATCGCGAGCGTTCTTTGAGAACATGAAAATAATTAGTGGATGCAGAGAATTAATAATAATTCATAATAATTCTTCATAAATATATATGAAGAATTGTAATAATTAATAAATGATTTATGAGAACTTAAATTAATTGATGACAATCTACGGACATAGACAATTCATCCTTTGATTCACTTCAGAAAGTATTTGTCTCTGAAAAATCTTCTCAATGCAAAATTGCTATGAATGTTTTCTATTTTTCATACAAAATAAAATCGCATAATTGGATATTTTTACACACATATCTGTTCAAATATAATTAATTATTCCTCCCCTGTCACGCTTTTTTTTTTTTTTGTATAAAGGTGGAGAATAAAGCCTTGGAAACAGTTGGTCTGACGAGGAGAAAAAGACTGTGAAGAAAATAAATCGGTGGGAAAATGGATTATGGAAAAATAGAGTGGGAAAAAAGAAGTTTGACCTGTCATCTGATAAATTGCAAGCACTTCATTCTTCATTTTATATACTCTTCATTTTTATATATTATTACTTAGAATGACCAGATGAATTGAAAGAATAAAAAAAACTGATGACATCTTTATTACTCATCCTTTTTTTATTAGGGATTGTTTTGCTTTAATAATACAAAATTATAATACGTATTGAGTTGATCACAGTATATACGGATTAACTAACAATTCAAAAACAAGTAGGACATGCAGAACAAGGAATCTCGAGGACAACGTCATGGTTGTTAAAGTCCAGCAACATTAAGCCCGATTAATAGTTGGATAATTGATGGCTTCATACGGATTTGCTTTCGAAACTCGTTTATCTCTTTCATATCAAACAGAACTATCATCTAAGGAATATACTGCATTACCAACTGATTTTTACAGTGATAAAATTTAGAAGTAAAAAAAATCCTGCATTCTTCAAACATCAGTTCGGACATTGCAGCTTTGGTCTTTGCAGGAAAATCCGTCAGGAAACAGGTTGGTTAGTGATCGGGTTCTCCAATCATCTTTTATTATTTATGAAATTGTTTGGTTGAAGTGAATTAGTTGGAAAACACTTTGAACATTAGCAACAACATTTAAATAATAATTCAATTGGAATATCAATGGAATTTGGAAAAAATATTTAATCCAATCCGTAACAATCATATATATTTATTTAATTCCACAACAATGTATAAAATATTTTTGTTATTTAATTTTGTACCATTTGTTCGCTCTGTGACAATTGGGTAAACGGAATTACCAATTTATTCTATCAAAAACCGGCGATAGTGTATATTCGTTTGATATAATTGTACTAGTTTTTTGTATATTCATATCAGGAATTGAGGAAGGAGAAGAAAAGAAGTTCTAATAAGGCACGTTGATCGATTGTGTAATTGATTGAGTGTGTGTCCAGAATGATCGTTTACACATGAGTATAGTGAAAGTTGCGACACCATGTTACACATGATACTCGCTTATACACATGTCAACAACCATACACACCCGTGAGTATAGACATTGTAATATTTGTTTCAATACTGATATTTTTTATTTGAATCCAAATATTTCAAAGTTTATCCTCCTTGATAGTTGATTCAACAGTTTTTTCTGACTTAAATCAACCGGAATATTGGAGAATAAATCTGAATTTGTGGATTTTATATAGAACATGGTAATTGGAACAATGTAAGGAAGAGAATGTCTCCTTTCAGAACTCTGTAAGATCAATATGCCATCACAAACATTTTAGAATACAGAATTTAATATTAATAGAATAGATTATTATTAAAACTGTACAAATTTGAATGGAGACAATTATTTGTCATCTTTCACACAACGATTGTGAAATTTTCAAAAATATCCCCATCGCTTATGTGAAATTACAGAATGAAACAAAGTTTGATGATAATATTTGATAAATACTGAATATGAAGAGAACGATATCATTATTTGTAAGATCATTTATTGTTATACTTTCGACTAGATACAAAACAATTTTACTTTCTTCTGTAAGAATTATCAACTAATTATCATTATATGTTTCAAGATTCTAAAAAAAAAAAATTATTGCAATTAAATCTTCAGTATTTTTTAATCGATAAATAAATGATCGATAAAATATCTTGATCATAAATGAAACATGATTAAATTACAGACGCATAGTGTAATTGAAAATATAGAATTCTATTGGTTATGAGAAAAATTTGTTCTATATAATTACGCTAAACTGTCAATATAATTCGAATAATTTACACAATTAATCTCAATAAAAAAAATTGAATTACATAATTTCTCTTCGATCGTTTCCGTAGGAATGTCATTCTCGATTTTTAATTTTCTCCAACTAAATAATTGCTATACAATATTTTTTTTATTTCTCGATAACGATCATTTCGTCATTTTTATAATATAGAATATTTTCACTGAACTCAATGTAGCAAAGATGACGTAACTAGTTATTAGATATTTGTATTTGTATTCTAAAGAATATACAAACGAGAAAATGTCAGCAGTGTGAGAGAAGGTAAAAAGGAAGGGAGGATCTACTGCGCATAGGACGAGACGAAGAATATCACATTAATGCGCATGCGTGTAGCGGTAAGAGGATCACAACACAAAATCTTTTTAGCGCAAGGATTCATTGACGGTGTTGAATCGTTCATTTATATTTTCAATCGTGCACAGAGTGAGTGACGGTGAAGTAACTCTGAAAGCTTTGTTCATTCTCATCTGAAGACACAAATTAACTAAGAGCTATTGAAAAATTTCAACAACATTTCTGGTATGTTTAATTAATTTTTTAATTTATTTTTAATATATTTATTATTTATTTATTTATTTTCATCAATTTTTTAACACACGAAATTTTATGATACTGTAGTTAGACTATTTCGTGTTGTTGAATTACTTTGAAACATCAAATTCAAGTAATGAAACAAATTCTCTTTTTGTTTCTCAGTCTAACAGTTATTGGTTGACAAATGTACGAATTTTTGTATGAATTTTCGCCCCCGATACGGTGGGTTATATATATATATATATATATATGTAATATATATAAGCGAAAGTGCCAAACGTTGTGGAACCGTTTTCCCCAAATGCGCATTCTATCGTAAAAATGAAAGCAACTTTCAGAATAAAAATAATATAAATAAAAAAGCGAAATGAAAAAGATTGCACGAAAATCGCTGAGATTTTGTTGTTTACATTGATAAAAAATAAAAGAAAAGAAAATAGTAAGTGGAAAGATGAAAGCAATTACTGTGAAAATTGTTTTATGTATTGATGAAGTGATGATTAAAAAATTTATTCATTAACATGAAAATGGAATATTAAATATACTTTCTCAATTAAATTAAAATATAAAATCAATATATATATATATATATATATATATATATAAATCTTTTTTTATAATATTGCAATAAACTTCTACACTTCAATGGAATGTTCTTATTTTGTTTGTATACAAATTTGAATTTAGAATATGAAATGGTAGAAATTTAACGGTTTATCATTTTTCTTATATCGTTAATGAAATGTGTATTGATTTTATTTAAAATACTTATATACGAAATGAAATACTTGAAATACATTCTGGGATAAGGAAGTTGCTGATGTTAGTCCCGTTATCCCGTCGACCGGCTCTCAGGATGAACCTGAACCATCGCGGAACCAGTCCAGAAGTATGTTCGCAACATATACATACATATATTCACAACAATGACGCAAAAACCAAATATAAATATCGCAGAATGAAAACAAACGAAAATAAATGTATGAAAATAAATATTTAAATTTATTATTTTTTTTTCCGGGTGCTACAGGAGATGTCTTTTGTAATTGTTATTAAACAGTATATATCGTGTGACATTATTTAAAATTACAGTACGTGATTAATCTTATAATGTTCAGTCTGTTAACGACATAAAAGAAATACGTCAAAACTTTGTTATAAAGTTAAATTAATCATATCTAAAATTTCCATATTTTTCTTTATTATTTTTTTCTTTTCCATCATATATTTTGAACAATGGCACGTTTGAATTTATTCCTTCGTCAACGGAAAGTTAGGTGCATACAAAGTATTATACGTAAATAATTAATGTTGCGAAAGTATTTTTATTTATTGAAACTTTGTCCGGTGTTTATAATTTTACGTAATTATTCGAGGCCTGTCTTTTAGAAGTAATAAAAGAAATAGGTGCCTTTTTTTTAGGGCTTCTTTTTATTGGAGGATACCATTTGAGCCATAATAAATTGCTAAATGTGGAACGCAATTAGTATATGTTTAATGATAAATTTCTGGAGAATGTATGAAAAAAAAATGTTTAATGTTACTGAACAAATTATTCAGTTAAATCTGTCGTAAAACAAAATTTCCGTTCTCTGTCATGGGTAAACTATAATTCCGGCTGACAAGAAAAATAAAAAATGGAGATGGATTTCTTGGTGAAAAATCGAAACGAATTTCGAGCGGAAAAAAAAACAAACAATTCTGAATTTCAAGAAATTATTAGTTACAACGAAAACATGACATGCACTTGATATTTGTGCCAAATTTCAAATCGATCAGTTGGTGAATATTGTAGATATTATTCATGCAAACACGAAATGTAAAATTTTTAAGGAGAAATTTTTAGAGATTTCACATCAGTTATATTGCATGTATTGAATAAATTTTTTGTGCTTTATATTTCGTTCAGTCTTAATAAATATCAGCATAAAATAATCGAGATGTTTTGAACTCTCAAAAATTTCCAAAATCTCAAATCGATGTATTCAATTTTTTAAAAGAGTGGCCGCAAAATATTTGCATCAACATATACCTGGTTATTCAGAACAGTTCTTGGCATTGATACTGAGGAATATAAATATTTACGAGAGAAGTGATGGAAAAAAAAAATGGTTGGTGTTATAAAAAAAAAGTATAAGGTTTTTCCTCCACATAACATCTATAAAGATAAGGGATCAAAATTAAATAAAAAAATAAATATAAAGCTATCGCCATCAAAGTGCCGAAGATAGCAATCACGATAGAGATTAACACATAACATTCATATTTTGTTTTCATGTTTATACATTTATTAAAATTATTTCTTAAAAAAAAATAAAGAATAACAATTTATTTTGCGAATTGAAATTTCTTTTGAGACAACAGCTAGTCATTTTTGTTCCCAATATTCATGTTTCGAAAGTACTTTCTCTATACACAGTCGATGAGAGAACAAATACACAAAATACTGAATTATTTGTTGAGAATAAAAATGAAAAAAAGTTGAAAAGAAAAAAAAAAAAATTAAAATATGAAGTGAAACAATTGCATTTAAGCTTTCTATTCTCAAGGTTGTATTAAAAGATCATTTTAGCATTATGCCAAAATGATAATTTGATAATTAATAATAAATTAAAAATTTAATTAAATTGTCTGAGTTGAAAAACTGAATAAAATTATCGTGTAAAATCTAAGATATCTCAATCAACAACAACCGGAAAACACGCTTGTAAGAAATAAATACTAATAATCGTTGCCTTGAGTTGCTCTCACTTTAAATTGAACCAACATCTAAGCAAACGAGTTACTTTGGCTTAAGTAACTGACCAGTCAACATCGTGTCTTGAGTCTGGTGTGCATCTGAATTTTTTCGCAACTTAACATTCACTCACGACCTCATTGTCAAATACTTTATACACTACTACCAATTGAAGTAATTGTTTTGTCAACTGGTTTGATTCTTGAACGGAAAGTGTAACGAATCGATAGAGCGAAGATAATTCTGATATTAAATTCATCCAAGTGGAAATATACAATTGAATATTGGTAAAAAAAAAAAAAATGTCAATTAAATATTTTTAATGTATTCAATTTGTGAAACGTTTTTTGTCCATAAAAATATTGTGTTCCAATTTTATTTTATTTACTTTCCAGAATCAATGATAATTTTGAGTAAAATATAAAAGTGGAATGAACAGTTGAGACTGTTGTGGGTTGTGTGTCTCAAAGAAAGTGAAATAGAAAGTTTGGAGCCAAGAATTGATTATGTTTACGGATCTTGTTGAAACTTTCATTTTCACTGGCGTTGCGAGGCCATTGCCAAATCATTAGTGTGAAATGTGTATAATAATAAATCGTATACAATAATTATATAACAAACTTTTATTCATTTTATTTTTCATTTCTACTCTAAAATCAGTAAATGAACAATTAAAATTGATTGAAAGAAAATTTTACGAATTGTTCATGAATTGTCATTATGATATTTGTAATCCACTATACAATAGTTTCAACTACAATTATAAAATTACATCATTTTATTTATCTATTCTTCTCTTTATTTTTGAACAGTCTTATTCAATATTATATTTTACAAATTGAATTTTATTGTGATGAATCATTTTAGATTAAATAAATTATTTCATGCGCAGATACAGTATAATAACGATCATTAGTTTTGTTATTTAATAGTCGTAAAAAAAAAAAAATTCAGTGAAAAAAATTTAGAGCCATCAATCTCTCTCTCACCTAAATTACCATTCCAACAAGAATAAAAACAATTTTATCTTTGAATAGTCATTATACTCTCACTTATGTTTAATTTTTTTCTTTTTTTTTTCTATTATCTTTTATATTCAACAGAGATTCAACAAGATGGAGTACAAATGTGGTCTGAGTGATGAGATCCAGTCAATAGCACACACAGAATTACGAGAAGATGAAAATACAAGAGACCAAGCATTGGAACAATTTCGTAACTGGATTTTGAAGCATCCAATGATTAAACGTTGTCGTACTGATCCAGTATTTTTACTGAGATTTTTGAGAACAAAAAAATTCAGTGTACCAATGGCACAAGAAATGCTTGAACGTTATTTAACAATTAGACAACTGTATCCGGATTGGTTTCAAACATTAGATATTAACGATGCGGATATGGAAGCTATTATTGATGGTGGATATCTTGTACCACTTCCGGAACGCGACGAACATGGAAGACAAGTCATAATGTCGTGTGCTGGTAATTATTAATCTATTTTATTATACATAATTGGTATCTATTTATAAATGAAGGAGGAAAAACCATTTCCCTTTGAACTATCGTCATTTAAATATGTGAAAAAGAAAGTAGGTGTTTCTGAGAAAATTCTATTACCGAACGATTTCAGTCGATGATTCATAAATTTGAAATCATGTTGAAGAAGGCTTTGGGAAATTTTCTGAAAATAATTTATAAATAATATGGCACACACAAATTACTTTATAAGACTTGGGAAAAATTTAGTTATCATTGTACGTAATATAATGCCAGATGAGAAAATAGTTTGAAATAGAAATAACTTGAAAAGTTCTCATTTGGTATAAATACTAGCAATACTCATACGACAACAAACAAAAACCTGGAACAAGGTGATGTTTTGAAAAAAAAATATACGAATTTCAATATCGCATTTGAAATGAAGGAAAAATCGGTTACTTCAAATAGTTGATAGAATACACTGTAGTATAATGTTTAATCAAAATTAATACCAAATATTGAGTCAATCCATTCATAACCTTCCAAGATACCATATACGCAGTCAGAATAAAAATCTAATTTCCAGAACAGGTACTTTGATGTTTCGTGACCAATTAAATTTCATATCATTATAAATAATTTCATATATCCTTGAACTTTATAAATCTCAATCATCCGATGTGGAAGGAATATGTTTCGAATACTTTTTATTTTTTCAAAAAAATTCACCTCTCCAACAATCAATCGTAGTTTGTTTTTAAATTATTTTTTTCTTTTTTTTTTTATTTCAGGTCGTTTCGATCCATATAAATACACATCAGCACAGATGGCTCGTGCTCATAGTATTGTTGTAGAGGCATTGCTAGATGATGAAGAGAATCAAATACGTGGTTACACCCATGTAAATGATGAATCCGGATTGACAATGGGCCACGTTAGCGCATGGTCATTAACTGACATTCGAAATATGCTCAGATGCATACAAAATAGTACACCAATGCGACATAAAGAGACGCATTTTATCAATATTCCAAATTGCGCCACAAAAATCCTTGAATTTGCCCTTTCACTGCTCAGTGACAAATTACGATCAAGAATATTGGTGAGAAATAATCATGAATAATTTATATTTTTATACATTGCCCAAAAGTTTATATCATTAAACTTTACTAACGATTGATTTTAATTTCTTTTAATTTTTCAACTAATTTATCCAAATTTTATTTGTTTTTCTTGATCAGGTTCACAAAAATTTGGAAGACTTGAAGGGTGCCATTGATCCAAAAATTCTACCAAAAGAATATGGTGGTGTTGTACCACTTGCTGATATGATTGGTGAGTTAAAGAAAAATTATCATTTTATATCGAATTATTAGATCATGCCAATTAATTGAAAATAACACGTATGAATTTTAGCTGCATTTAAAAAAAAATTACGAGCCAAACGCGATGAATTGATGGAGCTTGATGATATGTACATTGAAATATCTCCAAAGGACACGTGTTCAGCACCGTCCGAAGGACTTTGCGGTATTTCCGGTTCATTTCGTAAACTTGAAGTCGATTAAACAGAACAATTATTTACCAGTCTTCATATATAAAAAAAAATTCATTTAAATTAATAATGTTATGTTTGCAATTGTATCGTTTATAATACAAGTTACAATTTTTTTGTTTTAATTATATTAAGTTAGATTTTATTTTTTTGAGTAGGTACAATCTGTGCGCGGAGTCGGTGGTATAAGTTACCAATATGAATGAAAAGAAAAAAAAACAAACAAACGCTTTTATTTACAAATGAAATAATCATCAACGAATGTTTAATAATTTTTCTTTTTTCTTCATCATTATTATATGCTTACTACACGATTTAAATATTATTAGTTCTTATTGTCAATTCCCTGTGAACTGGGACCACGAAATGTTGATAAGTAAATGTGATATCTGTTGCATTACTTTGTAATAATTGATATATTTTAAGAAATACTCAGTCATAGTTGAGCTAACAACTATATAATTTTGAAATGCAAACAGGCTTCAAGTCATTGGAATGATTCAATTGAATATTCAATTCACAGCGGTATTCAGAAAAAAATTGTTCTTCTTAATGAGTAAAAGCTTTATTCAAATATAAAAAAAGCTGTTCTCTTACTGCAATTAAAAATCAGAGAAAATAATAGAAAATATGTCTTATTATATGAAATATATGTCTTTTATGTTACAATATATTAAATATAATTCGATTATAAAATTGTAAATAATATTAAGTTTATGCAGTTGATATTGAATAAAAAAAATGCCAACAAAATTTTATCTCTCAATTTTTTTATTTTTATTTCAATGACTGAGTGTAGAAATCGGCACAATCATACGTGGATAAACTTAGAATGCACGATCCACTGAGCACAGAAGCGGCAATGGACTCTCATGAAAATTAAAGAGAGAAAAAGAAGAGAAAAAAAAGATATGGATAATATACCAACATTTGAAATGAAAATCCAACATCATTTTCTGTTGTAGATAAAGTATGATGAAGTAAAATAACAAAGAAAATGTATTTATTACAAATATTTATTACTTTATATATTGATCGTTATTAATCACATTATGTAATTATTATAGTACAAGTGCCTAAGTACTAATGAGTAATTCAATTATAAAGAAAAAAGAATTATAGAATCAAATCAGTTAAGATTCATTACTAATCTAACGCGGGCAGCTTTATGCCGAATACAAATGTCAATGAACACAGGTTGGTAAATTAACAGTGAAAAATACATTGAGTTCAGTTAGTGATGCTATCACGAGAAAACATCCATACATTATGAGACAAGTAATGCCAACTTTACGATCAAGATGAAATTTATTGCACGCAAATGCCGTATAGAGAAGTATAAGTGTTGAAAATAATGACACTGAACTGTATATTAATCCTTCTGAATTAATTTGTACGAATGATGTGCCAGGTATTTTTGGAAAAAATGCAGCTTTGATGAGCCATGGTAAACCAAGACATAGCAAAACATCAAACACATTGGAACCAATTGAATTACTTATTCCCATCGTTCCATGACCTGAAAGATCAAAATAATTAATTTAAAAAATTGTGAAAGAAATAAAGTGAACTAAATTGTGTTGATCAATAAAAATAATATGTCCTCTTATTCTAATCTGCTTATGATAATTTTATATGTTATCATGAGTGCTGCATACCCATGTTTGTCACAATGACACTTGAGACAGCTTCAGGTACGCTCATACCAGCAGCTAAAAATGTTAGACCCATCACCGAGTCTGGAATTTCCAGTGTATCACCTTTAATACAAAAAAAAAAAAAATAAGAAAAATAAAATGATAATAAAAAATATTTTCATGGGCATAAATTCATTTTTATATTCTAGTTTTTTATTATATAATAAAAATGAGTGTAGCAAGGTGTCGTTCTGAATTTCCGTGTGCTAATGGACGTTGATATTGACAGTTTATTTTTTATTTCCATCTTTAATTCAGGAAAAAAATTATGGACCAAAAGTTCGCGGTGGAATTTTAAAAATCATTAAAGAAAGAATTTTAAAGTCTAGTGTTCTTTTTTTGTTTATTTGGATTATGGACAATGAAACGAACTTTCATTTTTATAATTTCCAATCCAGATTCCATTTCCGATTCACTCAAATGTGCTGATGATGTCGATCAATTTGCGATTATTAATTGACGTTAAATTTTATATTTCCATTTCATCGATTCGTGGATAAGTGATTATAACATATATTATTATTGGCAAAAATAACACAAATAGAAATAGAGATTTTAACCGATGATCTATTTTAAAAGACATACGATAGATTTGTTTAAACCATCTATTAATTAAAGAGAATTATTTGCCCCGTGATCACGGAAATAATTGAATAGAAAATTAAAAATATCCTGTATTCTAAATTTATATATTGATTCCAATTCAAACGTAATGGCGTTTATGAATAATGTTATTATCAAACTCTCTAGTCAAAAATTAAATTGTCATTTTTAACAACAAGTTCAAGTCAAAGGGAGTCACGATTTTTTAATTCTTTGCTTTCTTTTACCAATTATTGTGATGTCCCATGCAACAATATAAGACATTGACGCAATCCAAACGATGCACATGAGAAAAGTTAATGGATACCATGATTTAAGAGATCGCCTTCTACAATCTGGTACAGTACATAATAGTATCAAATTTATTGGCCAAGTTAATATCCACCAAAGTCTCTCCCATATCGGTTCTGGCCAATTTCTCATGTTAACAATTTCCACTAACTCCTCTTCAATTAGTTCATAACTATCAACAATTTTTCCATCAACGTAACCTGCATAAATAAAAGAAAGTTAAACTAAAACATTTAATACTTCCAATACTATTTTTTGCTCATAAAATAACTAATGAAGTGTAATTAATTTATAAAATAAATAAAAATCCATATAATAATTTACATACGTTTTGGTAATAGAGGACTGTCATCAATATGTTTGTATTCCTTTCGTCTGGATACTATCGAGGACATAAAACGACTTATACGTTTGTTAAAGCACATCGCTGAAAATAAAAGAGAAATAAAATTTAAAAAACTAATAATAAAACGAAGAAGTTAAATGAACTATTTATAAAGATGAAAAAAAAAAAAAAAAAAAAATAAGAAAAGAAACGTGAGTGATATTGAGTAGCTGAGAATAAAAATAAAATGATTAATTAATTAATTGAATTTTCTTTATAATTTATATTACTTTTGTTTTTCATTTCTCGTAGGAAAAAAAAAAATATTACCCACCCGATATATATAAAATATAGGTAATAACGAGAATTAATGCTTCGTACCACTCGATACGACCATCTCGAAGGGTGACAATGAGTAAAAGAACTGTGACACTGTAAGCAAGTGAATCACGAGTTATTGGCCACCAATCGAGATATAAAACCTACAAAGAAAAATATATATTATAACAATATTTCAATACTTCAATATATATTTATATATTTAAAAAAATGTTCTTTTCCATTTTGTCTTTTGATCAAAATTAATTAGCAACGTTTTAGTTGATTATTCTGTCATCTTGCAAATGGAATGTCAACCTGATTGGCGAATAATCCACAACATGCCGGTACAGCAAGGATATTGAATACTGCAGAGCCAACTATTGTGCCAATTCCTAAGTCGCCCTCGGTGATAAATGTTCCTACAACATTGATGAATAATTCTGGACTGGATGTCGCAGCAGCCATGAATGTTGCTCCCGCAACATCCTCCGTTACATGTAATTCTACAAAAGAAAGAGAAAAATAATGAAAATTGTATTAAAATTTTACGTTTATAAAAATTTATTCTATTTATTAAATTTTAATGTATATATATATATTTTTTTTTTTTCATTGATAATATTTATATTCTACTGATACTTACTCTCGCATATTTTTGTGATTGATGGTACGAAAAAATCATCACATATTACAGCCAATAGTAAAAATAAATAAATTGCAATTATGATATGCAAGAAAATATATCCATTGCGTCGTGTGTCAGGTGTAAAACCATCTGGTGGAAATTCATTTATTGCTGGTGGTGTACAATTTCTGCTGATATTAAATTCCACCTCTTCAACTTGCATCAATTTACGCAGTCCTATTGAAATTAATTGAATGTGATGGCAAAACAGAATGAATGTAAAGAAAAATTGAACCAAAAAATTGATTTTGTGTTCATATAAATTACATATAAAATAATTATGTATGGAAAAGTCTTGGAACAGATACGTAGTAGAATTTCAAGTGTATTTTTCAATGACGCACTAAGATAAATATCAATACATAAATGTATTGATAAATAATTATCTTGATTGATAAATGAAATAAAAAATTTTCCATACAATATATTTATTACATATACATATATTTATTTTTATTTGTCTATGGCTTCTGCGAGGCGATAACAATATTGATAAATAAACTCACGTATTACATTTTTGCTACCATCAGTTGTTGGTTGATTGGTAAATAGTCCGGTGAGATTAATACAAATGAAATATATTGTGGGGATGGCAATCACAAAGAGGATCCGGTAGCCTATCATATGTTTATGGCGTTTTACCATAATTTGTGTCGTTTAGAGTTGAAGTGAAAAAAAATTTTAATCGTTAATAAAAAAAAAAGAGAATTGAAGGGAAAAGAGTGAAAATTGATTTTTTTTTTTTTTTATATTGCAAGAATATAAAATTGTTTCTATTGCGTCTTTTTTTATTTTTATTCTTTATTTATCGACGACGTGGTCACCTCAACGTCTCAACGGCTACTGATACAACGCAGTGAAAGGACCGCCATGAGTATACTCTTTTTGAATATTGGATTCATTTATCTTCGACGATAAGATAAAATAATGTGGAAAGTGTGTGGAATAAACTATCCCTTGGCGCCTGATTGTTGTCTTATATTTCATAATCTATATATGTATACGTGAAAAATATATTTAAGAAAAACAATCGTATAGCACATTAAAGATGAATTGAAGAAAAGTGTAGATATACAAACTTAACTTAAGATTATATTTTCATTTTTATTCAAATGAGAATAAAGTGTGAATATTTTTATTTAAATGAGAATGAAAATTAAAATCAAATGTAGTGGCAGGTATATTTTTTCACTCAAATAAAATGTGAGAGAATAATATTTTTTTTTTTTCATACCATCTACATTTTTACTTCTGTTCATTTAAATAAAAATGCAAATGAAAATGCAGTGTAACAAAAAATGTTTCCTCACTTTCATTCCCATAATCTTTCACGTCATCAAACTGTGCATCAATATTTTCTTCTGTAAGTTATTTTTATTTTCTCACTATCAAATAACGTCATATTATAATCTTCGTGAATTTTATTTTCACTTTCGTTTTTTTTTTTTTTTTCTCGCCATATCGAATTTATTTTATCGATATCTCTGTGTGTGATTTATTGATCCTACAATCTTGCATGATTTCTTGACGCTCACATTTACTCAGTGATTTGCATTGCATTAAATATGATAAAGAATTAACTTTATTTCTTCCTTTTTTTAAATTTCATCTGCATTTCGTTTCATCTCTTCTTTTTATTTTACCATTTTTTTTTTTTTTTTATCTTCATGTTTGGATGAAGGTTTATATATTTTGTGAATACTTGAGATAAATTTGGGACACATGGAAGTATGCCAAAATATATACACATATACACACACACACAGCTGCAATGCATCAAATTTTCCATTGACCAAACATGCACACAATTGTGCACAAGACAATTTACAATGACGAATTTAATGAAAAAACAAAAAAATAAAAAAAAAATGTTATATATAATTTTATTTTATATTGTGTGTTATTTATTTCTTTTATTTTCGCTTCGTTTTTATTTAGCATTTGAATAGAGGAGAGAGAATGAAAAGAGTGTGGAATAATCACGTGAATTCAATAATTGAATCGGTCAATGCCCTGCCAATTACATGAAAGCCTGATGTGGCTCACTGTCCATCACCATCAAGTTGTATTTGGTACGTCAGGAGAAAGAGAGTGGGGGACTTTTTCATTTTCATTATTCTCCCCACTGACAAAACGTTCATCTCGTTATTCCTGAATGGATTAAATCTTTACGTTTACATATCTATACATATACATATTGCTAACAATAATACACACATTTATACAAGTGGAAATTTATTGGAACTGTCAAGAGAAGATTTATCATGCATTGAATGTATAAATATTTTTTTCGGTTCAATTGACTCAAATTATTATTTCAAATTTTTATAACTGACGTTACTGAAAAACAAATTCATACAAAATGTATTGGAAATTTTTTAATAAATTGTATAAATTTATTTATTTATTTATCTATTCATTTATATGAACATTGTCATTTCGTATCAATTGTTATCTATGTGACGATAAAATCATGTCGTCATAGTTTACTCAAACAATTGAGATATGTATTTGTTTGTGTAATTGCGTGTTGTTGGCAGTGAATTTTCTAGGGAATAAAATTTTTCCACAGATGTTTCATAAAAAATTCAGAGAAATAGTGATTTATATTGCATAACTAGAATCAAATTGTTGTATGAACTGTTAGAAAAATGATACAGATAGATTTTTGTTTAATACCTGAAAATATATGGGTGATATGGAGAAAAAAAAAATAATAGAAACTTATACTTTGTATAATATTAATTAAATATTTCAGGTGAAATGATAGATACGATTATATTGATAATCTTCAACCATTTTCCACAGATTTTTTTCATTGCAGAAATTTTCAAATCAATTCAATGGTGTTCCAATAATGTTTATACATGGTTATGCATGTTAAGTTATATTTTAATGATGTTAATTTGTTTTTGATTGCATGCTGTATAATTTAGTTGGCATGAAATATCAGTTATAATTTCGTTGTGTTCAATTCAATTATGTTAACTCATTAACGCCCATGGCAATTTAGTGCGGTGTAGATAAATTTGTTTATATGTAATATATTCGGAGTCAGTGCAGAAATATTCTGACAGAAATAAAAATTTTTTACTGCAACATTTTATTTGTTTTTATTCTACCTTATATTAAAGTTTAATCAGGTCCTTTTTAACTTCTTGTTTTTGTTTTATTTCTTTTAGAGAATTTTTAAAAATTTTAGATATAGAGACATTAGAATTTGGTGATGAAATTAATTTGTTTTTTATGTTTTTAAATATTCCTAAACTGCATCAAAACATCACAGGCTCTGATGGATCAATTTGTTTACGCTCTTGTCCAATATAAAAAATAGATTATCATTTGGTAATATTTATTTGTGTGAGTTCTTGATCAAATTCTCGAGATATTTTGGGAAAAATAAATAAAAATAAAAACAACGAAATAAAATTATCCACTTTGGAGATAAAAATATTTGCGGTTTACTCCCAAAGTTTCAATCAATTTATTGCGTTGGAAAAAAATTCGTCCATTCGGTGGCAATGTGTCAATTCCTCTTCTCGCTATTGTAGAAGAAATAAAAGAGAAAATAAATTCTCTGCTAAATGTTTGTTAATTATATAACACAAGATAATTTTTATGCCATTTTGATATAAAAAGTGAAATTATTGGCGCATGTAGCCTTGTGTTTTCAATGACACAATATAAATTTATACGTTCATTTATAAATGACTGCTGAGTGTTCATTATCACTGTCACAAAATCTATTGAACATAATCTCTGCTGATAATATTACCGGAATCAAAACACTCCAAGCAATAAATAAGATTTTTTTTGCATCTGTATTATGAAAATATATATTATCAAATAAATATAAAAACAATTCATAATTTATTAATAATCACTTATTATTTTTTATTAATATTCATTTTGATTGAGTCACGTGTACGTGCGTGAAAATATTTCAACGACATTCGATTGTGAATGAGAATAATTGTTAAATTATTCACAAATTTATAATAAATAATAATAAATAATAATAATGTTTGATGAAAAATAATGAATATTTCTACATACACACACTCGATGAACTGTAATATAAATTGTACAAGTATTGTATTATATACACATGCAATGGAGAGAATAAAATTGGAGGGTAAATTGTCAAAGTGGTATGGTCAAAGTTAACTGGGTTCGGCTGAGTGGAACTAGATGAACATTACATTTACCGATCCGCATATATCTTTCTCATATACATATATACATGTATATTGTACTCATTGCACTCATGGCATAGTGCTCTCAGTAAATCCACCTCTGTCAGTTGATCGTTCGCCACACTCGGTTGTCTCGTCGTGACTTTACAACAACTCATCTCTATACGTGGGATTAACGTGGCGAAAAATAAAAACTCCAGAGAGAAAAATAATTGAGAGGCGAAGGAGAGGGAGGGAGAGAGAGAGAGAGAGAGAGAGAGAGAGAGAGAGAGAGAGAGAGAGAGAGAGCGAGAGGGAGGGAAGAATATTACGATAGCAAATAGAATAAAGAATTATTGAATATTTTTTTTTTTTGCAGTATAGTATTTTTGTGAGTATAAAAAAAGAGAGGAGAAAAAAATAATAATAAAACTACAAGGAAATATTTATTTTTTTTGTTATCATTTTTGTTGAATTGTTGTTGTTTTTTTTTTTTTTTTCTTCTTTTTGTTTGTTGAATTCTTTCTGGGTAACTATATTCGTGCACTCTTTCTGACCCAGGGTTTGAACGATTGTGTGATATGTTGAGCCGTATTTATTTGCATGTATCCATGTATTTATTTATTTATTGATTTATAGGTTGATAAATATAAGAGTAACAGGAAGCGTGAGTAACGCGCGGTGCTAAAAAATTTTTCGTTGTGTGTACGATCGAAACGTTTAGCTCTCGACACGGCTGTACCACAAGTACAAAGGGAGGGGCATGCGATTTAACAAACGATGTCGGACTTCGGAGTAGTTGTTAATGTAGTATGTGTGTGACAACGAGATTGACAACATGGATACGTCTGACCTAGGAGGAGGTTGGTTGTATTTTTTATTATTATATTTAAATTGAATTTGAATTATTTATCATGACCATTTTTTTTTCTATTCTTCCCTCAAATTTTCCGTATTTCTTTTTATTCACATCATTCACTAATCCACCAACGTGCATTGTTGCATAATGAAAATAACAATATAAATAATTTATTTGATATTTTAATTTGTATTGATTTTTTTTTTTTTTTTTTTTTTTTTTTGCGTTTTTAATATTGATAGAGACAGAAGACGAGATGAAATAAATAATTTTATTTATATAAAATTATTATGGGTGAATTGTAAAATGAAATATTGTGACAAAAGTTGTTTGAATTATTGAGTGCAATCACAAAAGTGACTCACACGTTTGAAACACGTTTAATCTGTATATATGCTCAACAGGAATAATTTTGTCGGATTATTCCAATTTATATTACGCGTATTGAAAATAACGCATTCACACATACACACATATATATATATATATAACTGCACTTTTATTAACAATTTTATGTATATAAGAAAAGAAAATTATTTCTCATATCATATTCTTTAATTTATCCAAATATTAATTATTATTTATTATATTATATTTGGGTGATTGATGATTGATTATAATCACTTTTAAATACCCACTCAGAAATAAAAGAGCGTAATTTATTTCGTAATAATTTTTCACCACAATTTATAAATAGTAACAATGTAACAGAGGTGTCGTAATCATGATAAACTATTATTCTCATTGAATTTTTCACGTACAAAAATAACCGTTTCGTGACTAATGACCGTTGATCTTAGAGAAGGAAAATGGGATTATAATCAATTGACGGTGTGAAGAAAGACTCGTCGGCAATGTGGTGTGTGTCAAAGGAGATGAAAAATAATTATCAAAAGATGACACTTATATTAAGACGAATGAGAGAGAATGAAGTTAAATTAAAAATTACTCGTGGAAGTTGTTATATTATTAATTATAAATGATACAATATAAAACGAGATAATAATTTTATTTCAAATAAAATAATGTCTATGAAATATTACCTTATTTTCATTTGGATTCGTTTTATATATATATATATATATATATATTATTTTTGTCTTTTAATATTAAATATTTCGATTTAATTTTAATTTTCTTTAGATCAGACAACTGTCGAATGTGCGTTCGTCAACGTCGGTCGATCGCCCGAGTTGTTGAGTCGTGTTATACTCAGTTTATACGACGTACATTAAGCATGAATGGCATCTACTCCGCTCAGTTGAATGAGAGCAATTTAACTTCTTTAGGTTGCTTAATCGGTAGGAAGTCACATCAAGTCACACATAGGTATATAAACTCACAAGCCACCTTCACATTCGCTTTACCATCATGCACATAGTTGTCGCTATCTTGCATATATCAATGCCATAAGAGAGATCACGACCGCACAATAATAATAATGACGATGATGATGATGATGATGATAAGAGAAAAAAAAAAAAGGCAATATAATAAATTCAATAGAATAGAAATTAAATGGATAATGAAAAATTTATCAATAGGAATTTTTTCTATAATAATATAAAAAGACAATTGCACAGCAATGACATGTTTATTTTTTCAATTATAAAATAATATTATTTGTTGTGTTATTTTTATTATAAATTATTATTTCGACATTTTCAATTGACTGAAGCTGCATTTAATATTAATTTATTTATAATTTTTTATTATATATATATATATATTTTTTTTTGTTTTGTTTTGTTTCACACAAGTCGCTCAAGTCTTTTGCAATTTTCTGGGTCACCGCAAACTTGTTGGAAAATTATTAGTACGCCTTTCGCCTCCGGGTTATGCGTCAACCTATTAAGAATGTATATGAATGTATATTAGTGCACTCTCAGTTTCCCATCTTTCTCTTTTTCACCATCTATCCCTTGTAACTTTCTACACTTCCCCTAAGATATTTTAAACAGAATAAAAATGATGTAGATTTCAATTACACTATAGAATAAAAAGCGAGAAGATTTATCATCATTATCATTTTTCTTTTTACAGTTCAAAATATTTTTATTGGCAATAAAAATCAAATCTGTACTTACATTAATTCAACTTTTAAATATCCATGACATTAATTCACACCCATAAATCACACATACACACATCTCTCCATTTCTGTGTGCTAATTACAGGAATAAAAGAAAAAAAAAAAATAAGAAAACCGAGAGAAAAATTAAACACAATTAATTTTTTTTCTCTAATTAATTGACAAAAAAAAAAAAAGTATCACAAAATTGAAGTAATCACACTGTAACGACTCGTTTCCTACTTGACCTTTTTATTACATATAATGAACGACCAACTTGAAGAATAAATAATCTGCGCATTAAATATTGTGAAAAAAAAAAAAAAAATAACAATAGATATATATTTATCTACAAAAAGCAAAAAGACTCTCATCATTGTCAGGTGAAAAAAAAAAAATTTTTTTTTATTTTCTTCTTTATCTTCTCTCCTTTAAGTAATACGGAAAGTGGTTGGCTTTTGAATCACTCCAATTGAATGGGCCACCACTTGACGCCTTGTCACGTCAGCTCAGTGCAAATTTTGAAGGAGAGGGCGCCGCAAATATAATGTATATGTATGTATGTACGTGTAGCAAATAGTGTGAAGATAGATGATAATGTCGATGTGGATGTGAATAAAGAGAAGAGACGAAATGGAAGATATATACATGAGTTGAACTGAGCTCGGTGACAATTACGTAAAACAGGGCATTCCACGACTTCCGCTTCTGGGAGTGGAACATCCGCGGCCACAAAATTGAATAGCTGTCAACCATAATAATTATCTGGCGCTCATGAACTGTATATACTATGTACAAGACTCGATGTCCATCCATCGATTTGACCCGATTTTATATATGATACAACGCGCGCGAATTTAAATGCGTTTAATTAATTGCAACATGCCATGGACCCATCATCCAACGTATATATTCATGAATTACTAATGTTTACACAAATATTTATGTGTTAATGAATAAATTAATTTACTGTATATTTAGTAGATGAATTGATACTATAACTAATCAGTCATAGTAATAATCTCTATGATTAATTATAGTGAGAATTATATTGTTTTTGTTTATATTGATGAAATAAAATAGATATGAAATTTAGTTGAATGAAGTGAGGGATTAAATTGAAAATTCATTTGATGTAATTGGCGATAAAATAATTAAATTGGAAATTTCATATATTAATTAATATTTTCACAGATGTAATTTTCAATTAATTATTTAGTAGTGTTAATTTTATTTTGTTTACATTCACAAGGAAAGGGTATTTATTAAATTGTGCGCGTTTATGTATACGTACATTATTAATATTTATGAATATAATATCATATCAACATTAAACAATTATATACAAAACATGGATGCAATTTAAATGATGAATAATAATAATTATATCTATATTTATATTCACTGTTGCAAACATAAAATAATGAATTGGAAATGAATGAAATAGAAATGATAAATCAAATGTTGTTTTATCGTAATTGATCATGATAAATTTATATTTAAATTAATATATTTATTATTATCGTGGATGTATATTTTATAATTGGATGGATCTCATTAACACCCAAATTCAGTTGAAACATTAATTGGCTGTAGTGTTAATTCTCACTCGTCAGTGAATATACGAAAAATAAATAAAAGAAGAAAAGATAAATAAAAATATTTTTTATTATACAAATAAAAAATATTTTTAATAAATATTCTCATGTGTATAATATGTATATATTCTCTAGGGGTTAATTGTACGCCGCCGGCAATTGAGGACTTTCCATATGACCTGTTTGATGAGAAACAACGACAAGAGGGTGCCGTTGTTGTTCACGTTATCGTTTCACTATACCTCTTTATCGCTTTAGCGGTAGTATGCGACAAATTCTTCGTACCTGCTGTAGAAAAAATATGTCACGGTGAGAATTATGATTATTTAAACAATCATTTCATCAACAGACAGATGAACAAAAAAAAAATAATAATAATACTAATAATAATAATTCCAATTCACTTTAGAATTTATAAAGTGAAAGAACAATTTATTTCACTGACCAATCATAAAATTATCTTTCAAATTTTTTCTTTGACATTATTATTTATTTATTCATTTTTTTTTTTCTGCCTCCTGCAGCACTGTCCATGTCAAAGGACGTAGCTGGAGCAACATTTATGGCAGCTGCAACATCAGCGCCCGAATTATTTGTCAATGCAATTGGTACATTCATCACCGAAGGTGATATTGGCGTTGGAACTATTGTAGGATCTGCAGTTTTTAATATTCTAGCTGTACCCGCATGCTGTGGAATTGGCGCGGGAATGGTAAGTTAAATCCAATGATAATAACAATAATAAAAAGAACAATAATAATAATGATGGAAGAATGATTTATTTCTATTTGTAAATTGGTTATTCTATTCATTCATTTAATAATTAATATTGAAATTAAATTTCAGCACGATATTTTCAAAGTAGAATTAATATAGAAGAAATGAATTGGATTTTTTAATAAATGATACTTAAGCATTTTGGATTAATCGATTGAAGTTAAATTGTACGGAAAAAAAAAGAAAAATAATAACTTTGAATGAAGGGAATAAGTTTAAAAAGTTTCGGACTTACATGGCACTTTTCATCACAGAGTACATAATCTGAGATTTACTGTGAAAGTCAATATTTGTTTTGTAAGGGATCTTAATGGATTCCGCGTGGAATTTCAATATAAAAGGATTTTGTGTCTGGATAGTAAATATTTTTTTTTTTTTATTGAAAAAGAAACGATTTTTATATGTAAATTAATTAATTCTTCAAATTATTTCGAAGTGATATGTGATATTTAATTTTTGTTGAAATAAAATGATATCGATTCAAAATAATCTTTGTACGGAAATTGTTGAATAGAAAAATTCATTTTTTGCCAATATTTCATTGACTTTTATATGGATATTTGAATCAGTAAATCAATTTGATATTGGATAAATAATAATTGGATTTGTTTTTTGGTTTATCTTGTCACATGGACTAAAAAAATTTCTCTATTATTTATTACACTGGAAAATAAATCATTGCATGAACTCATTCCGTTAAAATACACCGAGTTCATTGTAATTAAAAATTGATCTATATTCGTTATCGTTATATCATCAAGCCAATGCCACAACTTATTTTTATCATTTTTTTCCTGAATTGACAATTGACAATGATAAGAAAAAAATGCGTCCACATTGGCCTCGATTTGCACTTTCAAATTTGCAACGTTCTCAATTACATTTCTTATCATTACACGATAAAAATTTAAACGGTAACACTTATGCCACTTCGTAATGTTTTTTTTTTTTTTTATTATTAACCCGTTAAATTTTTTATCAGCCTATTATGAACCCCTTCACTTGCCTAACTCCAACGCTTACACACAATTATGATTAGAACCATCGACATTTGCACTAGGGCGTGGAAAAAAATTAACTCCCCACACATTAAACATAATCATCGATAATATTTTATTGTTTACCTCTCATCGAGAGCTAATTATTTCTCCGAGTCGGATAAAAATTGAAATCATCCACAAACTGGTGGAGTGAAAAATTACGATGCAAATAACATTTATTAAAATTATAATGAAGATTATTACTCTTTTTCTCTTTTGTTTTTTTTTTTTCAATAATTTCTCGAGTATTGTCCCCACTGTTATACAATAAAGTTATACACACCAAATTACGCAGAATCGCACGAGCTTTCCAATGTACTTTGTGGCGTTTTCGTATGTTCGATTACTATCTCGGAAATTGTATTTGAAAATCAATGAAAATATCGAATGAAACCAAAATTTCATGAATTTCTGAGAGAACAAAAGCAATAGAATTTTCTAAACGCTTTATAATTTATGCGTCACGCTGTTTGGTAAATGTTGCTATGTGTACCATTGTAGTACCAACTTATTTCAAAGAACAAAAAAAAAGGTCTTAACTAAACAACCAACCAGTCATCTAGAGTTAATTAAATTCCTCAAATCAATTTCATATTCACCGCATGTTGATATTCAATATTAAAGTTCGTCTGTTTCATCACCAGATTGAAGTTATACCATTTTCATTTAACCAACCAACCACAATAGTATCTTGGAATTGAATTAATGAAATATGTACACCATTTCTGTTCGCCATCTGCATATCATTCCACATCAATTATTAAATCTTCTTCATCTTGTAGTTACTCCTCGTCTTCTTCTTCTCCTACTTTACCTTCTACCTAATTTATCTCTCATTTCTCATGAATGCATTCAAAACTTCACATTTCTATATTGAAACCATGTCAAAATTACATTAATTAGTTACTACCACTTGGAGTTGTATACAGATACTGAAACAATGTAAACAAGAAATTTTCTTTGGTATTTTGAACAATGTTGCTAAAGCAACCGGATCTTCATTCCCTAACTCTCTTCCTCATTCCGTCACTCTCTCGAGTGTTCAACACGTCACTCTCTATTTACTCTTCAACCTCAACTATTGTAATATTTCGAGAGAGGGGAAGTGGAGGAGAGAGTGAAACAGAAGACTCGAGGGGCGTTAATGTCAAGGGGTTCATAATGCGCTTTAACTTGACGCTCGGTTAAGGTTTCACTTTCTGATGAAATCTAAGTCTTTACACAAGTGCACTTAACCTTTTACATTAAATATAAACATGTATAAATAAATGTGAGTTTATAATTATTTGATCTATATATATATATATACGATTTTTAATTTATAATAGAAATCAAATAATAATTGTGAAGAATATTGGTAAAGTATTCATTAGCAATATTTTCTTTTTTGATTTTATTTTACTTGGTAGTGGTTAAAAGATAGTTTCGAGGGCAATTTTGAGGGTTAATGAATTGTGTGTATAATTTTTTGTTTTTAACAAAATAAAACTTTTTGTTTTAAAATAAATAATAATATTTAAGTATAATTATCAATTGTTTTTAGATCTTTCAGACATTTGGGAATAAGTTCACTGAACGTCTGGAAAAAGTTTCAAACAATCGTGAACTAATTTAATTGATTGATTTTCTTTCATATCTTATTAAACTTAGAAAAAATTGATAAATGAATTTAAAATATTATTTTTTTTTTCACGTGTTTTATTTTCCCCCAGGTTGTACCATTAGATTGGTGGCCAGTGAGTAGAGATTGCTTGGCGTATGGCGTCACCGTCGCCATCTTAATATGCATCATTCATGATGAGAGGGTTGAGTGGTATGAAGCATTGACCCTTGTTCTACTCTACATCGTTTACATTGCTGTTATGTATTGGGACAAATCATTCCAACGTTGTACACGTTTTAGATCAAAGAATAGTGTCTCGTCATCTGAAGATGGTCATATTGGACAAGGCAAGTATTTAATTTGTATAATAAATAAACAACAATGAAAAAAAAAAAAGTATATATCACAGAATGTGAAAAGTATTTTTTTTTCACACCACAAATAATATACAAAGACACACTGACCCTACACGAATTCTTGACGATTATTCTGTTTCTAATTAGTTCTACCAACTCTAATTTATTTTTTTTCTTTCTATTAATCGATACCCAATCAGTTAGTTAAGATATATTCATTTGCACAATTAAAATTCGCGTGTTGGTTTTTATATTATACGCGTTATGAATAAAGTCATGAATAAAAATTGCAAATTAGAAATTGATACGATCCATATAATTCAGTTCAATCATTCACACAGTTAAAAACAATTTATATTCATTGGGTTTGTGCGGGTGATAATATAGAAATGTAAATATTTCAACTTATTTTAGTATTCCTACTTTTTTTTTTTTTATTTTCATTCCAAAGTTTATATGTTATTATATTCAGATATGATTGATCTCTCTCGCATGACCCGGTCACACGAAATGGAGCTTATATCGATCGCTCTTCAAAGTTCGTGTTGACTTTCACCATTATGTATTTATATACGTACATCTATATATATATATATATATATATATATCTGACACGTATATATGTGTAGTGGAAAAGGGTGGTTGAATAATGCAATGCAAAAGCAAAAATGTATATATATATTTATGTTTATATATAAAAGTGGGGAAATTGAGAAATAAAATCTCTGCTTTTTTTTTTTTTTATGATCATTTCTTTATTTTTTTATATAGTTCAACAGCAGTTCATCATATTATTCTTTCCTATATTTCTTCTTCGTCCTCATTTTCTCTTAATTAAAATTTTTTTCCTTCTTTTGACGACAATTTTTTTTTTTTTTTTCTGCTTCCTTTTTACCCTCTGCATCTCTCACTAATTTTCTATGCCGCAGGAGGAGACGCTGGTGAAATTCACTTATCACGATCCGATAAATTGCAATCGTCTGGTGAGAGAGTTGAGCAAATTGCGACAATCGATGTGCCATTACAGAATGGTGGTACAAAAAGTCAGGAGGAAAATCATGAGGCTGGTAAGTAGTGTCGAGATATATAGACAGATTTTTTCATTTATTGACTAAATAATTTATATCATTTTTAATATGAGAAAAAATGATTGAACAGAATTTTAGTTTTGTTAGTTGATGGAAAAAAAATTTTGCAGTCATCATTTGATTTTAGGGTTTTGTTTGTCATCATGGAATAATGTTATAATTATAATCACATAAAATGCGATAATTTTGCCGTAATGAATTCTTGATCAGGAGAAATGTAGAAATAATAATAATAATTTTCCTTCACTATGATAGGGATTATTTTTATATGCTTCCGTATGAATAGAAAAATAAAATAGCAGCGAAGCAGCAGCTGTGCAAATGATAACATGCCATTTTTTCGTTGAGTCAATGCCAAGGAAAAACATTTTTAAAGTTATTTTATTTTATGATAAATTTTTTTCTCGAGTAATGGAAGTTTTCCTCGCTTTAATCGAACGTGCCTCGAGTATCTTGAGCTCATCATCAAAGACTTATATACACCCCCAAAGGCTCTGTATAAAAATAATTATGTGAATAACAATTTTACCACAAGAAAAAAATTTACCTCACTCTTATTATACTTTTCTTTTTTAATTATTTTCCTTGAACTTGTTAGAAGTTATTTCGTGTTCAAGCGAGCGTGTCTTGGGTATTTCAAATTATCAACCAAGTCACTAATACCACAGGGTTCCCATAAATAATTAAAGAAAAAAAATTCCATCACAAAAGAACTTTTTTCATTCATTTATTTATTTTTTTCTCCCAACCAATCCTTCCTATACTGACACAATGTCTGCCAAATTTGTTAACGAATAATTCACATTTTATTAATTTATAAATATACCGTGTTCAATATAAACATTAATGTAACAACAATAATGATAAATTAATTAATTATGTAATGAAATTTAAATGTAAATTTTCCTTTCAATTAATTATTTCAAACTAATTATATTCATTCGTTTACAAATTCAAACTTTAGTACGGTGATAACAATAAAATTGTTAATAAAATTTGTATTCTATGAAGCCACATAATTGAAACGAAATCGAAATAATAATACGTAGTTATTCAATTTAAAGGAATAAACATTGTGGAATTTTCTACATATTTCATCATTTGATGAAAGAATAAAAATGCAATGGAATATGAGAAATGTTTTATTTAATTTCATCTCTCTTTTCATTTTTTTTCTGTTTCATTCCGCTGCAGAGTACGAGTATGAATTGTTAGTTTGGCCTGCGCGAGGAGGATGGATACGAAAAACTGCATGGATACTCACTTGGCCAATTCATTTAGTATTCATGTGTACAATACCAGATTGTGAAAAACCACGATTTAAAAAGTGGTTTCCTGTCACATTTCTCATGTGCATCATTTGGATTGGTTCACTCAGTTATGTTGTTGCATGGATGATAACAATAATCGGTATGTAATGAAATTTTTTTCATCACGAAAAGAAATAACCATAATAGTAAAACAAAGAAAAAAAACGTTCCCTATCAATTCAACAATTTTTCAATTTAGTTATTTGTTCTTTTTTTTTTTTCTCCCCCAAAGGTGATACATTAAAAATACCGGATTCAGTTATGGGTATAACATTTTTGGCTGCTGGAACAAGCGTGCCCGAAGCAGTTTCCAGTGTAATTGTTGCCAAACAAGGTTTGTTATACGTTGAAAAAATTATAAATAATAATAGAAACAATTATATTACGTTGTTTGCATGGAAATAAAATTTTTTTTATACTCTGTTTTATTTGAAGGACACGGATCAATGGGCATCAGTAATTCAATTGGTTCAAATACATTTGATATATTATTGTGTTTGGGTTTGCCATGGTTAATTAAATCATCATTTTCACCAACGCAACCTGGTCGTCACTATATCAGTATAAATTCAGGTGGTTTAGAATACAGCGCAATATCATTATTATCAACATTAATGCTACTTTATATTGCATTTGCGTCAAACAAATTTCAGCTCGATCGAAAAGTTGGACGTGCCTGTTTATGTATGTACGCCGTATTTCTCATTCTTGCCTCACTAATTGAACTCAATGTATTCTTTAGGGTTAATCTTCCTACCTGCCAGAGGACAGTGAAGTGATGGGGGAAAAAATAAAAAAGAAAGAAAGAGTTAAAAAAAAAAAAAAACAAGATATTATTATAATGATTTTGTTAAAAAATATTATAATAATTTTTTTATTATTATTTTTTTTTTTTCGATCAATTCTTCCTGAGCAAAAGTAATGACTTTTTTTTATTTGTTTATTTGTCGAGATGTATAATTGAATCTCTTCATATTCACTTCAGCCACATTTCTCTTGGGACTCTTTTTTTTTTTTTTTTTCGGTCATAGAATTAATTTTATAAAGACTTTTGTGGCCTTTTCTTATATACCTCTATTTTTCTCGACATGTACATTTTTTTATTTCACAAGTACGTCACAGTTTCGGTCTCAAGACTCAATCTGTTTTTTACCATTTACTTCAAGAAAAAAAAATAATAATAATTATAAATATGAATAAATGAATGTCCACTTGCTCTCTATTTTTCATTCGTTCCCAATCGCGTTGATAGGTTTATTATTATCGTCGCATTAAGTTTATAGAAAAAAGTCTTTGGTAATTAAATGCAATTGATAATTAATCACTTACATTTAAATACTTTGTGGAATAATGTTTATCTGTGTGTTAATATTCGGAATCTCTCTACATAATTTCTTCTTACAGTCAATCTTTTATCACAATGTTCTTTCAATATTTAGTTGATAATTTTTTTTTTTTTTTTTAAGATAATATGTTTTAGGTATAAGAATAAAAATGAATTTATTAATAATTGGTAACATAAATAATTATATATATATATATATATAAAAAATCGGCACGCGTGCGTCGAACAACGAACAAAATAAATAAAGGTGAAGAATTGTGCGCGAGATAAATATAAATAATTTTAGGAATTTCAAATAAATAGTAATACAGACATTATAGATCAGTCAATTTTCGAAGCAGAAGAAAATCAAAACAGACATAAAAATAAATGAGTAAATGAATTCACAAATCTGTCATCAATTCGCACATGAGGCGAGAGACAGCCATCGCAATGGAAAAAAAAAAGAAACGAAAAAAAAAAAAATTACATAGCTAGTTAATTGTATGACTTAAGATTAATAAATTGCAAAAATAAGTTAATGAATTAAATAACACATTTTTACATGCATATATATATATTTTGAGTAGTAAATGCATGTGATGTATAGAGGGACAAAAGGAACCTCTGGGAAAAAGTTAACCCCAACACCTTTCTGGATATTTGTTTATTTTCCGTCACACTCATGTTCAAAATGTCCCCACTGCTATACCGTGATTTATACAGAATGATATGGGGGATGAAATGACAGATCCGATTTTGGGGCACAAAAAAAGCATATATATATATATATATATAAGGGCCATAGATATTGTCTACTGAGTTATGCTTGATCATAAATGAGACAAAATTTTATCGTCCTAAATATGAAAAACCTCATGATCAAATTCAAATAAATAAAAATTCAAGTAGGTGTATTTTGTCCCACATCTCAACCCCTATATTTTTCATATATAAACCACACGCTCCAATTCGAATCGATCGACGCAGTTGAGCTCACGACCTTGGCGCGAAATTCAACCTCGATGAGAGGCAAAAGAAAGAGAGTATGGCGCCAGTATAATCTCAGTTGCTTCGTGTTTACCCAAGAGAGCGGAAGGAAAAAAAAGAAGCGAATAAGTATATATAAGAGCAAAAGTAAAAGAGGGATAAAAATGAAAAATAAGGTAGTGAAGAAGGAGAAAAATGGGTGAGAGAGAGAGAGGGGGAGAGATGTGGAAAAGCAACTGGAAAATCTTCAACGTAAAGTCTATCGAAGCCACACATTTTATTCGTCAACTCATCACTCAAATGTTTATTCAACAAAATTTCTCTCACGTTTATTATTATTATTTTTTTTTTTTTCCATCTCTTCCATTTTATCTCCATTGATTTGAACTCCCATGCACAGAATCCATCGGGTGAATTATTCACAATTATTTCAATATCGGTATATGAATTGTTGAGATGAAAATGCTAAAAAAAATATCAGAAAAACTTTCTGAGTAAAAATAATAGATGAAACAATTTTTTTTTCTCTTTCTTTTATCGCGTCATTATTTTAGAATTTGATATACAGAATCCTTCGAAGTAATGATCCGGTATATGCAGAAACTCATGACAAATATTGTTAGATAAATGTGTAGCAAAAAAGATTGAAGAAAAATTCAGAAAAAATCTGGTATAAAAGTTTGATGCATAAAATTTTTCTGATAACTCCTCCACATTATACAGTAATCAACGACAAATCATGATGAATCCATATTCTTCATATAATACGCAAGAAAATTAAAATCTCACATACAAAAAAAATACAAAATAAAATTCATCATGTAAATTCTTCTGCATATTCGATTCTCTAATTAAAATATTCACGAATTGCTGAAGAATATTATTAAATAGATAAATAATCAAAATACCACAGAAACATTTCATGAAGAAAAAAAAAAAAAAATGAAATAAAAAGGAGAGAACATGAACAAAAATTCATAAAGGAAAGATGTTGTCTGTAGAAAGAAAAGCAATTGTATTTTGTACAAACATCTCGATCTTGATGTATATATGTAAAACAATTGAACACATATCCCCAAGTATCTGTCCCATTGACTCTTTCCGACTATGCTTTATCCGGACGTGACTCTCTTCAACCCTACCTAAACCTAGTCGGATTGTAGTCGACCCGGAAAAGCGTCCCATCATCGTGGCAGACAGCTTGGAGCCACCAGCCCTCTACTCATCGGATATATAGATGCCTTGACTCCTTCCCTCACTATCACCCACATATTATCATTATCATTTCGTCTCTGTCTACGTTTCTCGAATGATTATATACATCATCCATCTTCTTATACCCCCACATATTTATATATATGTATATCATTTATTGATATATAAATAGATATGGAACTGAAGAGATTCCGTCTCGCACGTTCATATCACATTACTGACTAACCGAAATTTTGTTGGGGGAATTTGGGAGCAATTTATCTCGCAAAAGTTGGTCTGTAGGTCATTGGGGTGGAAATATATTTGGTTGTAAAACAGCGTAGGTATAAATACAGAGTTGAGAATTTTTTTGTTTTTTTCCCCCCCTACAAAAGTCTAAGGACAATTTGGATAATGAGGTATTTATAAAAACATTGTGAAATATTTTAAGATATTTGTGCTGACGATGAATAAATTGTTTGTGTTGAATTTGATACAATGTTTTTTTTTTTTTTTTTTTGATTGTGTATTATTCATTGTATCAATTAAATTGAGATTAGAAATTTAGAATATTTTTATATGTATAGGAAACACAAAGGAGAATAGAATGAATTATATATAGGTTATAATGATAAATTGAATTTAAATAAAATTCTTGAGTATTCTGTTGTTTTGACAAATGTGAATGTATTCTTTTATCTTTTTCGGTTTCATTTTGAGAGTGAGTTCAGAATAGAAATGAATGTTACACGTCCATCCATCATGTTCAATCAATCACGAATGTTTGTAAACAAAAATAAATAAATACGTGAATAGAAATTGAGAGTAATAGGTTCTTCAAATGAATTTTATATTCTCTAAATAAACGGTTTTTTTTTTTCTTTTTCATTTTTGTTGAACGTATTGCTAAGGCAGATTGCAAATAAATATCACCAACTATATATAATTCTGAGAGATGAAAAAGAATAATAGCAATGAAAAAAAGATATAGACATCAAATAAAATTTAACTTGAACTAGAATTAAAAAATATTGTTTCAATGTTTCAAAGCTCAAATTATATTTTGATTATTTAATTGTTTTCTTGATGACATCAAACATCTTTTTGTTTCCATATATTATTTTTTTATTAACTATATTGACACATATGACGATGATGAAGAGAATATTAACTGAATAAATTTAATATGAAGAGAAAAGTAACAAAGTATGTGAACAAAGTCTTGCAGAAATGACAAAACTTTTAAAAATTCCATGGCTTGAGAATAACATTCCCACCACTTTTACCATATTTCTTAAAACATATGTCAGAACTCTCATACAACATAGACCCAATCTTAGTCTTTCAAAAATAAAAAAAAATAAAGAAACCAACCCCAACTCACATAAAACTACTCTATAATTTCTTTTCTGTACTAAAACTTCCCTCAATTTCCACAAGAAAAATAGTAATAACCCATTTCATCAACGAATCCTTTCTACTTCTCAATCACTCTCAACATAGCTCCCTTCTTTACGAGTTGTTGAGACGCCCTAATACTCCTCCACTCTATCTCCAAAAAATTAACTACTCCAATAAATCATTGCAAAAAATCGCCAATCACATTTTCTACAAAACCGACCAAATTTTTGTAATAATAAAATGAACATTAGTATCAATAAAAAAATACAATCATGAATATAACTTTTATGATACAAGTATTTTTTAATATTATCCCAACATAGTATACAATACTATGAAAATATTAATATACATTCTGTTCACTGAACCAAATTGCTTGCGCTCAATTATTACATCACAATTCAAAGCAACACAACAAAAATTAAATTAAATTCCTATAAAACATAGACAACAGTAAAATTCATAAAAAAAACTCGTCCAACAATTTCCTCAAGCACATTTCATATTTCCTAAAACAAAAAAACATCATCCCTACTTGTCCTTATTTTAAAATCCAACAAAACTTATCTGCATAATAAAAATATTCTTATCTATTTAAATATAGATACAAATACAAAAATATAATAAACATAATTATATAATAGTAATTAAATGTAATAGTCAATGGAGAGCATCGGACAAAGTGCAACGAAGAGAAATGAAAAGTGGCCAAAAGAGAGAGAGAGAGAGAGAGAGAGAGAGAGAGAGATCTCGTCTGTGTATGCGACAGTGGCACGCGCGTCAGCGTTTGGATCTGCAATGCGGCGTTGCCGTTGAGTCCGTTGGTTCGTCGAGCATACCCTGAACCTCTCTTTCGCCCTCACCTCCTCTCACCTCCTCTCACCTCATCACCCAACCAATTCTCCCACCCTTTCTCTTAACTGCTCCCTATATCGGTCCGTTTCATATATATATATATATATATAATGCAGTGCAAGCTTCGTTTATGTGAGCCTGCCCCAACACGTTTACGACTACTGCACTCGCCAACTTCAACAACCAGCTCAGCATACTTCAACCATCCAACATATATGAAACATTTAAGTATGTGTGTGTGTTTCTGTTACGTCCAACTATATTCCTCTTCCCTACCCCTATCTCATCTATATAAGTGCAAGAGGGACACATTGCAATCCATATATATGTATTAATACGAAAAGTGCAGCCGTGTCGATCCATGCGCTGGATGCAGACATGTCATGCGCCCTCGCGAGATTCCCCTTCCTTTACTTTGCCCTCTCTACTTGCTCTCATCGTCCCAACCCCCCTAATCTACCCCCACTCTGTCTATCTCTCTCACTTCTTTGGCCACGACACCGAACAAACCGACCACCCCCTGATACGGTACCTGAGAACCGCGCAGTGTTGCCTACCGTGGCAGGGAGAACAACACTTGCCATTTAAAAATAATTATTTTTCACCCTAATAAATATATTTGTGTTCAACTGTTTGCGGGTATTTATTTATAAACAAATTTATATATGTGTGTATAAATATATATATATATATATATATATATATATATATGAATAGAAGAAATAAATGATTTAATAATGTGAAGAGTGAAAAAAAATATTTATTGTGTGTGAAAATTATTCAAATAAGAAAATAAGGTGGAGAAGGGTAGAGATTTATTGAAGAATGAATATAATTGACGAGTGAATTGTTGGTAAAAGAATTGTTATCGTTGTTATAAATGTGGATGGAGAAGTATTTAGAAAAATAAAGGGGAAAAAGAAAAGAGAGGATAAAAAAATCAGTGTGGAAAGTGTAAAGGGGATTAGCGTTATAAAGGGGGTGTATAAGTTTTAAATTGCCAGAATGACGCACGATACGTGACGCACGGTGGGGTGTCTAACCGCAGTGGTACACACTGTACTTCCGCAAATACAAAATAATTCGTTGATATTATTATTTATTTGAATTATTTTATTTATACAATTTTTTTTTTTTTTTTCGAGTTAATGCAATTATATCTTCATTCACGTCGCTTTTTCTGGGGTGGAACATTTCTGTGAGTACACATACTTATACAGTGTGAACATTTGAAAGTGGGCAATAACAAATAATACATATATAGATAGATATATATATATATATCAGCGTTAGTGATTACATCTTCATTATATTATCAAGTTCATCAATCGTTATCACAGTCATTGGAAAAATTCCAGATGCATCTTGTCACATATCCGAAGTCATATCGATCAAATTTTCATTAAATATAAATTCAGACACAAATATATACATATATATATATATATATATATATATATGTGTGTGTGTATATTGTGATTAAAATTTGTCAAAAGCAAATAAAAGTTCTGCAATATATAAAAAAATATATATGAAAATAAAAGAATATAATATTTAAATGAAAATATATAGTATATATTGGTTGAATTGAGAAAACAGACGTGGCAAAGTGACCGTTAATTAATAATAAATAATATAGAATAATAAATAAATAATTAAATAAATTTAAAAAAAAAATAATAATTGATAGTAAAAAAATTGAAGAAGAAAAAATAAAGATATGAGTTTATGGGTGCCTAAAAATTGTTTCAATAAAATTAGTGCCTAATATATGTGTATATATTAACGTGCAATAATTCCTGAGAAGTGAATTGAAAAGTATGTTAATATTGATTAATTATTAATGGAACTTTGATGGAAAAGAAAAATTAATTAATTTTGTTTGCATATTTTTATTTTCCTCCCATTTGATTGTTTCAATATATTGTAATATATAAATATATGTGTGTATGTTTTATTTAGAGTCGTGGTGATTGAAAATTGCTGATTATATACATATATATATATTTATATATATATATTTGTGATATTCAAGGCCAAATCCGGACCAGACAACAAAAAGTAATAACGACGAATGTACGCACGAATAAATTGTGGCTACACGCTGCCAAACATTTGCGGTAGTATTGTCACTGCAAAAATTAGTTATGTCACAATTGATGCTATGCAACTTAGCAAATACTTCGAATGCAGGAAATGATACTAACAATAACGCAAATACAAATAGCAGCATGGAGGACGACGACTCTTACGCACTGCCCACTATTTATCGGTGAGTTTTGTTTGGAAAAATTAATTAATTACATTTATATAAATATTTTTAATATACTATTTCTTCTTATTCATCAATTCAGTTTTAATTTAAGTGCAATCACGAGAATAATAACGAGCATTATGATAATGTTCAATCTATTTTTGTCGAAGAGTTTTTATGTTAAAATTAAATTCAGAGTCAAATAATTACTCAATTTTCCATACACAAATATTAACTTTTTTTTTTTCTATGATTAATAAATTGAATACATATTTAATTCTGTCCACTCATTATTCCAATCACAATCAGAATCAGTTACATAAACTATAATAAATATACTAATAATGAATATTCCACTGACGAAACTTTTGTTGGAAAATTGGATCTGTAGAAAAAAAAATTTACCGATTCTCTAAATTCAAACTTCGACTACACTCTGCTTCAATTTGAAATAAACTTTTCTTTTTCGTACTCTATCCACTACACAAATATATATACACAACTGGGTCACCATATAAAAAATTAATTTACTCTAATTGGCAGTGTGAAAAGCCAAGCGAAAAAATAATTAAATATTATGGTTAATTTATTCAAATTGAAAAAGAAAAAAAAAATGAAAAGAAAAAAACAGTGTATCCCTATCACGATACAGGTTCACATAACAGAAAAATTACACCTCTCAAGAGAATTCATTATGAATGAAAGAGTGGATGTGCATGATATATAACCAATGAAAAAAAAAAAAAAAGAGAAAGATGTAAAAAGCATGAGAAAAAAATAATATATCTTCACACCCATACTGAATGTGCAGATCACAATGAGCATTGTTTCACAAACTGCTGCGACGACATAAAAAAAACCAACCGCATTCATATATATATATTTTTTTCTACATGTTCTACACCCTGTATATATATATATAGAATAAAGTAAAACATACAACAAACACACGTTAAAGATATTGAAACATACGAAATGAATAAAAACAAAAAAAAAAGAAAAGTCCAACGCTTATATATTCATTTTTCTTTCTCTTGAACATTTGAACATGAACTGGTTTTGTTTGCTCAATGTCTACATAATCCAAGCAAGTGTATAAACACACAAGCATATATATTATATATGTGTATATATGTCATGTGAATATATATATATATATATATACGTGTCGAAGTCGTGTCATCGACGCGCAAAGTAAATGAGGCCTCGTGTATACCATTACCAAAGCCCTGAAGGTAACACTACACTTCATGCATACGACGAAAATCTGTAAAGGAAAAAGCAGCGTGACAATTGGTGTTAAGAGTGCGATAGGAATATATATAGTGTATATAGTGTATATAAAAGATGTAGAGGTTGAACACAGAGCGAGAAGGATGGTGAATTTAATTGGAGACTTCAAACGAATGGTTAGTCAGCCTTCAGGCTCTTTCTGAGATCAACTGAGCGTGCCCTGAGTATTTTAGGTTGTCATCAAAGCCAAAGATTTTGTAGAGATTCAAGACAATTGAAACATGAAATAGAAAGTTAGATTTATTGGCGATAAACATTTTTTTTTATTTTGTAAATTAATTCTTCTTTTTTGATTCAATGAAGATTGTCTTTGCTATTTTTCAACGTCACACAAAGGTGGAATGATTTGAGAAGTATTTTGGTGTGTGTTTCAAAGTTTTGTATTATTAGAATTTTTTTTTTTTTTCACTTATTTTATTTATTGTATTGTTGGTGGATTGCTCGTGTTCATAATTGATGGTTTTGTGATTGAAGAGGCTTAACACGCTGAATCTATCATATGATATTGGAATTTTTATCGAACTGTGCAATGTGAAATTCTCTAATCTGTAACCTCAACTTAATTGGGTAAATGTTTGAACATGGAACAAAAAAAAAATATTTAAACTGCCATTTCATGGCTTTTGATAAATAAAATATGAAAATAACAATTTCCATGCACTATGTATCAGTATTAAATAGGAAAAATGGAATTATTTATAAATCTTCTTCTGATATATAATCATCAATTATATATTATATATTCACATAATGATGCTATAATTCAATTCTTTTTTGTACTTTATGTTTTTCTTAAATAAGTAGTGTTCATAAGATTCAACAACTATGTCATATTATATTTATTGACCGGAAACGTTGATTTATTTAGATAAATATTAAACATGACGTGAAAAAAAATTACTTACATAATAAATATTTTTTCTCACAATATGTCAACAATAAATTTAGACTGTATATTTAACCTTCTATCAATATAACAACAATTGTTAAACTACTGCCATTATCTTTGTTTAAGACGAATATTAAAAAAACTAAATTTTCATCACTTTAATTCCTGTCAATTTTTTTTCTTTTTTTTTTTTTTTCGTTTTGACTAAATGTCTTTACTGTTTTTATCGAATACACCTCGGGTATTTTTACCTCGTTATTGAAGCCAAAGATATACAATAGCGGCTTTTTGAGAGAATAAATGAATAACAATTTAAACTATAAAAAAAAAATTACTGTATAGATCCCATAAATATTTAGATAAAAGAAAATTCCTCATAAAACAAAAATTAATCATTCTCCTTTTTGTTTCCTTTTTTGGTTAATTGTTTATTTATTTAAATATTTTGCATATATCAATATCAATTAATTATTCATTCCATTTATCTACATAGGTGTCGTGCTCCTATAGCAAGTTTGGATTGCATGGAAGAGTTCAATGGAGGTAGCGGTGGTATGGATTCAGGTGTTCATTGTAGTACAACTCTGCAAGGAACGAAAGAGCAATTGTTGACAGGTTGTATAGGAAGCCAGAACCAACGTTTGCAACATCCATCACCAGGTATTCGATACCGTAACTTGGGAAAAAGTGGTCTACGTGTCTCAAATGTTGGATTAGGTAGGCACAATGTAAATAATCCATATTTATTTTTCCACCTTTATTATTCATCATCTTCTTTTTATTTTCGATTTTTCTCACCATATGTAACAAAATTCGTGAACAATCCAAGCGAATTTAATGTTGTAAAAATTAGTTTCCAAATTTGTACACCAATACTATACCGATTATATTTTTATAATTATAATTCATATAACATGTACTTATTCCTTGATGCATGGAAAAAACAATGGTTTAAAGTACAGTAAAAAATTACAATCATTTGGAAAATAATGCAAACGATTGCATTATTTTCTACATCACGTTCAATAAATATAAAGTGATATGGTCGAACATCGAGATCAAATGGGAAAGTTTTTTGTTCTCCTACTCAATACTCAAGAGGGATGTTCCATGTGCGCTTTTAGACTTCACGAATGTCTTTTCCATTTCGAGAAGAACACGAAGTTCCGACAAATCAGTCTGTCAATATATATATATGTGTGTATGTTACAAGTATCGATCGGACATTTTATAAGAGTTTGACATCAGTAGTCGCAGACATTGCACAACATTTTGTGTAAAAGTCAGCCGAGAACTTTTATAATATCCAATATTTTTTCATTTCACAACAATGGATAAGAAGAATAGAATATATTTATTGAATGTCATGGAGAGATATCATAATGTTCTTTGGTATTGAAATTTATTTATAGTGTTCGGATTAAGACTTATATTAAAATGTTGAACGTATTTTTTTTTTTTGGGTAATATTTTTGAAGGGAATTATAGGTGCAACTGTGACATAAAATTTTCCACCGCATTTGTACCAACCGCATTTTTTATTTTATTACAATTATTATTATTATTTTTTTTTTTAATTTTATTATTTGTATTTTATTATCTCGCTTCGTCCTATTTACTTCCATTATTCCAACATTTATGTTATCTGTGATGGAAATATATGAACATATTCATTTATCAATTATCATTAACTTTTCATTGTGAAAAGTTCGGGGTGGCATATTCATATCGAGTTGGTTGAAAACAAAAATAAAATACTGTTATATTGTAATGAATACTCTACATTGTGTGCAGATGTGAGAGTATCTGTGTATGTGCTTGTTATTTTATTATCAATTCTCTCGGAGTATATATTTGTATAAATGGTTTTACCAGCATTGTTCAATATGACAATGAAACAGTTGATGTATATCCATTCGCGAATATTATTTCATATAGAATTATATATTTAGTTCATTAAGGAGTTTTTTTTTTTGTTCTTTTGTTATATACTTGATGAAATATTGGAATGAAACAAGTGAATTTTTTTTGTTCATTTGGCAGCAGAGAATGAGAATTTCTTTTTATAAAACTGTAATTGACATAGATGAATTGTTACATTTTTATAACAATGTCAGAAACTGTCACTACGAATTCTACAACCAAAAACGACCAGCATCCAATCGTGATAAATGAATATACAAAAAGTTGATGCATAAAATAATAAATAGGAATAAAAAAGTCTTTTGAGGAATTCAAATTGTTGGTGAGAAGAAAGAAACGGAGAAAATTGAAAAAGATAAAAATAAGGGATCTTTTTTCAACAAAGTTTGATAGCGTGTTACGACTAAAATATTCATGACAGAAATATGTTCTGGGAGACTTTTTTGTAGGAAATTTTATCCTCTATAAAATTGTTCTCATGTAATTCTACTCTATCTCGCACGGTTTCGACAATATTTCACGTGAAAAGCTGAGCGTTTTCAGTTTATCATTCATTCTTTCAACACCCCGTCATCTCTTGTTTGACAATATTCTCGTCACAATTTTTAATTAAATAGAATTGTCTAGTCGTAGATTAATATTGGAAGAGAAAAAAAGATTTTCTACGTTATCCAATAAAGAAAAAATAAGTCATAGAATTTATTTACGAGATAACAAATTTAATTTAGCTCACAAATTCACTTTGGAAGAATTCATATTTGTTTACGTTCCAAGTAAAAGGGATGTGCATTGCAGTCTACACATGTTAACAATTTTTTTTTCACCTCTATAAACCTTTAATCCGATTGGAGTGTCTCCTTTTTCGCGATATATTAAGCACAATAAAATGAAACCTTTCTTTCAGTGCAACATAATAACATAATTTAATGAACAGCACAATTGTGAATAAACTCGAGGATTTTCAATTTTTTTAACTCTATCATTTGTTCTATTCTTTCTTTATTTTCTCTCTCTACCCTCGTCCATTCTTTCTACAATATGCCACTCATGATAACGACATTAAAAAAAAAAAAACTCATTTTGCATTCCCTCTTCTATACCTCAATCTTATTATTATAAAAATAATGAAAGTAATAAAATAATAATTAGAATGAATGTATGAATAGGAAAAGAGGAAAATTTTCAGTATATGAATTGAAGATCTGTTTCTACCAAAGCACAATAAAAAGATACAAACATCTCATCAACCCTTAAACACCAGTTTACATTCGCAAAAAAATTAATAAAACAAAAAATACAAATACATGTTTCACAAAATTGAAAATAATTTTGTTCATCCCACCTCTAGTCAACAATACCACACTAAAATATGCAGCATACATTTAAATAGTCTCAAAATTCTCAAAAATTATGAAAATAAAAGGAATAAGAAAAGAATTAATATATTCAACATCATCACGATATTAAATATCAATTCTACCGTTCAATAATTCCAATTATAATTTCAACATTACTTCAACAACTCATCAATCAATTGACTCTATGACCTTTGAAATTAATCAACATTTGAAGAGAGAGAGAGAGAGAGAGATTGGTAGATGAGAGTAGTCGAAAATGCGTGGAGATAAAAGTTTAATAGCAATTTGGTATATAACTACGAGCGCATCACGAACAAATAAATCGATACACTCCAAAGCTGCGTATCAGTTTGGATATTCTGTGGTATTTCCCAATCATCAACTACCCAAAAAAAAGAAGAAAAAAAAAGAAGAATAAATAACAAAACAAAATAAAAGTAAAAGAAAACACCACCAATCAATTGAATAAATATTTTTATCCTATTTAGATTTGATTTTTCCGTTTGTTTGTTTTTGTCTTTACACTTTTAATTTGATTGGATGAATATAGACGTTAATTTATTTATTAATATCAGGTACATGGACTACGTTTGGTGGTATGGGTAGTTGCAGTAGTGAGGAAACAGCAGAGGCTGTGGTGGCCTTGGCCTACGACAGTGGTATCAACGTGTTCGACCTCAGTGAGGCACATAGCGGCCATCGGGCCGAGACACAACTTGGTCGTATACTATTGCGACGCGGCTGGAATCGTACCAGCTACGTTGTCACCACTAAAATCTACTGGAATACCAAGTATGTGTTATGCAATGATTATGACAAGTATATGTATGGATTTTTTATTTACTTTATATACGTTAAATGCTATTTTTATAAATGTATTTTAAATATACATATGAGAATATGACGATCCAATATCTGTGCAGATTATAAATAAAAAGATATAGCAGATGAAACATTGAGGAAACTTTTGGGTAAATTTAGAATATTATTTTTGTCATGTGTGCCAAATTAAATTATGAAATATATATATATACTGGGAAGGAAAAGTGGTATTTTAATTATTGAAGTAAAGTTGTGTCATTGATAGAAAAGTGAGAAGGAGGTGGGATTAAATTTATTTATATTTCAAAAGGCAGAAAACCATTTTTTTTGTTTTTAATATTTATATTAGATTGAGGTAATTTAAATTCTTTAGGATTGATTATTTGCATTGGCATTCCGAGTTTTTTTATGAGGATTTGTTTTATAATTGAAATTGTAATTCTCATAATAGCCCAAATTTAATTTTTGGTTATTTTTATTTTTTATTTGTGTCGATTCACACGATTTTGAGAACATTAACTAATGAATATAGAGAAAATTACCCAGTGTATAAACATGCTTGTATATTTATAAAACAACTAAATTAAATTCCTTGAATTATCCCAGAAAAGAAGAAGATTTCCATAGAATATATACAAAATTGAATGAAAAAATTACTTTTATTAATTTTATTCAACAGAAAGTTATTTCTTTTCAATCATAAAAATTATAACTATTCATTTTTTGTTTCAATATATTTTTCCTATTAATAATTAATTAAATATTTCATCAAATTATTAAATTCAAGTTTCATCCCATATAAATATATTTTCACGTCTATTTATTTGCTATCTCTATATAGAATTTTCCAACTAGATATTAAATGTGTTCAAGACCTTGATCCCATTTTCATATATAATATACATTCTATACAATCTTCGTAATCGATCAATTGACAATATTCACGTGTCGATAACACAATCAAAATACTCTTGATAAAAACAAATAATAAGTGAATGCAATGCATTGATAAAAATGACTGCAGTAGTAATTTTCTTCAATATTTCATTTTATATTACTTTCTTTCTGTTTCCATGATAACACACATATATATATGTACGTTTTTTTTATCATCATATACATATGTATATAGTATTTATATCGGTGTTTACAGGAGCGAAGGACGTGGTCTGTCCAGGAAACATATTATCGAGTCCATTCAGGCATCTCTGGCGAGGTTACAACTGTCATATATCGACATTGTCATGATTCACAAGGTGGATCCAATGTGTCCAATGGAGGGTGAGCACAAAAAAAATATTTTTTGCTGATGTCATACATGTCACCCAGATTTTATTTTTGAACAATCGATAGGTATGAAGTTTAATCTCGAAGTAGTAACGAACAATATTGAGTCAGACTAAATATATATTTGTGTTTCATGTATTCAAAAATTGATTGAATTGTTTAATAATTATTTTCATCTGATGTCACATCATATAATGATAAGAGTGAAGTATTGATATAATGTGCAATTCAAAAAACGCCAATTGTAATTAATCTTGAGATTTATTTCCATTCTCAATTGCACATAGAAGAGACAGTAAAAAAATTTTCATATTTGAACATATAATATTTAATCTGTTGGAATATTATTCACAAACAAGTAATCGGTGAATTTTAAAGTTGACTGATCCATCTTTATATCCGTTAAATGAACTACTGTCACAAAGAATTATAATTTTTCTTCCAGTTTAAAAATGTTCAAACTACAAATCTCATATTCACATCAAACTGCCATTCAACTCATAAATCCATGAAAAAATATACCAAACAAAGTCTAATCCATTTGTCAAAAAATTTTGTTCTCCTCCATTCTCTCTTTACAGAGGTTGTTCGTGCGATGAATTATGTAATAAACAAAGGTTGGGTGATGTATTGGGGCACATCAAGATGGACACCAGTTGAAATAATGGAAGCATACACAAATTGTCGACAATTTAATTGTGTTACTCCAATTGTCGAACAGGCTGAGTATCATCTGTTTTACAGAGACAAACCTGAACTCTATATGCCTGAATTGTACAACAAAATTGGTGATTATTTTTTTTTTAACAACAAACGTTCAACTATTATATTAAGAAAAATAAAAAAACCATTTTTCTATCAAACTTCAATCTTTATATTTTACTTTTTGATTCATATTGGTAAAAATTGAACGATTTCACTACGTTTTATTACCCCTCCGTCTTTTTCTTCTTCCCGTTTTTCTTTTCATAGACTTTTTTTTACAGGAGTAGGATTGATGGCATGGTCGACTGTGACAATCGGAATGGTTTCCAAGCCAGACGATTGTGGCGTATCCTTCCTCGCACGATCCTCATACAAGGTATATATTTATTCATATATATATATATATATAATGTAAAGACATATAAAATATAAAACTTATGTTTTATCTACGTGACCCAATCGTCTCAAGCAAAAACTTTTTTCGGTTCGTCCCACTGCACTGCGTGGGAAATTGCTTCAACTCCCATGGGCATTCGACTTGAATTATTTCATTGCCCTTCTTTTATATATATAGATAGATTGATATAAGTGTGTCTATGTATTCATATGTGTTCACTTTTGTTTGCTTTCAGAATAAATACTCGTCGTTCAGTTGGACTGAGGACGAAACCCAATCGTTGTACAAAGATGTGAGTGATGATTCAGTAGATCCAATTTTTCTGTGTTGATCTGTTTCATTTCATTGTTATTTTTTTTTTTTTTTGTGTGTCGGTATTCAATTCAATACATTGCTTTTATTTTGTGGTTCATTCTTGTTATTTATTTCTTGTTTATTTCTCGGTTATGTTGGATATGTTGAGTGTTAAATGTAATTTAGAATCGACGTGATACTCTGACACAGGAATTGAAGGAGAAACCATCGGTGGAAGATGAGGCACGAAAATATTCCGATAAATTACGTGATGTTTGTGCACTTGCCGATCGTTTAGGATGTTCATTTGGACAATTGGCAATTGCGTGGTCACTTAAGAATGAAAATGTACAGTGCCTTCTTCTTGGAGCGTCTAACATAGATCAACTTTACGAAAGTCTCCAGAGTTTACAGGTGAAATTTAAAATTATTGTGGAATGAAAAATAGCATATTTTATATTTATATTCATTTTATCCCTGGTGAAAATAATTGTATCAGGTAATTTTGATATTATACTGTCAGGATATGTTGAAATGTAACATCATGAGTGTGCAAAACAGAAGTTTACAATTGTCATCAAATTATTTTGCATAATAATTCCTCATATATTCACAAATACTACGAAACATTTCAAAGTGTAACAAAATGAGACAAACATTATAATATATTACAGTGAGCGACAAACTTTGACGAATCCTATTATTGCAACTTTCTGTAGTTGGAAATAATAGTTTACAAAAAAAAAAATCATTCATAAATGCTCTTTTAATCTGCTGATAAAATATTATTTTTCAAATTTAATAGCTTATACCCAAACTTAATACCAACATGATGAATGAAATCGAGCGAATACTCGATAACAAACCGTCCCGGCCACCAATGGTGTCCACACTGGCGCTTAGATGACAATCGATCTACCCCCACGGTAGCGCTGGGGGTAGCATGGAGGATGCTGGTAGTCCAAAAAGCGAGGGTGGCCAGAGCCAAGATCAAGAGGCGACCAAAGAGATGACCAATAAATTACCTTTTTGTGAAATCCAATGAGCCACGAGAGCTCATGTGGTTCAATTCACTGAGCTCTTTAATCCCCACACGCAATTATAAAAAAAATTTCCAATGATCCGATTATTCTGGTGATTTATCTCGGAGAGAATGTCGGAAAGAGAATACGTAATAAAAAAGAAAAAAAAAAAAAAAGAAAAAACAGAAACCATACAAACAAAAATATGTATAGAGGAAAAATAACAAGCATTTGATGACAATATATTTGTATATGTTTCAAGTGATTTGCAATTTATGTGGAATTTTCAATATTTGCGGCGGCGAATTATAAAATATTGGTGATTGAAAAAACAAAAACAAAAAAAAAAAAACATGTTGGAGTGATACATCCCTTAATAAAACTCCTTCAAATAAATACAATTTGCTCGACTCGGACGGAAATTAATTTTGAATAATGAATATTATGAAAATGATGGATAAGAACAAAATTACCACGAGTTAGTAATGAGAAAAAATTTGAAAGATAAAACAAACTGAGATGGAAGAAAAAAAAACGAGGAAAAAAAAAAATAGATACGATTTGTCTTCTTTAAATAATCACGCGCTAATATTTATATACATATATACATATATATATATATATATATATATATATATATATATCAGTCGCTCATCCAATTCGCTATATATATTGTTCCTCAATTCATATTTATATAGACTTTTCAATATGAAAAACAAAAGTACTAGGGCCACAATTGGATTTTTCCGTCAATATTATTATGTATAAAAAAAAAAATCTATTGCGCATTTCAATTTTCACTATCAACTCAAATATAATTCATTCGAGAAAAAGAAAAAAAAAGAACCGTAACTTTATTAATACTATAGTTGATATCTAATGAACAATTTGAAATAATTAATGTAACGATAAATTTTTGGAAAATTGTGTCGATCGATTGAGGGAGGAAAAATATTTTTTTTTCACATCTCAACTTGACATTTTTCAGAGAAATAATGAAATGGATACAACATTGTATTGTGATTGATTCAATTGTTTATTGAAATAAATTAAAGGATGGAAAATAGATCAGAAAAAGTGCTGGTAAAAAAGGTGAAAAAAAAATAAATATATTAATAAGTAGTAAATTGATCAAAGGTTGTGGGTACATGAAAGAATTGTTATAATTGATGTGATCAATTCGACAATTCAATGCTGCAGTTGAGAATATAATAAACAAAATAATTTGATTAATGAATTGATGAAAGAAAAAAAGAAAATAATGACATAAATGCTTTAAATATCGTCCGACGATCGAAGCACCTACACACACACACACGCATATATACACACATATTGTCCTTCCAACGTAATTTTTAATCATTCCATTGCTCACTTATAGATCGCATAGGATAATAAGAAATGAATAATAATATAGAATTAAAAAAAAAAAGCGATTACACGAATTCGAGTAAAAATGAATTCCTATTCAGAATTATAGACACGAATGAATGAGAAAAGAAATAAAATTGAATTAAATTAAAATTAATAATTAATAATAAAAATTACCATTAATTTCACGCGATAAGTGCGTAATGTTGTGCGTCCGATCGCTCTTTAAGGACAAATCTGTACGTAAAGTTACGTGAAATTAAAAACTGAACACACACACACCGTTTGAATCGACTAAAGAAAATAAAAAATAGGCTACACGTTCAAATCTTTATTCTCCTATTCTTCTATTATACAATAGGTAGATGAATAAACGCAATGATTATTAATCTTATTAATGAAAAAGAAAGAAAATTAAAAAAAAAATATTAAAAAGAAGTATCAGAAATCAAAAAAAAAAAAAAATGAATATAAAGTAACGCAACAACGCTGGTGATGCGGAGTACCGTAATAATCGACAACAAAGTAAAAGTTTCCTCTAATAGCGTTCATGCAGGATTTTTTGTTTCGAACCGTTTGATGCGCTTGCAATAATAATTAAAACGAAGAAAAATAAATAAATGGAAAAAAAAAATAATAAAAAAAAATAGAAACATTAATATTTTACACGTAAAAAAACCACAAAAAAAAGCAACAACAATAGGGCATAGGAGGATTTCCAATTTAATATAATAATAATAATAAAAATAATAATAATTATTATTATTATTATAATAATAACAATACTAATAATATTAATGATAATACCGTTGGAATCGCAACTTATATATATTTTTTATCGCAAATCCAATCTGTATAAATATATAGAAGAATGGCGCGGTTACATTACACATACACAAGAATGCACCAAATGCTGAGTGATGTAAGTGAATCGCTTTAGAACTGCCTTACGATCTTAAGAGAATGGAATAAACAAATAAGAAAAATAAATAATTAAATAAATATGGAATGTACCACCGATGGCTTGTACGGAAGGATTTAAGGAATGAATTACTTATACTTTCTAAAAAAGAATACAAAAACTAAAAAAATAAATAAATAACTGAAAATTCAGCTTCAGCCTGTGAAAAATAAAGATAACGAGGAAAAACAATAAGTGATGATAAACAAAAAACATTAATTAGTGAGTTCTCAAATTGAAAAGTGAAAAGATATGAAAATTTGTCTTTTGTCTTTCGCAAATGCTTTCAAGCCTTCTTATATGTAGTTAGGAAAATCCAAAAATATAACAAGAGAGGAAGTCGAAGAGGAAGAGAAAAAATATTTGAATGATGAAAAACACACCGGCAATAGAGATTTAATTTCATCGCCAATCGAGCACTTATTGAAGTAAAATACATCCGTTGTCTCTAAATTTTCAAATGACATATATTAGTTAGATTATAAAAACAAAAAACAAACAAAAACTTTTTGCATTATGTCGTCTTATTAAAGGAAAGAATATAGACAAAATTAAAAATATGTATATATGGGATTATCAACGTCGAATTCATCAATTCATTTAGTACATATCGGAACTAGATATATGAAAAGATAAAAAAAAATAAAAATAAAAAAATAAATAAATAAGAACCAAATGAAATTAAAATCATTTAATTGTTATGCTGTGACCACACGCCACATGAGGCACCCACAGTATCTCAATAAACTCGTTGACATAATTCTTAAATTGCATTTTATGAAAGAAAAATTGAAATGAAAAATTAAGAAAAATCCAAAAACAAAAAAAAAGGAATGAAAATTTAAGTAAACGTCCATCGCTGCGAAAATATTTCTAATCAAAACAGAAAATAATTGTGAACGAAATAATAAAACGATGGTGTAAGAAAATAAACCTGAGAAAATCGTAGTGCTCGCTAATTTTTCATTGCAATAAAAATGATTGCGACTTGGCCATTGTGTATGAAGAGAAAAAAAAAAGATATTATTGAAAAACGATTGATAATGATATATGTCCTCATGTCAATGTCGTACATCGAATCCAACAATTTAATCAGCTGATATTAAACCTTGATATTTTATCACTTTCAGTACATAATATGAACGATTTGAGCTGCCTGGAATGCTAGCTCATATTGTTCGGATTGTAAAAGCTTAGAGTGTGAAAATAATTAACGAAGAAAAAATAAAAGAAAAGCAATGGAATAGAAAGAGAAAAAATGTTAATTCATTCAATGTCACATGTCGAACACTCGGAAATTGTTAAATGAACGCAAACATATATCAATATATATATATATATATATTTGGAATGACACACATACATTCACCCACACACAAACAAAAATGACAAAAGCATTGCTGCGATAATCGAAATAAATGAAAAAAAGTAAAAAGAAAAATACAACCGAAAACATCAACAATAAAAAAAAAAGTAAAAATGTAATAGCTGTCAAATTTTTTACCAACGTCGATAATTCGCAAATTATTGTATGTGTTCATGAATATGGTGTGGAGAAAAAAGAAGAACTTAATGATGAGCCGCATATACGTAAAAATATATGCGAAGAGAAGGAATACTTGGGCATTTCCATTTTTGTTTCAAATCAAATAAAAGTTTGTATTGCACACGCTCGCGATTACGGTGGCACGTGATATTTAATATTTGACGATGGGGAAAATAAATGAATAAATAAATATATAGTGAGAAAATATAAAAGTGAAGCCAGAGCAAAAGAGTAATTACGAGATGAGAGAACGAAAAATGAAACAAAACATTGTTTTTAAAAAGTTTGTTACGTCAAACATGACAAATTGTTTAATAAAGAGTTTCAACTGCGACAGAATGTGAGAAATTAATTTTGTGTTTATAATTTGTATCGTATGTGTATATAATTCATTATCCCTCGTCCAACTGTCCTCGATCCAGCGATATGACAAATCATATTGATTCATATTGATAATACTTATATCAATTCTGAAACTACTGACCCTTTCAATTTGTCTTCTGTATTCATGATAAAATAATACGAAAATATCATATATCGATTCTGATTCGTATCAATCAATTTTCTTTACGATTCAATATAGAAAAAAAAAAATTGAAATCGTTCCCAATTCAAAAATACACATTGAGGCAAATCATCATCATTTCTTTCTCTTGAGTCGTCTGCTTTCAATTCTCCACCTAGACGAATTTCTTCCAATCACATTTACTATTCTACGAATATCCTGCACTCTCAAGAAAAAAAAAATGAATGGTTCCAAAGTTCGCTGCAATGTACTGACGTGGATTCGAAATACACTTAAATGATTTTTTTCTTATCTTCGATTCAAGCTATTATATAATGAGGCCACTTAAACTGCCATCACATGCCTCTGATCACTCTTATTCTTTCATATTTTCATTTCACGTTGACAGCCAATTATCCTGATAATGTGCGCCAATACATATCCCGAAGAACCGATTCGATATCGATTAAAAAAACGTTTGTCAATCCCGTGCAAATTTTTAACAAGATTCAAATTAAAAATTGTGTCAGTCTATCTTTTCTTTTCATTCTATCATCATTTATATATTGCCAATCGCTAATTTTCCAATCTCATTATCGGGTCATTCGTATGCTTGTTTTATTTAAATACTTAAAATATATAAAAATAAAATGCATTTAATATTCATATAATACGTACAACTACCTATAATAATATCGCATTCGTAATATATATATATATATATTACCAATGTAGTGTTTGAGAAATTGAAAAATTACTTGAAAAAATTATGTGAAAAGTTTCCAAGATAGAAGAAAAATATATCTTCAAACTCTTCGTAGTGAATACATATGTTCAAATAATTTTCTAGTAAAAGCACAAACATTAAAGTTATATAAATCGACAGTATATAATTTGTACTAATATTAAATTTAGTGACTAGCGAGTCTCTCTCAAATTCACAAAATAGTTAAGAAAAAATTTTTTCATTTTCGTATCAATTCGGTCTATATAGTTTTTATATACAATAATACATTCCACACAAGACACCACGCACAAAAATCACCTGCACACACTTAAGGTATGATCCGCACGTATTAATTGGCAATGTCTTTATTTTTTATTCGTTTTTTTCTTCCACTTCACTTGGCACATTCGTTTTAAATGAGTTAATCATCACACATGGGCAAATTAACTGGAAAGAATACATTTGATTCCAACATAATGGTGAAAGTCAAAAACAAACCGTACATTACTAAACACGCGATACCAACTTGTCGGTTCAATTGATATTTGTAGTACGCAGTTACACAATAAAAACCAATTACACATAAGACAATTGACATCACACTGTATGCCAACGCCGCAGACTCAATTATTACATCATTTTTAGTCATTAGACATTTGATTGCCCATGGTATACCGAGACACATGAGCACATCGAGTGTATTAGCGCCCAGAGTATTGCTCATGGCCATATCACCATTACCTAAAGAAAAATATTCATGAATAATTGTGTATTTATTAATTTTTTTAATCATCAATTTAAAATCGTTGCGGAATATTTATTCAAGCGGGAACACCACTTCGATGACCTGATAAATATTACTGCACCGAATGAAATTGTATTCAAGTTTTGATATACTGTCGCCCCTTAAAATACGTGGGATTTTCATTTACTCAGAAGAAACTCAAACATTTGAGCGATCAATGCAACGAATACGTGACAAATAAATATTGAAAAAGAAATATATTGTCCTATGTTCAGAATCCTAATTTGACATTGCTGCCCAAGCTTGAATGTTATTGATAATTTTAATTCACAGGAAGTAACTCAAACATCTTGAATAAGGAGAGTAAATAAAATACGTAACTCACATATAACTAGGGGATTCCCACACTATTTATATTCGTTGTTTCCTATTTGGGAATAATCGATCAAAGATGACGTGACATATCGAGTATAATATAATAGATTTTAATCCAAACGGGAAGAACCCCCGATCCTGAATTCAACGATTAGATAGGAATCACATGTGAATGATGATTGAAGAGAAAAAAATGCAAACATCCGTATATTTGAACCATTTCTCAATTATCAATATAGAATTATTTAGATATGAAACGATTCAATCGAAGATATGAATTGAGAAGGAAAGAACCCAACTGCTTGAGTTGAACGACAAAACATTGATGTTTTGAAATAAAATATGTGTCATTAGTTAACTATTTCTAAATGCAACTCGAAAATTGTTGAGAAGGTCGATTAAGATATAAAAGGTATTTATTGACATGTGAACCACCAAAACTCTTGCGAGAAGATTATGAAAATAGGTAACAGATACGAGACATATATATTCTGTTAGAAAACTCACGATACGAACTATACGATAGAGAAGAGCGAGAATATAAATCCTATATTATTTTCCTTATCAGACTGATTCGTCGTGTTAATTATAAACTGTCCTTATCACACTACATGAGGAAATAAATAAACATGTATCTTACCTTGACGTGATAGAATAACTATTGAAACAAGTTCAGGCATATTTCCGCCAGCAGATAAAAATGATATTCCCATAACTGAATCAGCAATACCAAGTGTATCACCAACTATTGTCATCATCCAACTAACTAAATATGACGCGATGGCTATCCAAATTACACACATAATGAAAGTTATTGGATACCATCGTCGCAATCTTTTGAAACGTATATCGGGAATTGTCATGTAGAGAACAAATTTTATTGGCCACGTGGTGAGAAACAATAGTTTGATAAATGAACTCCCAGTCGGCCACGTAAATGGTGTATCTAAAGATAAAGTGGCGATTAATTTTATTTCATCATTAAAAATTATTGAAACAGTTTTTTTAATGTCATTGTCAGACCTGGTTCAACATATTTCTCAAAATTTTCTGGCTTTCCTGTATGACACTCGCCACTCTCAACTTCTTTTCTCTTTGCAGTTTGAATACTGTTTCTATATTCAACTCGCAACTCACCATGAACAAATGGTCTATAGAATCCAATTGGCATATCATCTTTGTTACTTTCTGTTACTGTGAAAAAAAAGTCGGTTAGCAGAAAGCACACAGTGATCATCAGTGTAAATGCATCAGCAATGGATGAATTATTTGAGACGGATATACACCTAGGGAAGAATTAAGAAATTTATTTTTTCTTTATTTCATTGATTCATCATACTCTCCAGAGTGTCATCGAAATAATTCATTCTGATATTCGTAAAAATGAGAATGGGGATATTGAACTGCGAATTATTTCGTATAATATTATCTAATCTTTATTGTAATCGAATATTTTTGTTTTAGTCGTGATTTGATCTTAATCTCCAAGGAGGAGTAAATTTTTTGATGCACAAATTTTACATTCCATTCCTCAAAAATAAACGTTTTGAACTCATAATGGTAATAAATTATACTCCAAACGTACAATTATCCTGAAGGAAATAGTCAAATTTAGTTTGGCGAACTCGAAGTTATTAAACTTGATTAGATTTGATTCAATTCGAAAACATCTCTTCCGATCTAGAGTTCAATCGCGTTCAATCTGATGAAGTGTCGCCAAATGTAATCAGATAAATGAAAGTCAATTCAAATCTCGCTAAGCTGCAGACATTGTTGATGATTGATGTGAGAAAACGTCGAGAAATCGAGTCCAACTAAAAAAATTCACTCAGTTCCAACATGTTTTTACCGTTTGATAAATCATCTCAAATCTAATACTATCATTTCAGGCAAAATCGTATAAAAAACACTGATTCTAATTATTCACTAGACACGACGAAAACAACAATTCAAAATTATCTTGTATATTTTGAGTCCACCTGAATGTATATTTCCACTCAATGACGAAGAAAATAATACTTAAATAATGAAAAAATAACTTACCCTTTTCGACAGTGAGCTTTGATCTCTTGCATAGAAATATCTTGATTTTATTTGTGAAGTTATGAAGATAATTATTGAGAAATAGTATAGTAAAATACCCAGTGAATAAAATCATAAGAATCACTGATTCGTACCAACTAATTCTACCGTCCCACATAACAATCACCAATACACTCACTGATATAATATAAATAATACAATCACGTGATAAAATCCATGAATCCAGCTGTATAGCCTATCGAAATAATTATCAAATGGCATTTTAATCACACAATGAAATATACGACTTAATAGTGAGTATATTTTTTTTTATGGGAAGACGAAAACTATTTTACGGCGGTTTAGAACATCAGTTACCTACATAGATAACTTCATTCCTTAATCACCCACAGTGTCATGGCATTGTCATATACATTGAAACCACAATAAATGGGATACATATTAAATAAAAAAAAAATTAAGAAATATACATATAAAATGTGATATTACTTATGAAAACAAAATACAAAATTTAATATACCTGAACAGCGGACAAAGCACCAAATGCTGGCGTTGCGAATGTATTAAATACGGCACCACCAACAACAGTACCAACTCCAAGATCAGATTCCGTAACGAATGTTCCAACAACATTAACAAATAATTCTGGAAAGCAACTAGCAGTCGCTAAAAATGTTGCACCAGCAACATCGGCACTGATATTCAAATCAGCGCAAATAATATCCAGCGCTGGCAATAAATAATCATTGCAAACATATGCTGTTAATAAAAATATATAAAATCCAAAGAATAAATGGAAAAATACAGCGCCATGTTGGCGTTGTACTTTAGTAAAGAAATCTTTTGGAAAATCATCGATCGAATGCGGTGAACAATTGGCTGCTAACGTCTCGTCGTTATTTGGAATATTTTTCCTCATCAATCGATGGGACTTTGACATATTCCCGAGAAATTTCGTTGTTTCATGTGATAATGAAACAGACTGCTGTTGTTGCGACACATCTAACATGAAGAAGAGAAAACTCAATATATATTTTCTAAATAATTCTAATTTTTTGAATGACTCTTACCCCCAATTCCATTCGATATCGAACAAATGGTTAAAATAATAGCGACTATAGCGCATAATTTATATTCATTATTCATTTTTAATGAATTTTTCGTAATTAAACTGATGAATTAAGTCATCACGTTCATTCAAAATCACGGAAATGAACAGCGGCGCTCTCTTTTTCTCTCACGCCCTCTCTCCCCCTCACAAACACTCTCACCTATGTTCAAATATAAAAATACGTTCTTGAATTCAATTGAATCGTTATGAGAATAATTTTTAAATGACTACCTGTCAATGTGGATAAAGACTGAAGTGCCTCATCGACATCAGTTCTAACATATCTTTTGAATTACAACTGATTACACTCCCTCCTACCTCGACATTACAAACATGTATGTATAGATATATGTACGAGTGTGGATTATCGCTTGTCTCCGATCGTTGAATAACTGCAGAAAATGATAAATGATTCATGTGCGGTTAAGGTGATACTGATAATGATTGTTAATAGGTCTCGGGCACGCTAACAAAATGTATGGCAGTTAACTTAATTATATTAAAGATAATTATCTATTTATTGCTTATTTTTCTTTTAGATAAAAGGATTCAAAAAATTCTTGACGCTTTTTTTTTATTTTCATTTTCTAAGTACTGTCTCATTTAATTATGATTGATCGTTATTCTGAAACATATATCTTACATTATTTTGTGCTTATAATGATAAAATGGTTTTTAATATAATATTGAAGTGGTGGAATTCAATTAATTTCCACTTATTTCAGTATTTTTTATTGCCGCGTCCGAAGCATAAAATGTTTTTTTCCATCCATATGATGGAGACAATTTCTATTCAATTTGTATAAATTAGAAAAAAATAACTTTATTCACAAACAGACAGTACAGATTCATAATTATACGGAAGATTTGAATGTCTTTCGAGATAAATAAAGAGAAGAAGGAAACCATTATTTTACAGTTTCTTTTTTGATACTCCGCGTTTTTCCGTACGCAGCATCTAAAAATAATCCTGAGAATACAATAAAAGTACCTATCCATTGTCTTATCAATAATGTATTACCAAAAAGCAATACAGAACCCAAAACTGTGAAGAATTTACGAGTGGTTGTAATGATTGAACATGGCAATGGACCAAATTCAGATACAGTTAAGAATATAAAGAATTGTCCTAATGCACCAGCCATGGAGAATGTAACTATATGCCACAGTGATGTCGGATGTCGTTGTAAAAATCTAATGAATTCTACGAGCTCCCCAGTAAATGCAATAACAATTCCACTCAATATCAATGACCAAAAATTCATGTTGAGCATCATATGACCAGATTTAGATTTATGTTCAGCTCTCATGCGCTCTTGCACAGCGCTCGTTAATCCATCCATTGTCAATGACAATAACAATAAGAATTCACCAAAACCTATTTGTTCTGATTGTTTTGCCGCTGTTTTCCCATCTTTAAACATGAATATTACAACACCCAATACAATGAGGAAGACGAACAGATATTTTTTCGTTGGGTAAGACTGAAAAGAGAGAGTAAATAAATTCTATTAATTTTCTGCTTATATCCCAAAGGAGTATCGTAGTCTAGAAGGTTAATTTCAAGGTGATTTTTGTTCATCTTTTCTATTTTTCATCTCAAAATTCATAATTCGTCTCTCAAATTTGTTTGTAATATTAAACTACGGAGTTTCACGCTATTCACAATACCTAAAAGAGTTTGTCACTCCTTCCATTCTTACTCATATGTAATTAACTATCAATTTCTTTTCATAATTGTCATAATAATTGCGTTCGTTTTCACCAAGGTTATCTCAAAATCCTCGACTCATTTTTTTTTAATTTTAAGCACTGAAAAAAAATGCAAAAATCGAAGTACTCTACTTTAGAAGCTAGTGAATACATCAATATTATTTCCTTTTTACTGATAACTTTGGCACCAGCGATAGCTACACTCATAACAATTATAAAAAAAAATTGGACGATTAAAGTCAAATGAACAGTAGCGTCAAAGTGTGTAGCCAACTCGGGATTTTCAGAAGGACAAGAAACTCCATAGCTCCTACAATTAATAAACATCATTACAATTCAATTTCATCATTACTTCAGTACTGTCAAAAATAAATGAATTATATCAAAACAATCAACATGCGTGCATTCAATACCTCAATTAACAACAAAAATCACCTGGACAAAACTTTCTCAACTAGGACAAAACCCCCAGAATAAATCATTAATTTCCTCCTACATTTTGACAAAATTATATACCTTTTTACCAAGTAAAACACTCAGAATAATAACTGGTATTGGTTTACCAGCTTTTCCCACAACTTGTGTAGGATAACTGACAAATTGTAATGCCATATTGCTGCACACCATACCCAATAAATAAGTGAGTGCTGAAGTGGCATAATAAATTGTTTTTGTCGTATCTTCATTTTCCTTCATAATTGTCAATAATAATACTTTGGCAAAAAAATAATTGACAACACATTGGAAAAATACCAATGCAAACATATATGTAAATTTTTCTTTATTATTTTCATCATCACCATAAACACCCCGAGTTATTTTTTCTTGTAGCATAGCAAAATAAAAATAACAAACAAATATACCTGCCGCACATACCAATAACTTTGTACTTTTATTTTTATTAGTTGTCATTATTGTGCGTTAACTAATAATTATATTTGGTGAATAAAATAACGTCGGTGTACGCAAACTTATTAAAGAATAAATTTTGATCATAACCTCACGCACACGTTGCCGGTATGAATTTATGAAACGTGTGCGTGGCCATTGGTATTTTGTATAGATATATATTTATATGTACGTGGCTTTATTCCAAACAATAACGAACAGACAGCTGTTTGTCAGATAACGTTAAAATGTTATATTGTCTGGGGTTTCTCTAGTACAGAAACTATAATACTGTGAAAATGATTTTTACTTTCATCTATATTTGTTAGATGGTGTTAACTCTGCATTTATTTTCTATGATGAAGCCTATCGACAATGGAAATAAATTGTGAATGTGAAATAAGGGCAATGGGACTGATGATTTGGCCCAATCCCATCACTGCACGCTGTGATTGTACGTTCATGATTGGACAAAGAACTCACTCTCCATTCGCTACTTTTTTCATTGTTGCCAATACTTGTTGAAAAGATTAATTCAGCAAATTAAAATATCCACAATTATCGAATTTCGAATTAACTATTCTCAATGGGCACGGGAAATCATTTTTCAAATTTTTCTCTTACTTGTGGACATATAGACGATGGGGAAGATTAGAAAATAATCACTATATTACCATGCCATGGTAATGCAGTTCCGAGATAACATCTACCCAATGTCCATATATCGAAGTGTAATAATAAGGAGTAGATTTGAAAATGAATTTCACGAAATCGTCTTGAAAACGATCTGATATTTCGCATGTTATACAATTATTCATACTAATGAAGATTACATACAAAAATCAAATAATTCCATATATTTCAATTTTATGGACTAACTTCAAGAGGTAGGACAGTCAAGTCAACAGCGCGTCTAAGTAGTCTCCATTATTTTTGTAATTAAGAAAAAAACGATAAGGGACGAGACCATGATTCGTCTACAGTCTATAGAATAGTGTCTATCAGCACACTTCACGGTATACCGTGGCGGTTCTATAGTTTGTGCATGATATTTTGGCGGGTAAACGATATATATGGTAGCGTAACATAGACTCCATTATGGAATACCGTGAAATTCGACAAAGTACTCCAAATATGTTAGATTCATATACACATTTACAGTTTGTAAATATGTATATGATATAATAGATTGATGATTTAGCCCACCCTAATAAAAAAAAGTCATTGGGAAACCATAAACATCGGCCTGAAAACGCAAAAAAACATTCCAAAAGGTTTCATTTGTATGTAATTTTCGAAATTACAACTGTGAAAGCAAAAGACGCGCTAGTACGAAATAATTTCAATTCTTCGTCGACAAAGATATAATTTCGATAACCAACATTGTCGCATCGCAATATTAAATTTGAGTGGTAATACAAACTCACATCCCTGCAATCGCCGCACCATATACTCGACGCTTCAGGATGTTTTACCATAATATGAAACACAATGAAATTATATTGCAAACTAACAACCGAATCAGCCTTCTGTTAACCCGCGCGGAAAGGATACTCGCAATGCTGTTAATCACCGCTTACTGCTCTCTCATCCTCCCCTCCCACTCGAGAATTCATGCGCACGCAGTCTAAAATATGCGCACCTATGTGCGTAGAAAACGGAAAGAGTGCGCAGAATAAAACATTTTGAAATACGCGGTGAAATATCGCGAATATGATTGCCCGACGAATGCCGCTAGAGGGAAACAGTGGAGAACGATTGCAGTTGACTTCAGTGTGGTTAGCGAAAGCAACAGCAATAGACATCAGATACATATACATAGCTAATCCACAAACATGCGGATAGAAACGTGTTATTTTTGTTCGTCCCGAATATATCCAGGACATGGAATTCAATTTGTTAGAAATGATTGCAAGGTAATTCGATTGAATGTTTTATATAATTATTCTAATAATTCGTGAATATTTCTGCAAATACTTGTATCAAATACACGTGGATGAAGTGACAGTAATTCGAGGTTATGTTACTCGATACTACTCCATTTTCGACTTGATCAATAAAATAATCTTTAATATTGTCTTGTAGATATTCAAATTCTGTCGATCCAAATGCCATGCAGCTTTCAAGAAGAAGAAAAATCCACGGAAAACTAGATGGACAAAGGCATACAGGAAAACAGTTGGAAAGGAATTGGCTGTTGATCCATCATTTGAGTTTGAAAAAAGGCGAAATACACCAGTTAAATATAACAGAGAATTATGGTCAAAGACTGTGGAAGCAATGAAAAAGGTTGAAACAATACGACAAAGGAGAACAAATACACATCTCATGCAAAGATTGAGAAAAGGAAAAGAACTTGAACAGGAAAGAGATATTAGAGAAGTACAGAGAGATTTATCACTCATCAAATCACCAGCAGTTGGTCTCAAAGAAAGAAAGAAACTCGAAGAAGCAGAAGAACACGAAGAGAGAATGGAGGAATCAGATTCAGATATGGAACCTGAGAAAATGGCTATTGCTAATTAATGACATATACATTTATGATTAACCCATTTCTCCTATTGTAATATAGAAAATAATAATTGTTTCATTTTATAACTGCTCAGTTTTTTTGTTCTTTAAATTTTGTCATTTCTTATTTATTAGTCAACCCTGTTTTTTTGTTTGAGTTAAGTCACATCAGAAAAAATAAATAATTCATGTTGCTCTACCGGTAAGTATTTCCATGTAGTTATTGAACCATTACGTTTGGAGGTTAGAATTCCCATCTTACGTGTTCAACGACCAATCACAATCAACCTAAGTGCTCAATACCGTAAATGATAAATCCTACGGTATATATATTGCAGCTACCACCCGGTAAATCTGGTTGACAGTGTAATCATACTGTCATTATGAGTCTTTTCAATCTACAGTCAACAAGGAAAAGAAATTTATAACACGTCCACAACATTATTTTATCTTAACTTGTATATTATTTATAGATTGTGAGACAATTAAATATTTCTGCACGCACAGTATTCGTGATAATTGTGTATAATTCACACAGATTGTAAATACTATCAAAGTTTCACAAAAAAATACACAGGTTATTTAGAGAGAAGAAATTTCTATATAATACAATGGCTGCGGGTTTCGGTATCATTTTAATCACCATTGTCCTTATTATTGTCGCTCTGCTGATTAAAGAATATCTTTTCCGACGTCCTCTGAAAAATGTTGATGGAAAACATGTTGTGGTGAGTACTGGGTCATAATAATTTGTCTACGATTGGATATTTTTTTTGTTGCATACATGTACATTCTAACTTCCAAAAGCATAAATGAAAAATACGTCGAATAGAGACATGAATGAAGAAAAATTATAAGTTGTGAAATCATATGTTTGGGAGATTAGAGTGTTTGTTTAAATTATTCATATAATTATTATTTTATTGGCGTTTTTACAGATAACCGGCGGCTCAAGTGGGATTGGCAGATCCGTAGCTTTATTAGCTGCTAAGAATGGCGCTCATGTCACCATAATAGCGCGCAATATTCAAAATCTTGAGAAAACGCGCAATGAAATAATTGATGCATGTAAAAATAGAGATACTCAAAAAATTGGTTATCTGTCGTTGAATATCAGCGATAATTATGATGCCATTGAGAAAGCATTATTGGATCTGGAAAAGACTGTGGGTCCGATTTACATGCTCGTGAATTGCGCGGGTGCAGCAATGTGTGGAAAAATCGAGGATACAACTTCGGAGAATTTGAAGTGGATGACTAATTTAAATTTAATTGGTACATATCACTGCATTAAAGCAGTTGTTCCACGTATGAAAAATGCAAATGATGGTATTATCGTTTTAACATCATCGTTGGCAGCATTCTCAGGTAAATATTGAAATACATGGCGTTGCATGAGTTTTCAAAGTATACAATCCTAATAGTTAAGAATGAATTTTTTTGTGCGTTAAAATAAAAATTTTCGACTCTATTACAATATGAAAAATTAAATTTGATCAATTAACCGATCTCAGAGTAATTCATTTAATGGAGCTGGAGCATACTTATGATACAAACTTTATATGCAGTTCAGTTTCTTCCAAACAATTTGGGAAAAGAAGATAACGTACAATTAGAACTTAAGCAACGATATGGAATAATTTTGTATAGCTACGAATTTACATCAATTTGTCTCTGATATTATTACCTTCACTTGTCAGGAATATATGGATTCTCAGCTTACTGCGCTACTAAATTTGCTCTACGTGGATTGGCTGAGAGTCTCGCAATGGAGTTACATGGTCATAATATCATTGTGAGCTTGAGTCTACCACCAGATACCGATACACCAGGATATGCAAAAGAAGAAGCGTCAAAACCATTGGAGACAAAATTGATATCAGGATCTGCCGGTTTACTTAGTCCGGATGTGGTGGCGAAGCAGTTGTTTGAGGATGCCCTAGCTGGAAAATTTTTCTCAACAGTTGGTTTTGAAGGTTTTATATTGAGTAATCTTTGCGTTGGATTTTCGCCCTTCTCATCATTCAGTGAATTAATTTTGCAGTCAATGATAATGGGTCCATTGAGACTCGTTGGTGCCGGTTATCTTTTATCATTCCAAAAAATTATTCGTAATTGTATGAATATTCGGGATAAGAATAAAAAATCTGAATAAATTGTTCATTATAATTTTTTTTTTCTTCTCCAATAAGCTATTTGGACATTTCAAATAAAGATATTGAAAAAAAATTGATATACATATATTCTCATATACATATATATATGTTTATGTATCTTTCCTCTTTAGTATTTTTTTATCGAATAAAATTTCTTCGTTATGTGAAGGGTGTAAAAATTGAATGATCAACGGTTTGGCTTACTTTTATTTAGTATCCCGTAAGTTTCATAAGTATAATGTTCTTTCATTTAAGCATTATGGTTCTTACACACATAGAACGGGTTATCAGTTCTTCATTCCCCACGTTTTCTTTTTTATTAATTTTTTAAAATGTTTTTTGTTCTTTTCATTTTTTTTCCTCTTGCCACAATATCTTAAAACAAAACAATGTTTAAATACACATAAAAGGACATTTACACATGCGCTTTGTCGTTATTTTCGTTATTTTTCTTTTTTTCTTGTTATTTCAATAAAAAAATATTAAGTAAATTAAATCTACCCCATGCACAACTTGAAGCATTTTTTTAAGATCACTTGGAAAACTGTAAAAAAATTCAACACGGTCATGATCCGTGATTTGTGTGCAAGAGGTGCCCAAGAGGTAGAAGAAGTACAATATAATGTATATATAAAAAACAAATTCATTCATCACAATAAAATGAGGCTCAACATTATTTTTTTCTTTACTCTGCACGTACAAATAATACTGTTTAATGAAGTGATTTTTATTTTCTTTTGTCTCGGTTCACCTTAATTGCAAGTGCATAATCATCATCAACATCGTTTCGTAAAATGTCTTTTCCATTCTCTCCCTTTCCCTTTCACTCTCTCTCTTTCTCTGTCTCTCCCTCGTTTATTCGTATACTCTCAAGCATTATTGTACTCTCATTCATACATATCAAATTCCCACATTCACAAAAAATTATCATTCACAGAAACTCAATTGTTTAATATTTATATAATATATCTCGCTCACATGACTATATATAAACATCATCTCGCGGATTCGATAATTACAAAATTCTATAAATTTCGAATTTTTTAAAAAATCCGCGAGACAAGGCATATGTTTGTGGAGGTTTTTTTTTCTGCTTCATCTTAATAATTAATGTCTTCTTTTAATTAATTAAATCATTTCTTTGTCCGCTTATTCGCGCGCTCGACAAGACTTGAGCTATTTTTTTCTCGTTTGGTTTCCTCATGTTTTATGCATTTGCTATAAATTATTATTACACACATGTTTCCTTTCTTTTTTTTTTCTTTTTTTTTTCTCTCTTATATTATATATAATAATAATTATTTCTTTCGTCGAACGTTCGAATTAGTAGACCGGTGTGTCTCGTTTTGAAACGATATTATTAGACCAATCGCTATGTAAACATAACAATTATTATCCGTGGACGTAATACAAAGTTGTTATTTATCCCTCATGTTATACGTGTCTGTGTCTGTGTATGTGTGCAGGCGTACATATAATTATAAATATATATATGTATCCCTCGAAGCCTGACGGTGCATATGATCTTCTTATTTATTTATTTTTCCTTTTTTTTTTTTCATTTTATTTTCTATTCCTTTTTTTTCTGTGTTATTGATCTCTGAAGCATTTTGGGCTTCCTCTTATTGGACATCAATTCGACGCATTCTCGCATAAACGTAAAGTGCACATACACACACGAGAATACGTCGAAATATCTATGATACCCAGGAATAAATAAGAATAATGAACGGAAATTTGATAAAAAAATTAATATATCTTTTCACATTATTGTAGAAATATGTTCGAATTGTTTGGCCTTTTTTTTTTTCTCTTCCAATTTTCTATTTCATTCGACGTATTCTCACTTTGAGTATTCGAGCATGCGTCGAAGAGAGCGTGACATAGATAAGGATGGATCGTGGTGATATTGAACACTAAAAAAAAAAAAATAAGAGAAATGGGGAGAAAAAGAAATGAAAAAAAAAAAAAAATTCAAACGAGAGGAACGCACCACAGCGTTATTTCTCATTATTTCATATTTTTTCTTCTCTCTCCTGCTGTTGCATATTATAATCAAATAAAAAGTGATAATTTAATAACTACCATTTAGACATTGGTACAAAAATTCAATGCTGCTACGATACCCTAAACCAATTTGTTTATGTATACATATATATGTTTGTTAATAAATATATATACATAAATTATTTTTTTTTTCTCTTCTCCCATTTAATATAATGAAAGAAGTGACGAGGACATATATTTCAATTCGAAAGTTCCATATGCGTTCTCATGTGGCAAACACGCGAAATTTTTTTTGTGTTCTCTTTTTTATTTTCGCTCAAGCCAAAAAATTAGGATTGACTGTCTTTTTTTTTTTTCCTTTTCTATTTACGTCTCGCTGCTTTTTATGCTTCTATCCAAACAGACTTGTCGCTGAAGCAAATCGATTTCTCACCCCGAATGGAAAAAATTGAAGCGTCACAGTGCGAATTGTCAATATCGCGGGGCCACATGAGAAAAGAAAGATAAAAAAATAGAAAAAATAGATGAAAATAAAAAAAAAAGTGTAATAATAGATTGAAGGAAGGAAAAAATTTGAATCGAGCATATTTTTATATATATGTATATGGTCCAGGTCACCCCTTTCTTACATTGAAGTGCGTCATTCGACCAACGCCATCGTCAGCGTCAATCCAACGAACTTTGTTATTTTTTTTTTTTTGTTTTATTTTTCTCATTTAATTATTTAATATTGTTTATTCATTTATTTTTATTCATTTCAAATCTGTCAATTGCCCACTTTTCAGCGCTTTCACTCTCAATGATTAATAATTATTTATTCGGACAATATTCACTTAGCAATTAAGTGTTATTTTTTCTTTTTTTTTTTTTTTTGCATTCGTCTTCTTTTTTCTAATTTTTTTTCTCCTTTTTGTTCGCCTAAATTTAATCTCTCTTAAGTCTTAATCACTATGCATTAGTAATATAATTGTGTTATGTTCTAGCGAGTGTGGCCTGCCCGTGCTATCCTCAGTCGAGTTATTCATTTATTTATTTAATGCATTTTAACATCGTATCGTTATTTATTATTTATGTTTCTATTGAAAGAAAAATTTTAAAAACGATTTTATATAAAATTACTGTTTATATTTTTTTTTTCCTTTCCGTACTGCAATGACGGAATTATTTGTTTATAACAATTTTTGATGTTAAAAAAAGAATGGATCGATTTCAAATAATATTTGTCACAGCGCGATTTGATGGAATAATTTTTTATTGCGATAATGACAAAAGGAAAAAAAAAATTGATAATAATTATTCTTCAATCGTCACCGGTTAGCACAGGCGGCCAGACATATTCATTCAATTTTTCCCTCTTTATTTTCCATATATTTGTATTTAGTTTCCCGAATTTGAATTTATGTGTATGTGTTTGTGGTTTTTTTATTTATTTTATTTTTTTTTTTTTTGTAATTATGTTTGCGTTTTATTCTTCTTTATACGATTCAGAAATTACACAGCAACGTTAGTTTTTAATGTAACACGTACGACATATTATATAATTAACGTTACGTATTTATACTATGTATTTACAGACAATCACATGAATCGTAGGTATTACTAATTTCGTTCAGATCGTTTTGTATTTCCTCTTTGTCATTACTTTATTTTCCTTTTTTTTTCTTTTTTTTTAGTATATTATTTCTTCTTTATCATTATTTATTTTTTAATATCCTCATTAAATTGCTGTTCATTAACTGCTGTTCAATTTTCCCCCTGATTGAATGAGAAAACTTCTCCAACTTCCATCTGTATATCATCCAAAAGTATAAAATAAAAATGATTTATTTCAACTTTTTTATTTTCACACAATTTTTTCCTTTATTCATTTATGTTCTCATTATCTTAGTCTCAATAATTCCACTAAATAGTATACTCATTTCCATTTCTTATTTTTTTTTTCTTTCATTCCATCGCGTCCTCGTTTGTTCGAGCTGAAACTTGTTCAATTTTCCAATAAATACAATGTGGTACACTCAATAATTTTTCACGTCTTTTAAATATCCATCATTTTTCTCAACTATACGTAATAAATAACAAATTTTTTCTTTTTGCTTTATCTCCATACAATGTGTATATAAAAATTATGAAAAATTACGCATTCAATTGCGCAGGAAATATATCGTGAAAGAGAGACCCCGCGCGCTTGGTTGTACACGAAATTTAATGTAATTGCTTTTTATATACGAGTGCAAAAAATAAAAAAAAAAATAATAATAATAACTATGCACTCGCATATATATTTATCCAATAAATATTATTATATTAACCCGATGCACTTGCGCTCTCTTCGTAATATATAAATAAATATATATACGTGAATATATATGAATGTTTGAAATTGCAAATTGGTAAAATAAAAATATTTATTTAACTGACAAGAATAAAAAGGGCTGCTTGTGTACATATGTCCTATTCAATATCCATATATAATATCACAAATAAATATTCGTCATGTTATATTATTATTTATTCTTGTCTGCAATCATAAATATACGTTATATAACTATATAAAACATATGTAAATATTTATAATGATAACTGAGGACGGTCTCTCGTATCATTGATTAATAAACTGTGTCATCATAAATATTTGCATGTGTTTGTGAATATTATATTTCTGGTTTTTTTTTTTTTTTGATGCTGCGCGGGGAATGATGCATTGACAGAATCAACATTAAACAGATTTGTGTAAATATATATATATATATATATATATGTATATATATTTATATATATTATTTGTATATATCATCAGATGTATGTACTCAATGTTCAATAATATGAAACTCGGCTGCACGTTTTTGCTCATTACCTCAAGTTACGTATATACTTTTATCATTTGTTAAATATTATTAATCATTTATTTATTTCCTTTATTTTTCTTGCTCTTTTTATGACATTTGAGAGACACTCAAAGACTATTCATCTTTTTATAGTCGGTCTCAATTCAGAGTTCTTTTTCCCTTAGATCTCTAAATTGCACGATTTAATTAGTTCGTGCAATTTAGTTTTTTTTTTTTTCATTCTATCATTCGAGTACTTTTGTTTTACTTAATCCTTTTGCTTTGCTTATTAATCGTGAAGTCGAGATGAAGAGTAAATTATACGATTGCCGTCGAGTACATACATCATGTATTTTCATGATGAATATTAGAAATTATTGATTCATCATTATCAATCTTTTTTCTTTTTTTTTTCGATATTGAATTATTCAATAATTAATTATTTTTTTTTATACTTTTTCATTTTTTATTTCTGATCATTTATCGAACAAGTTTCAATTCTATCTGAGGATACGCGTGTTAGTTTATCTTTTTTGTCGTTATCATTTCTCTCGTGTTCGTTTTTTATCTTATTATTATTATTATTTTTTTTTTTCACTTATGCATAATAATTTTCAATTTTTTTTTTTCGGTTTTGCATTGATAAACTTCCGCGCGAGATCGTCACACAATTATCAGCCGATCTCGCGTGAAAATAATTATCGATTGAATATATATATATATATAAACTCTGAAACGCCCCCGGCCTCAACGAGAACATTTTGTATTTACAAATAGATTATTATTTCATTCTCCTTTTTTTTTTTTATTTCTCTTCCTTTCTTTCCTCTATCACTTTTTTTTTTTTTTTTTTTCATTCTCCGATTATTTTCTGTTCCACTTTCCTTCCCTATACCCAGAGAACTCTCTTTACACCCTTTAATTATTTCATCATCATTCTTTCATTTTTCTTTCTATTTTTCATGGACAATTGTTGAAGCCCACTTCTCTTGTCGTTCAATCATTTATGATTGTACAAACTCGATAAAAATCTCGTGTGAAATAAACGCCGTGGAAGAAAGTAAAAACTAAAAAAAAAAAAAAAAGAAGAAAAAGAAATAGAAATAAAAGGAAGAATATTATCCCTGCATCAAATTACCATTTGATGAATGGTAATCATTCACCTGTATATAACAGTGAAAATTCAAATAAAAAATTACACTCGGAAGTGTCAAGTATGTAGAAATTGACTACGTAAATAAATAAAAAAAAAAAATAATAATAATAATAAATAAATAGAGAGAAAATAAAAAACTAATTTGACGAATCATGATCATAGTATTATGGTCGACAATACAAAACCCCAACACGATATTATATGAGTGGCAGAAGGGAGCAAATAAGAATTGCATACACAACCACAAACACGTCAACAACCCCCTCGACATTGATGAAATAAATTGAAAGAGTTATTGAGGTCTTGCAGTGTGTGCGTGTGTGTGTGTGTGTATATATATACACACGAACTCAATAACGTTCAATAATTCAAAATAATCTACATCACAAACATATAGATTAAATAAATAATATACGCACATAAATCAATATGAAAGTAAAATGTGAATATATAAATATATCTCAGGAAATAAAAATGATAATAATAATGAAAATGAAGTCACGAGAGAAGGAATTGTATTAAGTAGAATTAATTTAGTGGTCGAGACAAATTTTGCAATGTTACACCAATAATAAATTACCGAATCAGAAGTGACATAGAAGATGTGTTTCATTTCTTGCTGAGGGTAATGAAATTTCCAAAGCAGTATAATATAATTTCGTGTCTTATCATATCCATACCATTCTAATTCTCAAGAATTTTTCTTCATGGATATTATGAGCTTGTTGGCAGGCAGCAATGAGGGTTGAGGCGTGACTCTACTTCCACATTTTCGCTGCTCTCTTACTCACTCTGTTTCATCGTGGCTATTTCTGTCTTCCTTTAAGGAAGTGTAGACGAATTGAAATGCCCTCGTGCCGTGGGGTTGCGGAAACGCGGCGCGCCTAATAGCAAAATCGATGCCGACTAACTTGGCCAGTTTGTTCCGAGCCCTCCCTAAGGAAGACTTGTGCGAAAATTCGTAGTAGCACTACCACGCCATCCACCCTAACTTGAAATATCGACTATACATGTATGTATATAATCTGTATTTTCTCTTCCTTTTCTTTTTCCATTATCCTACACTTCCGAGTATATTAATGATGATCTTGACAAGCAGCGTCCTTGATAACGGGGGCGTGTATGTGTGTGTATAGCTCATTGAAAAAATAAATTCACCAAGAATAAATTGTATACAGATGTAGAATTGGGGATGTCGTTATTTTTTTTATTTTTTTCTTCTTGTTGTTGGTTTTTTTAGTCCATTATTTATCTAGTTGTTAACCAGAATAATCCATCAGGGGGTTCAGTTGAGAATGTATATGAGAATCATTATATTTAGTGTGTGTCATTTGTTGTATGATGCATTTTTAAAATTTGTTTGAGGATAATTTTATCGTATGACATTGTAAGCCAAACGAATTGATTGTTGATAAGTGACAAGGAGAACAGCAAGAAGAACAATTAGAACGTACATACGTCTGCCTTGATTCGACGACAAACTTACAGAGCCAGCTAGCCACCATAATGCACGACAACCACCTGGCGCTGCACTTATTCCACGTTGTATTGCAGCTGGATGTTCACCATTAAGAACATGCAAATGTACACTTGCACTGTCCAAGTTACTTGGACTACATGTATAATTTCCCGAATCTTCCAATCTTGCATTATGTATAACCAATTTACTTTCAAAACCATTATCCGTTGCTGTTGGTGGATGAATTGCAAGCTTTCCATTTTGATTTGCCAATACACTATTCTCACCGTGATACCAAAATACAAATGATGGCGCTTCCACTGATTGATTGATGACACAATGGAGCGCCACTGTGCTACCAGTTCGTACATAACGATCAGGAACGCCGACAATCTCAATTTTTGGCACTGATAAATAGAGACAAAGTGAATTTATTAATTGGATTATATTGGTGTTTGTAAACTGGTGAATAATTAGTGTGTACCAGAATTACTGGGGTTTATTGGGTAACATTTAATTGTGGAATCTACTGCAAATGCTTGGCGTGAAATATTGTGAAAAAATAAAATATATATAGGGAATAATACAAATGGTTGAGTAAAAAGTCACGAGTTGCATTTCATTTTTTATAATTGGAATCAAGAAAATATGAAGATTTAGTATTTGTGTTTTTTTTCTTTCTTTTTTCAAATGTACAGCTGAACATATCGAACAAAATATTTAGATAGCAGCAGTGCTGAGGATTCAATGTAAATTATTTATCGGTTATTGAAACTGTATAAGTGACATAAATAATTGTGTGAATAATTAATATTCATTGTTAAATATATTCTCTATGATTGAAGACTAATATTCGGAGATAATTGTACCGTGATTCTAGCACACACTGTGTTTAATATTGATTATAATATTTATTAATTAATTATACTCACCGATTACACTTAGATGAACAACGTGGCTCATCTTTTGTTCAGTTGATATTTGACATTCGTATTCGCCCTCGTCTCTCGCTTGGACATATTTAATTTGTAATGTCCACGTGTCTGTACCATCAATGTAAATGGTTTGAAAGCGTTCATCAGCAATGAACATTATTCTCTCGACTGACAGAATATGCGCATCCCTCCGTCTGATCCATGAAACCTTTATACAATTAAAATTTTAAATGACGTTTAATTATATGAAATCGATATATATGATTGACAGTTTATTTTATTTCATCGGTTTTATTCAAACTGTGACATTTCACAGTAATATTGATTAATTTCAATGGCTGCTACAAAATTTTCGAACGTATGTTGAAGGTGATTATCACAATATTTAATTTTACGTTTTGTTAATAAATGTTTATCTCTTTTGTATATTAATTTCATGTTAGAATGACTGTTTTTTTTTTTGTATTTATGTCCCAATCTATAGTGATTTATTCGGTGTAATTGGATGGGAAAGTATTTTCTAAATAATGAAACACAAGAGAGTATGAATAAGCATCAAAAAATTTTAAAAAGTTTTTTCTTATAACTATGTTTTTAGACCTGGCTGATCTGATATCTTGGAAACTAATATATCGATAGAGTTTGTAAAATATTCAATAGATTTGTATTTTAATTTTACATGACACAAACTAAGATACCAGTGATACATTTAGAATTTCTATTTTTTTTTTTTTTTTTCGTAAGAGTTCAAACTCAAAAATTGATTTAAATGTTGGGACGTGCTATTTAATCCATGAATAAACTTTTTTTCTTTCAGACATGGTGAAAACATTCTTCATCATAACAATTGTTAATTTTTCTCTTTCAAATGTTCACACAAAGGGCTTTATAAATTCATCTACCATGACCGTGAAATTTCACGATGTAAAAATCCAATTTTCCACATTTTAACAACAACGCAGTGTACAAGAAGCACACATAATTTAAAGATTAAAATTAATATCCACCCCTCAAAAACGAGTAAAATAAATTATAATAATAATACATGTTTAATATATATTTCCGAAACAATTTAAAAATTGAATAAAATAAGTTACAACGTCGTTAATACAAAAAATTCGTAGACCTAAAAAAAAAACTTACTGATAAATTGTAATCATCATTCATTTTCTGTACACTCAATATCTATCATCATCAAATTATCAGAACAGAACTAATAAAAATATTCTATACTTGTACATTAATCCACTTTAGATTAATTATGATTAACAAAATAATTTTTTGTAGAATGAATAATTAATTAAACCTTTCATATACATCCATAAAATTAATGTTCTACATGCTCGAACTACGATAAATCACTTGAACTTAAAATCTCCAACTTAATTCCATACTAGATATTGGTTTCACAGTGTAATTCTGTCACGATGCCACATAAAGACAAGTATTTATCGCTGACGGAAGTAATTATCGTAATTGAGCCATCGTTTATAGCTCGGGTGACATTTGTGTCAGCGAGTTAACGGTTTACATAGCACAACTTTTATGAGTATGTATGTAGAAATTTCACGTCGACATTTCATTATGAGTAATCTAAATAGAATCAAAATGGAAACATATCTTCATCCCTTGTACCCGTCCTCGCTTTTTCACTCTCTCTCTCTCTCTCTCTCCCTCTCTCTCACACGCCTCCACACAATCACAACCCTCCTCTATTTCTTGTACAAACGAGGGCGCAACTAACAGTAATTATCATAATTCGCATGCCACGAGACTTTTTAGAATTATTATACAAAGTATTAAAACAAAACGCGAATTTTCCATACTCGACCAGCACCAAACTCAGAAATATCACAAATTTTTTGTTTGAGTAAAAAGTGGAGTAGAAAAAAACAAAAGAAATATATAAAAATATTTATAATGAACGTGTATGTAGTATTTTTGTTAGAACAATCATCTATATATTACAAGTTCAATGCAATTACTCAAACAAACTCGAGTATTTTTGTTTATTGTAGTCACTACCTTTGAACATTTGAAATGTTTCACATTTTAATTGCGTATAGAAAGACTGAATAGCTATGAGTGTCAAAGAGTAGTAGCAATTATCACAATAATAGAAATAGAAAACAAAACATTTGGAGAACAAATAAATTTGCAATGTAGAAACAAGTGGATAATAAATTGTTAAATTTTATATTTACTCCAACAAAAAATGAAATGAAAATAAACCACAAATATATAATTATGCCCCAAAAAAAAAATATCCAATCTACATATATATCAATTCCTCCAATTAAAAATGAACGAAATGTATAGAATAGAATTCAGTAGGTATAAAAAAATAAATATAACAATATTTCAATATCAATTCAACAATTTTCACTTCTTATCTCAACAATGTATCTGAGTATGCTTTATTAAACAATAATATTCATTGATAAACTAAACAATATGTCCAAGTAGAATATAATAATTTCTGTTTCATCCAAGAATTATTTATTCCATGTAAAATCGTTCCAAAAAATATTACTGCACATTATACATCTGGAGGATCAAATTAATGTCACTAAGAGGACTTTAAATATATATAAATTTACACATACACATACGTATGTATATATATATGTAAGCCTTCCTATATATAATCTACCTTCTCACGCGATCTGCTCGTTGGTGCTTCTATAATAAAAGTCGCAGTGCTATATCCATCACCCAGAAAGTTTTCATTCTAATTGCCATAAGATTCGCAATTGCAGGCACCTTGTTTTGCATCTGCCGTTTGTAGAAGAACAAGGAGAGAGTAGTTGGTGGTATGGTGAAGAAGTTGAGTTGAGCTTTGGAAGTATAGTTGGTGTATGAGAGTGAAGGCAAAGATGGAAAGTGCTGTGTGGGCGTGCAAGTAAAGTGCGAATGAGAGAGTAGAGATAGAAGAGGTTTTGAAGGGAAAGAGGCAAGTTGTTCAAGTTGGCTGTGAATGTCGAGCGCATAGAGTTTGGTTGTATACCCCATTGCCTCATTCGTTCCTCTTCCTCTTCTTCTTCTTCTTCTTCTTCTCCTTTTTCTTCTTCTTCTTCTTGTTCTTATTCTTGCGCCATACTCTCGCCTTTTGTGCAAGTCCAATGCCAAGGAAATTAATACCACCACTTCTTCAAAGTGACGAACGGGCTTTCGTCGACGTGAGTTTATAGCACTGCGATGTTTAATGTCCTCGAAAAATCTTTTGATGCAGAGATATGAAATAGGTGTTATTATGTGTATATTTATAATATTTATAATATAAAAATATATAGTGAAAATAATAGAGGTATTTTTTTTTTTTTTTTTCAAATTGAGAATATTTTATTTTATTATTTTTTTAGGTGAAAAATTCTTTCAACCAAAATTTTATGAACTTTTCATTGTCCATGATGGATCAATGAGGTAAGAATAATTCATGCGATAAAGGGTGCGAGTTTATTTATTTTTATTTGCAAAAAATTTATCCTCGCCATCAATCGAAGTCCTTCAGTTTATTTCTATTTAAATATTTATATAAAATTTGTATAAATTTTACTCTCCTGTGTAAAAAGATTTCATTACTTTTTTTACACAGAGTTCGTTTATTTCTCAACGGATTTCAAATGCAAAATTCTGAATCATGAATAGAAAGTTTATATTATTTTTATTGAATACGATTTTATTCACCTGTGGTTATTAATACCATATATTTATTATACTCTGTGCGATCGATTTTCATATGTGTAGTACAAGTACTTTAATATTTGTGACAAGCAAAGACTGAATAAAATAATACTCGTGACTGTCCAATTAAATTTCTTGGAATCATCCCACATTCGCGAGTCATAATTTATATTACCAATTTTTCATTATATTCAAATAATAATACAAAAATGTTTAATTTTCTCTCACTACTTTGTATTTTATTTTTGTTTTTGTTTTTTTTTTTACTCCAATTTTATTTTTCACTTCATTTCCTTCAATGGTAAATTTAATTTATGACTAGTTGGCTGCGTTTATCGCCATGCTGTTTACGGTGAGATAACAAAGTAGGGCGAACGAAAATTTATCGACGATCCAAATCGAAAAGGCGAAAAAGCAATGTAAGTATGTATAAAATTTTATATCAGTATATTATGTACTACATACAATAAGTATATATAATACATAAACATATATATATCCATGTGTATATGTCTATATAATGGGTTTTAGTTTTGTATTATTGCGATAAAAGATTTCAAAGGGTATATATTGTGGATTAAGGATTTTTATTTTACTATTTGAATGTATATCATGGTTTATCTCTAAATATAACTTTATACTGAACACAATTTCTTGAACAATAAAAAATATTATGAAGACTTACGAAATATTTTAAGTAACTTTAGATACACACAAACACACCCACATATATATGTATATATATATATATTTTCTTGTAGCTCATATATAACAATTGTTTTTAGTGTACAGTACACAATCTTTTTACTTTATAACTTTGTGACTTTGGTGCATTGTGACGGTATATATTTTTGGAAGAGAATTACGTCGTTATGACTCAAGAACGTGAGTTGACTTTTGAAGACGGAGTTTGTACTTACGACGTGAATATATATATATATCTATGTATATATCAACATCAAATACATATATGTATAAGAACATATTTACATATAAATGTGCAATATATATGTTGGTATAGATATTTGAAAAACAAAAAATTGAATGATAAAAACAAAATTGTTTTTTTTTTTCACTTTTGTTTGTGTCTCCTGAATTTTAATGAGTTTTATTATATATAAATTACGTTTATATTAATAATTATTGATGTGAATTGTTGATGGTTAATTCTATCAAGTAACAATGTATTATTTTTAATACTTTATTTATTTATAGAGTGCTATAAATAGATGAAAATAATATATTCGAATAATTAATTGTACATAAGAATATAAAAAAATAATATCTTATAAATATTTTTATATAAACATACCGATTTATTTCCAAGTTGACGAACTTTACAAGGAAGATAAGCGTTTGTTCCCAGTTGGGCTGTGCAATTTTTCGGACTATGCTCATCGAAATATGGACCTTGATAGATGCCAGCGTATCGTTTCACAAGTGAATGCGATCTTGTGCTTACCCCTGAAAAATAAAAAAAAAGAACAAAGAATAAAAATAAACAACAAGTGCAATTGATTAAATATATCTCAAATAAATTATCAAATGGTACAGAGATAAACAAAAGAGTTCTCCAATCGAGAATAATTATATATACATTACTACTTCAATCAAGAGAGAAATCTTTGCTTTATTCATAAGTATATTATTTTATCCAAGAAAAAAAAAAAAAAAACATTCTCAATATGAAAATAAAATATTGCAGAATTTATTTTCCATTTATAAAAAATAAAATCCTGTATTAATAACTATTTAAATTTCAACCAAAGTTTCTATTGTTGTATCTACCAAAACACTATCTGACATATACTTTTTCATCACAATCAAAATAATATATCATTAAAAATGGATTCTATACTTTAGAAGACTCTTAAAAAATTAAAAAAGATGAAAAATAAAAGTCAATAAATTTCAAAGTTAATAATAAATGTATAGTAACATATATAAAAATAGATCGGCTATTAACAAAGTGGAATTTGGTTGGCCTGAGAATAATTGCCAATTACTGCAAGCTTCATTTGCTTTCCAAGTTGGCTTCACCAGGGACTAAGGGATGGGGGTAAAAGCGAGAGCAAGAGACACGAATCGAATGTGAAAGCACATATATATACATTGAAAGTTCATTTGTGTCCATTTCAAATATTTGGAGAATAAGTGTCGTTTATCGATTCACATTTAATGATCTCCCATTCGCTTAATCACTTTCATATAATCGCACACAGAATTACAAAACAAACAAACAAAAAATAAAGAAATGAATGTAGAATAAAATACAGTTCCTATAAATTCACTGATACATATATATATATATATCAAATTCACATTGAGAATATATTTCATTCTACATTCTACAATTCTTCATCTTAATTTTATCACTCTCTACCACGCGTCATAAGTCACGCCTATTGGACGAGTATATGCATATAATATAATTCACTTCATATACCACAATTTATTTTATCTTTATCGAGTTCATATAATACAAAATGAAATTTTATCATGCGGAAATTATACACGCAAACTGGAACGAATAATATGTTGAATGAAAAAAAAAAAAAAAAAAAAAAGAAATAGAAGGTGAAGAGAAAAATAAAAAAGAAGAAATAAATATTCATATTTTTAAAATTAATTTTTATAAATAGACTGTTTATTTTTACTCATGTAAATGGAAGTTTATATAAATATTAAATCAAGTGATGAAAAAAATAATTATTTATCATTTTATATACACAAGATATATTGTTTCAATAAATGTTTTTTCATATGTTGTATTTGTATATATGTTGCAATGCGGTTTTGATATTGGGTCAAATCATTTCACCGTCGCGAAAGCGTTAGCTCGTAAAGCCTTCGGGATCCATTCAATCATGGATCAGAATAGTTCCGGCGTGTTGCTATATATATATATATATATAAATACTGAAGAGACAAGCAAGAGAGCATGCGAGTATGATGAAAGAATGGAAATAGAAGGAAAGGGTATACAGTATCTCCTATGTACCGATCATCCCTAGACAGTGGCGCGTGATTCCACAACTGAGATTGATCGTGACACGATTCGCTACAGGAGTTGGGGATGACAAATAAAAATGGACATGGATGGATATTACAATATAAAATAAATCAGTATCTAATTTTTTATATGAAGATTGTCAAGAATCCGTGATCGATATTGAAATTATTATTAATATGTTTTATTTCATTTTTGTTTTTGTTTATGATATCCTGACATTTTCTATGACCACTTTTTATCTTGTCTTTCTTTGTATTGTGTTTGTACTGTTTGTATATTTATGTATAAGGTGTATGTATGTGTGTATGTGTGTGAGATGAAAAATTGGCGCATTCTCAGCAACACTCTTTGACCGACCCAAATCTGTCGGGTCGTTATAGGCATAAACCTACTTCAGTTTCTTTCTTTTCTTTATGTTTGTTATTTTCTTTTTTTGTATTCTCCAGTTTCACCTTTTTCATGTCCAATCACTTTTTCTATCTTTGGGTTATTGGCATGTGACAGTTGTTTGGTAGTTTTTCATTCAGGGGAAATGAAAATATATATATTTGTTTGGATATTTATTTTTTGTTATTGTATTGTTGAAATTTTTTTTGTGGTGAATTTTGATGTAATAGTCTGGTAAGAATTGAAATAAACAATTTTTTATTTCAGACAAATATTGAACTAGTTATAAAATTGTATTTTTCTTCATGTTCATTTACATTAATTTGTATCTAATTAGAAATTGGCTTTATAACTTGGAAAATATGGGAACTGAAATACTAAATATATATTTTAAACTAGAAATGATTAAAAATTTAAATAACATTTGTAATCCATCACATGAATAAAAATAATCTGTTCTCTTTATATCAATAATTAACGAAATTTGATTAAAACTGTAAAGTTTTTATTTTCCTCGACTTCCAAACATTAAAAATCGTTATGATAAAAAATTCAATGCAGTTTTTGTTCTAACGTTAACTTTGGAGTCTTTCTGATAAGCAGGTCACCAACTGGACCTTATCGATTCAAGTATCATGTATATTACTACATTTAACACATGACCTCGTCGTTATTTATATCACATATATGAATAATTATCAAACATATTTACATTTTTTATATAAATTACAGAGTAATAATTTTTCACGTAATTAAAATGAGTAAGAATCTTCCCATAATTTTTCCACCTATCAAAAGTAACAATTAAAAATTCACAGTCAACAATTTTTCCAACATAGTCACAAAGAACAGAGTAATTAATTCCACCACTTCTATATATTACATTCTGTTGCAATTTATTCTTTCAGATTATATTAATCCTGTAGTAAAATAACCAATATTGAATAATAACTTTAAATCACTTGTAATATCACTTGAGATCTCTCATCTCCCTTACCAGTAATCCCAAGTAAAATCCAACAGACGAGACAGAGCACGTAGTAGTTGACATAGGAGGGTGTCCTCATGGTAACGACGAGGACCATGGCTGGACTAACATCTCAGTGAGCGCACCACCTTCGGCACATTTTCTCCGGGCACTATTTTTCCCAAACTTTTCCTTTCTCTCTTTCTTATTCTTATCTCCAACTTAATATTTTTTGTTTTTTTGTTTTATTTTTTTTTACGCTTTCAATACTCCCTGTTAAACTGTTCACCCTCTTGCTATCTCTACTTCCCCTTCAATTGAATCTATTATTTTATTTCTTTCGCTCTGAATGCATATATATATATATATACGTTGATTATATCAACGAAATTATTTTCACGTCATTTGTATAAGGATAATACAACACCTGACACCCTCAATTTTAATATTGCACCAATCACATAATCCTCTCTGATGAATTTTTCCTAGGTATTTTAAAATTTATTTGCACCTCACTTCCGGTACATTAAAACACCAAAATATTTTTATTTATTTCATTTTTGTAAAATTTCTCGTTTCATTTAACATTTTATTTTATCCTCTTTACTATTATTTATTATTCATTACTATTATTATTACTAGTATTAAATTTTTTTTTGTTCAACGATTTGATGTATATATTTATACATATTAATGTATCAATCAAATTTTTTTTTAAATTAATTAATAATTGATTGATTGAATGAAGAATGTTGGATTAATGTGATGGTAAAAAAAAAAAAATGTTTGTTTCACAGTTTGAAAATGGTGAAAACTGAATTTTTTTTTTCAAGTTAAATTTTCGCTGCTTGTCGTCCCGACGTCCCGGGCGAAGCTCTGTGAACCGCCGGGCTCCAGTGGCACTGCCCGCGCCCGCCCGGGATCCGCGCAAGCGTGCTTTTCGTCGTACGCCGATCAGTCAGAGGCTTTCCTTTCTCAAAAGCTCACTCTCTCATTCTATCTAACTATCTACATATTTATATATTTTCTCCCTTCTCGATTTCCAACTTTCCCAACGCACCCACTCTTCCACTCTCTATCGACACATATACACACATTCGCATACTCTCGCTAACTCTATTGCACTTACTTGTTTTTATTTTTTATTATTATTCTTTTTTTCTTTTTTTTTTCCAGACTCTATATCTCACTCGCACTTTTTTCACTAGTGTACACAGCAGCACTCGTCTATACTTTGAACTCTCGCATCGACGAGTCAAATTTTCCGGTCATTTCAAAGGTATCCAACGACATGAAATGTTTACCTACGAAAACATACCATTACAATCGAAAAGGAAAAGGGGAAAAAAGGAAAAAAAAAACACACACACACACACAGATGATTTGAGGAAATATAAAAATGACTGGGGAATTTTTTATCACTTATTTTTAAGTGCATTTTTTATTTTTTTATTTTTGGCTGTTGTAAAGCATGTTAACATGTTTGTGAGAAGTAAACCTTCACTTGATGTGTTATTTTTGTCATGTTGATTTATTATGGGGGAAATAATGTAATAAAGATGATATTTTAGTTATTAAATGGTAAATTAATTGAATAGACGAGAAGTGTTTGGGTGAAAAGGTTTCATGAGAGATATAAATGTTTGAGATTGAGATGCGTTTTATTAATTTCAAGGGCAATTGCTAAATTGTGGATACCACAGTAAATTTAAATGTGGAGTTACTTTTGGTTGATGATAAATATTTGAAGTGACATTTCAAGAATTTAGATATAAGTCACAGTGAAAATTTAAAGTTATAGAGTGAAATGTATCGACGTTTTTTAGTGTATCATCATAGCTTTTACTTTGTGTGGAGGAGGTTGTAAAAATTCATTAGGGAACAATGGTGAAAAATGTAACAGAAGCAATTGTGCACATTTTTTCCATGTTAATTGTGGATTTTTCAAAAAAAATTTCTATCACATTTCAATATTTTTTATTTTTAAAATATTACAGGACACACTGTGAATAATGTTGGCATTCACCTCGACATTCTTTCGATAGTTTTGATGGATTTTATTAATTTTCATATATACTAAATTGAAATATGTCAAGGATTTTATTGGAAATTTGTAGAAAATATTTGATGGAGATCATCGAATTTTTTTAATTCACATTTCCGATTAACATGAAAAAAAAAAAATTGTTATGTATTGTGACATAAAAAAATCAAATCTTAGATTAACATTCTAAACCTTATTACAATTCCTAACTACCACCATTTGTTTCAATAATTCCATCATTTTAATTGCCACAAAAAATAACAACATTATTGTATAAATCCAAATAACAAAAAATCAGTACTCAAAAATCAACAATTGTTTTACTCCAAAACATTTTCCGTATCTTTAAAAATTTCCACATTAATCCAACAAAATCACAAACATATTCTAATCCTACATGTCAAAATAAATACAAAAATCATATAAATTTTTATGAAAGATCCTGAATTGGACAAAATCACTGTAAACATCGTCTACCATATCTTTCATCTTGATAACAACAGTTGAAAACATTTTTATAATGATTTTTGTTTGTACATCAATCGTTCAGTATACCCGGTGTCAAGTTGGAGCGGGAAGCAAAAGAAATAAAAGAAAAAAGAAGTGAAGTGAAAAAAAGGAAAAAAAAAAACAGAATCGATAATCAATCGTGCACCTATACTGGTAGTAAAGTATATCGGGCGGGAGTATTTCCAACACACTTCCCCATTGTTCATCGAGTGTGCAACTGATGTGAGGAGACTTTTGTCTTTACTACGGATATATATATATATATACAGCAACAGTACATTAAAGTATACAAATATATACATACAGATAATGTTTCAGAGATCTGAACAATTCTATGTGATTCACATCATTGTCCATCTCTGATAAATCGAACGTATAAAATCATTTGTACATATCTATGTGTAATAATCAATTGCTGTATTTTTCATTTAAAGTAAATTCATTAGAAGTTGATAAAGATGTATTGAAATTGTTACATGAAGAAAACGTGAAGATCAAAGTATTGAAAATGATGAGTAAATGTTGAAATTAAAAATACTAATTTGATTGATAAGTTGGCACGTTGAAAGAATTTAATATGAAATGTTTACATAGCATATAATGAATTTGACGATACTATAGTTTTCATAAATGAAATTGTAATTTTCATTCGTGATATAGAAAATTGTAGAAAAAAAAAAAAGAAATAAATAAATGAAGTGCAGCCACTTTGATTTACTAAATGGGTCAGGAAAAATGATGATCTTCATAGTATTATATTCTCTATTACAGTAATATTTCAAATAATATCATATAAGTTACATTCTTTGAATATTCTTCATTTTTATTACGTAAAATATATTCACATTGTATTTTTTATTTAATAGTTTGTATTATTTTCTAAATTATTGTTACTCTGTGACACACATAAATCACAGTTATTTCTTTCTAAAAATTAAAATACAATTGAATTAGTTGTATTCACAAATATTCTAGTCTAAATATACCATTTTATTGTTTAATTTCCTGAATACTTTTATTTATACAGTTATCGTTTATTGATTCGTTCTTAATTTAAGCTCAAGTATTGACGTTACTGAAAATGTAGATTCCAAATTTATACATGAAATTCTAAATATAAATTTCGGTTTCCATGTGAATCTGAAGTTTATTATCAATATAAATCTATAATATATAAGTGTTTTATATTGAATTTTGAATCATTGACTTCATATTCAAAAATAGAAACCTCAAAAATATTTGAGACCTCATTCATTCATAGAGTGTTGGAAAATAAAAAAAAAATACAGCGCCACTAAATTTCCAGATCTATTTATCAATGATTATAGACAAATGAAATATATAAAATAATTTAGCTGAACAACTCTAGAAATAATCGAAAGAAGAAATATACATCTGAAAAAACATCATGACAATGTTATGTCATAATCAGATCAACATTCCACTTTAAATTATTATAATAAAAGCACATGTAAAACAATAACTACAGAAAATTAATCACAAAATTGAACCATACAATTTAATTATATTACCAACTAAATTAAATTTTACAATATAAATACATATCAAAACACTAATTTAATTATTATCATCCACACTGAATAATTCAAATTATTTAACGATTTTTAATACTTCCAAATAATCTTTTATCAAAATATTTCCAGAACAATAACAAGCTCAACGTTTGATACAACATTAATTTCACTATCCTCAACAATTCACCTAACATGATCCTCGTGTTTCCCCTCAATACATACCACAACAATCATTTTCAATTGTTCAACAAACTCCAATTCATACTATATACCAATAAACTAATTATTTCCTATTTATATCTATGTTTAATTCAATAGTTAAGTGAAAAGTACTCATTTCAACAGAGCATCATCATTGAAACTTTTCTCCAACTTTCCAACACGCACCAGCACGATAATTAGTCTAACTATACCTACACATATACATACATAAACACATATATATATATATATAAAGGGCAGTTTGTGTAACAGCTGCTAAGTAAAGGGATGGTTAATTTGATAATCCGAAACGAGAGAGAAAAAGTTTCAATGCGCATTTAGTTTATCTTTTTTCTAACGCCCTTTCTAACTCCCTCTCTTCCCTATTTTCTTCCCTCTACACTTTCTCTCCCCCACCCACCCTCTCTCTCTCTCTCTCTCCCTCTCTCTGTCGTCATCCTTTATGTACTCCTTTTTCTCTTTTATATTGTAGAACTTTTGCAATTTATCCGAGAGCGAAAGCTGATTTGTGGAAACTTGGTAGAACACGTATGGGATAAATACGTTCTTCCTGTGGGCGTTTGCAATGGCTATCGATGTCGTAAGTCATGCGCGCGCCCTCTCACACATATATCTGTATGTATATATACCCATTATATATACAATCTAACTGGACACATTCGTCTCGCTCTTCTCGTTCTATTCTATACACATATATGTGTATATATATGAAAGCCACTATGTTACGATAATATCGCACTGTACGATTAATCGTAGACGACAAATCGTAGATGAATCGTAGCGGAAACTGCATTTGTTCCACCAATAAAATTATAAACCTCAAGATTAAAAAATTATGATAAGAAAAGAATTTTTATTTCAATTTATTTCAATGAATTTTTATCATTTGTTTCTTTTACATTTTTATTCAATTATAGAATTATCTTCATTCTTATTTTATTATTTTTTTTCATCTTCTTCTCCATTTGTGATACTATTATTAATTGAAACTCTATATTAATATATGGATTTGATGTAACTGATGAGATAATGGTGGTGATGATGGTGGGCAAGAGGATGAAGAGGGAACTAGTGAGAGAATGATATGAACAGACAAGAGAGACTTCATTCTCTTGAATATAATGATCTTTCCATTATCCACCATGTGCCTTCATCTCCACTGGCATTATCCACTTGGTCGTCTGCATTATCGTCTTCTACCTTTTGATATATATATATATATATATATATGTATATGTATCTTTCACCCTAATGTATATATATATATATATATATATATTTGAGCTTGCACCATCTCTCCTGTCTTCTACTTTCTCATTCTCGCTTTACCCTTCTTGTGCGCTCAACTCTGCGTTGTCGCTATGCGATTTCTGCTCATGCAATGCTTGAGAGAAAAGCATTTGAAAGAGAATTGTCAGGATTTCTATATTCAAAGGATCAATTGTCTTGAAACGAATGTTGAAAGCTATTTTTGGTAGGTATAATGAGAACGTCGAGTATGAATTTTTTATTTTTATATTTTCTTCTGAAAGACGGAAATTGTTTATTCAATTTTTTTGTTTTTTTTATGATGAAATGAGATACTGTTGAATGATTGTTCTTTCACTGAAGGATAGTGTTTGTTGAAGTGAATATTATTTGCAGGACCAGGTGAAAGAGAGTTGTATTGTTTGATGAAAGTGAATTATATTTTTATTTATATATTCTATCGTGAGAGAACTCGTGGGATTTTATTTTATAATTAAATTTCTGTATCTCTAAATTTGAAGTATAGTATTATAAATTGGATTATCAATTAAATAGTGTTATTTAATTGTATTTATCAATATGAGAATGAATAATTTTATAGAGGTAATATATATATATATGATACAATATTCAGTACTGTTATAGTTTCTCTTGAATAATTTGAAGCTTGACTAATAATATTATTATAAAATATTCTAACCAATTGTTTTTTATTGAACGACTTGAATTTGAAATTTATCGATCGTTAATGAAGTCTCAAATTTGATTCTACAGAAAGAAGAACTGTGAGAAGAATAGTGAAAAAATTGATATATATTTATTCATTTATTTTTTGTTCAATTTAAATAACCAATTCTGTGTAAAAATATATATAGAGATGAGTATTGTTAAAAATATAAGTTGAATTTATCGACAATGTAAAAATGATGAATTGTGATTGAGTTACTTTCGGTGTGATACATTGTTTTAATTAAAACAAATTTTATTTATTTATTAATTTTTTTTTTTATCTAGAACCTATTTTTCTAAAGGCTATTTTTATCAATGCACACCAAAATCCCTAAGCGAATCAGGAATAAAATGTATTCACATTCAAAAGTGTACAAACAATTGTTATAATATTTTTTATCCAATTTTGATTTTTACCTTCATCTACATTTTTATCATTTCAATTTTTGTTTTTTTTTTTTCAAATGCGGGTGATATGAATGGATATAATTTTTTTTTTTTATTCCATTTGTGGCTTTTCATTTTTACCTTTTATTTTTTATTGGATTTTTTTTTGTTCCTGTAAATTTCTTGTTTGGATACGTGCGTGCGTACATGATTTGCAATATCACCACAAATTCCCTTTGATGTTGTGGCTTTCACGTCAAATACTCTCTATTCACGTAGTTGAATTCACACATAATTGACTGTATACTTTGACTGTACGTAAATGACGAGCATGTGAAAACCACAAGAGACATCATGCACTCTCACAGAAGAGAGATTGAGTGGGTGCGTGGTTAATACGTTGAGGGGGAATAAAAGCGCGTGAGTGAGAATGATAGAAAAAAAGAAAATAACAATAATGAATAAAAGAATAATAATAATAATAAAAAATCATAACTAACCGCCACACAATAAATCGTTTTTTGGTGTCGCGCAAACTCACAACTTTTATTTATTCAATTTATCATTGTCGACTAAAATAAATGTTGCAATTTTTTTTTTTTTTCACTTTGTATTCAATACACGCGTCCTATTGACATTGACATTAAATAAAAAAAACAAAGTGAAAAATATAAAAAATAACATTTACATTGGTTTATTTATTTATTTTATGTATTTTTTTCACTTCGTTGATATTTAACTTAATGTTTTCTTCACAGAATTAGATTTGACTTTGTCATCAGTGAATTGCACGACGATTGATAGAGTTTTCTCACGCAATGTCCTCATTATATAAAATATGCATATACATATATGCATGGATGTATAAAATGTATGTATTGGAACAAACAATTAAACAAGATTTATAATAAGAAAATGTTTATTTCAAAAATTTTCAATGCAATACCACATACTATTTTCGCTATAACAGTGTAACTTATATTGATTTAAAATTTTCTTTGATACCATACGATCGCTCACCATTTTTACGTCTGAATGCACTGGTTAACGATCAAAATTCGTCAATTATATTCAAAGATATAAACGATCAAAGTTGCAGAAACTAATCTTACTTCAAGATGACTTTAAAAAATTTCCAATCGACATAAGTAACTCTCTAACGTTGAATATACCGAACACATAATATTCATATTCATATATACAAACAACGTTCGTCAGTAATCTCCCCTAAATTTGTAAAATCATTCACCAGGAAAAAAAAAAAATAAATAAATTTGTATATATTAACCACTACAAAACCGTCAACAAAAACATCACTCTAATTTAACAAACTAGGTTTATGAGAGCTATTTTTAACTCTCAATATCTCCCTTAAAAATCAATTATTTTCCAGCATATTTTTTTTTTTTTCCACATAAAGTTGAAACATCCATTCAACAAACTCCAATACAATATTAAAATAATCAAAGCCACCGTAAAAATTCAACCGATGAAAATAAAAAGAGAAAATTCCTTCTCAACAAAAAATAAAATTTTTTATCAAATCTCAAGTTACTATTTTTCAAACTGAAAAAAAAAAATTATACAAAATGATAAACATGCAATACAACTCTACCATTATCTTTCAATTATTCCATCTATCCTTTTCTTTATTTTCACGTCACACAGATAAACTTGACATCAGCTCAAGGGATTGGAGCATCAACGCACGCGATGAAGCAGCCTAGAGAGAAGACATCATATCACAAGAAGATATAGCGACAGACGCATGTGTCATATATTATCACACATACGAGTGAATATCAAATACATATACACACATATATACAAATATACATAAACATATATATACATATATTACTGTCATTTATGCCTCTGCATGTTACCCTTCCATCACTCGATGCATGCCAGCAAACACTGTCGCTCAATGTGCTCGCATATATAAAGTGATAGACACAGAACGAGAAACAAAATTTTATATGTACATATATGGACATATATATATATATACATTAGTATATAGCATGAACTCTCTCAGTATAAATCGAATTCGCATGTCGCTTGGTGCTTGCACCAGAGAGTTTTGGGTGATATCCCACTAGAGCCGGTAACGAAGTTGGAGAGCGCATCCGGTTGTGCTCGAGGACAATCAATTTTCCACAATGACATAATCGATTTTACGTTTATTTTTGTATATACGGATAGACACTGTGTATATGTTAGAGATAAAGAAAAAACGAATGGAAAAAAAAAATAAAAACAAAACGAAAACACCAAACAAAAATAATAAAACAATGAAAAAAATAACTGGGTTGAATTTATATAATATAAATAATCACTCCCCTTAGAACAAATATTTATATTGAATATAATTATGTATTATTAGTCATGCTTTTAAGGATATTATGATTGGTGATAAAATATCGTTGGAAATATGTAATTTAATCAATATTTATTTAATAATATCAGAGATAATGTAATCTACTTGTTTTTTTTTTTTTTTTCTTCACGACCATTTATTTTCAACTGTCGGATTTTTGGGATGAGTTTACATATGTTATTTAGGATAAATCCTTTTGGGAAAATCTTTTGATAACAGTGGAAAGGAGTGTGTAAAAACAATTTTGTTTTTCTTGTTCTACTTCGTCTATTTTTTCACATTCTTTTTCTTCTACTCCTTCAACATTCTCATCCCCATGTTCTTCAATCGCAAGTGCACTCTCATTCTAAACATATCTATTTAATATATATCTATAGATATCTATATACAATGTGAAAATGCAAAGCCGTGAGGCTCAAGCTTCAAGCTACGATGGATTTCAAAAAATTTTCCATCATGAATTCACCAAATCCTTTTATACCGTGAATAAAACGTTGCAAGGCATTTATGAGGTGTGATCATTGAATATTTTTGTTTTATTTTTTATCAAAAAAAAAAAAAAAGAAAGAAAAAAAATAAGAATCACACTGACAAAAGCAGAATTACAATACGAAGATTATTTCTGCTTTTGAAATTAAATAAAAGTTTATTGTTAAAGAAATATATTTTCAATTCTAGTTGTGTTGGAACAATATTTTTATATTATATTGGCACATAAAAGATATAATGAAAATTGACAATAGCAAATAGCAAATGGTCACTAATCAAATTCTCGTCTTTATTTCAAAAAACATTTTATCTCTCAACGAAAAATATATTTATACCTCAAACAATTTTTTTTTTTCGCAATCAAAAAATATAATAACGGTCGATAGAACAGTTTTTATTTTCATATCAATTGAGTGCAATAATAATAATAAAAAAAAAAAAGGTAAAAAAAAATAAATAAACAAACACAAGAAGAAAAACCAAAAATAATTCAATATCATAAAAACAAAATTCATCATGTAACTGATACCGAAGACCTACAACATTCAATATTTCCCATTTTATTTCACCATTTCCATTTTCATTTGTTTTATATATTTATATTTCCATTTTTTCATTTATCAAAACATAAATGAATGTAAGTTGAAATGAAGCCTATTTATATATAGGTTAAGTGGTATACCTCACGTTACCTACCCAATATTCTTTTCTCCATTGCACTATAATGCATAAACATATATGTATGCAGACATCATATATACATACACACACACACACACACACACAGAAATAAACAAATATATATATACATACATTGGCTTTTCCATGACTCGAGAATGTGGGCCAAAGAACCCAGCCTACTGAAACTCAACATTGAAAGCACTTATATAACATATATACCAACATGTGCACGCGCCACGAGACATGTAAAAATGTCGAGTGTACATACGTCTCTCACAACCCTTTTATTAGCGATAAAATACACTACACGTCACGTCGTATCACACACAAACACACTCATGTCTCCCCTAAAGAACTTTGTTATATAAAAATTTTTTCCCCATATACATATATACATAAGACAAAAATCAAATAGTACTTTTTGACATATGTTGAGGGGCGTTACTACTTACGCTAATATAGCAAAGCATATGTTTATACTACTGGCATGAAGTTAAGTAGATAAATCTCAAGTATATAAATAGTCTACCGTTGTCTGACCCAATGCAGTATTAAACACTGTCCTTTAAGCACATTGTCTCAAGGCAATGTTAGTAATAGTGTCTGTAGTAGTAGAAGTTGTGTGAAGTGGAAAAAGCCATTTGAAAATCGTTTTGGCGAAGGGAAAATCTGGCGCGGGTGTTTGTCATTGTTTGCATGTTGCTAAAACATTTTAATGATGATATTTATCGTTATAATGATACACTTACGCGTATTATATTGCGCCAGTATGTAAAAGCATTTGTGAATAATAATTATGGAATATTATTGTTATAATTATTTTTATTATAGTGTACAAAATTATTGCATGTTTTCTTTTTATTATTATTATTGAAGATAAATATGATCGATAGAATGTTGAGATGGAGATTTATTTCTATTCTTTTTTCTTTTTTGATATTTTATTTTTATCACTCAATGTGAACGCGAGATAAAGAAAAAATTCAATAATAAAATGGATGATAAGAGGGAAAGGAAAATTGTTATATATTCTGTTATTGGTGGAATAATTCACATAAAACGAATGGAGTTTTATAGTATTCACCAGACTGCAAGTTGTATTGAGGATATGATACATTATTGCTTGGTATTACAATGTAAGCTGTCCCAAGTGGTGAGAGTGCCAGTTGCAATACTGATATGTATTGTAGGATACTAGGCGCACTTTTGACTACTTTGTCGTGAGTATTTTTCTTTTTTTTTTATTGGGAAAATGTGCGAAAGATTTTGAAGATGGAAAATGGTATGTAAGTGATATAGGATATTTGTGACATATAAATTCATTGAATTTTTATTATTGTGATGTGAATAGAAAGTGGAGGATCTGATTTTTTGTTTTAAACTATTGCAGGATATTTTATTACACAGAAGAAACAAAAATAATTTTAGTGACTGTATTGGATTGAGTAATTAATTACAGTTAACTATTTACTAAATGGAGATTGAAAGTCTCTTACAAGTAGAAACTAATATTGGATTTAATATTGACAGCTGTGAGTAATTATAAATTATTCTTATATATATATATATTTTTATTTACACTGAGCGTTTAATAATATTTTTATTGATGACAATATTCAGGAATATTACAATTGACATTTTTAAATAAAGATTAAAAGTTTCTTTGCTTATGAAAATTCACATTGACATAAAAATATTGACAGTTGTGACAAATTGTAAATTATTCCATTATATTTTGTAGCCTCGAACTTAAAATTCAATAAAATCCTCATTGATTAAAATATCCAAAAAATATAACAATCCACTCTCTTAAATAAAGATAAAAATCCTCTTGTACATACACACACACACAAACTCAATAAATATTTATTTTTTTTTTCTTCGTATAAAGGATGAAAAAATTATTCAAAGCAGGACATTAAATTTCACACGCTGTGTCACGACATGAGTGAATGGGAAAAGCAACGACACCAGTCAGCTGTTCAACTGGCTAACAGCAATAATGATGAATTAATTTACAGTTTATTTTAAAAAATAAAATAAAACATCTAAAATTCAATACAATAATACATTAATGATACCTCAAACAATATAATTATATTGAAATGAACAAAAACACCCCATGTTGAGTCGATGTATTCCTGCATGTAATGCTCCATATAAATACATTTGATACACGCAAGATTTTTCCCCTTCAAACATCAGTGCTTAAGCTTCAAATTTAATATCCGACATATTGTAAATGTATATAATAACCACATTAACTTCTGCTTTCCTTTCTTCAATTTCATAACTGATTTGTGTTATTATAATTCCATGCAATTGTAGAATAAAAAAATAAAAGACATTTTATCTAATGACAAATCTTATGTTCCCTTATTTTATTATACAATTACGTGCATATATATATATATATATAATCAAGATTTGTTATCTTTGAGTATTATAATTTTTCAACAATCATAATCAGTGCACGTAATTCTTTATTTCAATTTTTCTCTTTCTTCCTTTTTTCATTATTTATTATTTAATTTCAACGTCACGATGACGTATTATTATTTTACGTTTTTTTTTTTTTCATTTTTTTTATTCTCTTTTTCACCCCTTTCATCTCACCCTACTATTCTCACTCGCACTCACTATTCCTTCACCCTGCGTCCATGTCCGCTTGAGCAAAACGTATTTGTGTTCACGATCGTTGAGTTATATATTTCGGCGCGATATCTCGACATTTACAACCCCCTCGGACGTGCTTATCCACTAGGGGTAGTCACACGAAACTGATGGATGGTGTATGGGTTGGAGAAAAGGGAAGAAAAAAAATATTTGGAAAGAAAAAATAAAATAAAAATAATAATGATGATAATAAAATAGTGAAAAAAAAAAAAAAACAAAAAATTAATATTGTTATTTTTCAACATTCAATTGATATCAAATAAATTTCAATTCTTGGATTGAAAATATATACATGTGATATTTTTATTTTCATTTATATATTATGGGGGAAAATGTGATGGATAATTTTGTTTATTTCTCATTCAATAACAATTATACAGGGTGATGGATCTGAAGAGAATTTTGCATAAATATAATTAATGACACTGAGTATAGGACGTAGGTTATTTTTTATTCAGATAGATAAAATAGTTCCAGTGAAATGCAATTGTATGTTTATTACTTAATCACACCTTGGAGTCGTAGCAAATCTCAATCCAACTTCTATATCATTAAAGAATATTTACCAGGTGAAAAAAAAAAAAAAAAACAATGAAAAATGGTTTTAAAAGGTTGATTATATGTTCGTTCTTCACATGAATCACTAAATAAGAATGCGAAACAACTGGTTGTCGCTTGTGTCGTGTTTCAAGTGCCTCAAATTTCTCATGTCACCACACTAGTAAAGTGTGGTACAATTGATGAAATTAGCCGTGATGAAAAACCGTACAAATTCAATCAGTTAAATCTGAGGAATTAAGAGAAAATTTTGTTTTGTTTTAAATAAAGAAAAAAAAATTTTTTATTTCTAATAAAAATTGTAGCATCCTTTTTTTTTTTTATACACGGTTGTAATTACAGTTGAAAAATAGTTTCAAATAAAACTGATTGTAACATTGAAATCTCACATAGTAATTTTAATACCCCAGAACAATTGTCAATGTTTGAATTGAAATCAGCAACAAAAATTTGACTTCAAGTGAAAAAAAATAATCTTGAGATAAAAAATATAATTCATAAGTCAAGAATACTCCACCTCATTGTCCCCATTGATTGAGTTGATGAAGTGCAATCAATTTTCACCAATTAAACAAATTGGATAAATAATAAAAGAACTTGAATGAGAAAAAAAAAAAAAAAATGCTATTTTTAATTTTTCTTTCACATTTAGTCATATAAATTCCCTTCCAATTTTACTATCATATGCAATAGTAAACACCTGACTTTCTTAAAGTATCAATTTTCTTTTTTTTTTTCTATATCATCAAAGTACAAAGAGAAAAAAATTCTTTTCTCGTTTTTATTTTTTTTTTACTCTACAAAATCACTGTACAAAAATGACAATGGTGATTTTTGGTGGTTGTCCCCTCAACTATACACATTCAATGTCCTCATCCTCTTGTTCTACTAATGTGCCACCCACGATTTTCTCTCCCTCTTATCCTATTTCACTGTCCCTCTCACCTCGTCGCGCAGCTCGTTTTCCATCGATCCTTTCTGAGGAATTGGGCCAACACTGACGCAACCTACTCGCGCGCGTGGAACATATACATATCACCCAACTAACGTGTCTGGCCAATTATTTATATCGATTCATTTCTACAGTCAATTAACATGAAAATCATCACGACAAACGAGCAACTTCCGCTTTCCAACTATATTATACTATTTCCTTCAATTATATAATACATAATAAATTTATATTACAATAAATAATTCATTAAAAAATTCAGTAACATCAATTTTTTCATCATATAAAAAAACCCAGAAACATTACAACATAATTAATTCAATATATTATATAAACATACATGGTTGATTTCACTCACAGATATTAACATAAAATATTCATAAATTCTCAGTATAATAAAAGAATAATAAATGTCATTATTAATATTATAACAAATGGTTTCAAATTAATTTCATCATAAAGTAAATAGCTTTCTGATAGACCTCACGACTTCTAACAAATAATTTATATATCAATAGTAATAAAAATTGTTTATCGATTGAAATTGTAATAAAATTATTAAATAAGAAATAATTAACGCTTTGAATTAATATAATTTGTTCTATTATTTATTGATAAATAATAGAACGATATGGAATAATATACACTGTTGGATATAGAGGAAAAATTGATTGTAAAACTCGAGATAGAGATACAAAACGACGGATGTATATGTGTATGTATGTATAGTGATGTATCTATATTTATAGTATACCCACACCGACATTGTAAATCGGTGCAGCAATTATGTCGTTACGTCCATACAGTTTAATTAAGCTCGACGTCGAGCCAGCCGAATTAGGTACTCGAGGATTTTAATTGCGTCTGCGCATCGAGAGAGCGAGTACCTAACAATATATTGTATATATGTATATATATATATACGGGAATGTTTATATACGTGCGTCTATGTAACTGGATATTCCCAGTCGAATATCAGCCTTACCAAAGATGACGTTGGAATATACCCGAGAGAGTTGTGTATAACTGATAACAATTTATTTATGAAATGTAGAAGAAATAAAATGGAGAGAAAAAAAATGTTTAAATTAATAATTAATGAATAGAATAAAAGTATGAATTAAAAAATGATTGTTAGTTGAAATATATAATGTCAAATGTAGAAATGAAATTTTTTTTTTTCTGTCTAATTAATTAATTCAATGGAATTTAATAACACGAACAGGATGGAAAAGTCAAATGAAGAATATTTTTATTTGACATATGATATTTTAAATAATAAAAATATTTTCTATGTTCAATAATTCCATTGAATAACAATGAGAAACAAAAAAAAAAAAAGACAAATATTGATACATAATTATAATAATAAAAATTAAAAAAACAAAAAGTTTTCCCTTCAAAGTCTAATATTCTAAATATATAACATTTTTATTCCACAAATTCTCTGTGAATAATAAAATAAAAAAGAAAAAATAATTATTATTAAACAAAAACACTCTTCTCACAAACATAATAAAAATATGAAATATAAAATCTTTTAAATTGAAATATAATATTTTACGTTATTAAAAATATTCTTTTATTCTGTATTTTAAATGTTTTGACAGCATTTCCAAGCACTTATCCATCTTCCTTGTTGCAATGTACATTGCGCACAACCTCCCATGCACTCTCGACGGCGCCTGGGGTTGTAATTAGTTTGTGGCTGGCTTCACTGAGTCCGTCACCCCCATGGTGTCCACGGTTGATATAAACGAGAAGGACACGGTAAAACACAAGTATATAGAGAGACAAAGACAGACAATAAAGAGAAAGAAAGAGATAGAGCATAAGAGAGAGAGAGAGAGAGAGAAAGACGTAGCGAGAAAGGGAAATGATGAAGAAAGAGAGAGCGTAACGTTGAGTGGACGCGTAAAAGCATGCGGGGATGAAGGGGATGAAGGAAGACTGTGTGGGGTTGAGGGAAGAAAATTTGTACTGGCTGGTTGCCTGGTCATCCCCTTGGAAGAGATAACTATATTCCACATATATATATATATATATACATATATTATTTATACATTTGTAGAGAGAAACATTGACCGTAATAAAGAGAAGAAAAATCTACAGAGAATAAAATTGAATATTCTGTTTTATGTTTGTGTAATAAACAAATGTATTGTTCAATTAATTTTTTTTTTTTTTTTGCATCAACAATAATATTGTGTATTATAAGGGAAAGGGAAAAGAGGGCGGTTACTGTTATTTATTTCGCCTAGTTGTTTTCAGGGGGCAAATGATAATTGTGTGAAAATAGAGATCGAAATTGTCGTACTAAATTCGAAACAATTTTATTTACAATATGAATCTAACTGTAGAGATAATATTTCTTATGATATTAACTAAATTGAAATAGTTATTGTATCTTCATTGTCACTGATGAGTTGCATGAATAGTTTGGAAATTATTTATTTTTATATGTACAAATAGAGAATATTATGAAACGATAAAGTGAAATAAAAGAGGAATAGTCAGACATTTATTTTTATATCGGTGATTATTCGTGGTTGGGGCTTCAGTTCATGCGTTGTTGAATGGTTTCTCGTGGTTTCTCTCGGGGATGATGTAAATAGTGATTTAAGGGTAGTTAAAGGTGATTTTATTTGGCGAGATTTTTTTTTTTTTTTTTTTTTTCGTTCTTTGGTGTCTATTGAATTTTATTTCAATTCTGAAAATTAATTAAAATACTATTCTTTCAACGAATATTTCCAAGCTTCTGTGTATTCATTTATCTCTCTATTCCTTCCACCATTTTGGAGATGAAAATTTTGGAAAAGAACAAAAAAAAACAATTCTTCCGGTCAACGCCTCCTGTTATTTCTCCTGAATGCACAAAAATTATAATAAGATCAAAGAACAAATACAGTGTATTCTTAAATAATAATTATAATACCTTTCATTATTGTTATAATTATATTTTAATTAATTTCATGATGTTTATAAAAATCTTGTCATTACTGTATTCATAATATAACTTTTTGTATTGTTTTTATAAATTAAGACAAACTCATGAAGAAACAATTTATTTTTAATGATTGAAATACCAAAATTTGTTTTTTTTTCTTCTCTTTCAACTTTTTCAATTAATTTTTTGTTTTTCTCGGGTTCAAAAATTTTTCAAGGTTCAAATTAAACTCACTACTTCATAATATAAGTTATTCTAGTGTTATAAAGTGCTGTGGGTTGTTGGAAAAAAGTTTTACGCAGCATTTTGAATTGGCGCTCCGATTACAAATAATTGCCTTTATATCCACTGAATATTTCCTTGCTGCTGACAACAACTGAAGTTTTCACTCTAGCTTGTATTCAACATCAACTTGAAGCAATAGAAGGGCGTCTGTCTCATCATAGCCACTCGTGGTTGTCTGAGATGGTCGCGACTGTATAAAGAACAGTATGTATGTATGTATAACAATACTGATGGGATAGACAAGGTTACCGAACTGTCGCCCTTGTTGCGTTGCAAAATAGGATGGAACTTTCTTGAGGTCGGTTGCAAACCGGTGCACAATATAGTAAATATAACTAAAGGGCGAGTCATGCAAGAAAACGAAGAAGGACATAGAGAATGATAGAAGGAGAGGAAGAGAAAAGCGAGTTATATTCATGGCGACAGCGCCAGATGTGCGGCAACGCCTGGACGCTGAATGTGTCTTGGCTTTCACGGATATTTATGTTCCACGGACGTTAACTGCGAGCAAAGAAGTGTGTGCGGAGCTGCAGAGGTACATAAACTTGACTTTTATATTCTCAAAAATGTGTCAGGTAAAAATGTTCACTTCAATATTATTTAAATTCATTTTTATTGTGGTTAAAGATATACATTTATTTGTCAGGAATTAAACTAAATTGAAATTTAATGAATTCTTATTGTGAATTAAATTAGTTTTTATTAGAATATGAAAGACAGTATTTCAGTTGAATATTTTAATAATTATTGAAGAATATTGTTTATGATTCAAATAATATTTTTGTAATGAAAATAAAAATATATTCTCAATTTAATTGTCAATTCGGTAAATTTATTAATGCAATTGAATTATGTTTATTCACATTCTGAAATAATTATAATACATTGATTATTTGATTGAACTATTGATTGTTTATGGAGGAAGTGGGAGCGAGTTTGAATTGTTCGAAAGAAAAGACATTTATGATGATGCATACCCGCATGCAGAATGATGCAAACATTTAAGTTTTATTGTTGATTTTGAATTGTTTGATCATGATGAGACAATACAGATGTTCAAGAATACTCGTCTTTTTAGTTTTTCAATTAGACAATAATGGAAACTTCTGTTCTGGCAGATATATCAGAGAACAGTATTAGTAAAGAAAAAAAAAAAAGAGCTCAATTATTATATTGAAAAAAATGTATAAAAATCGTTCCACTGATCTTTTAAAATATTTTCATTCTTAGAATCCCAATTGACAAAAATATATTTTCCACAACCTCAATTGTCAATAGTTTATATCAAAATATAACAAAAATATTTTTGAAAATAACTCCATAACATATATTTTCATTTGTTTTAATATAAATAAATTTGATACACAATAAAATTTCGTTAAATTTCAACCTAGTTCCACATCTGTCAGAAGTATATATGTATCCCTAAAACCAACCTCAATTCTTTTTCCTTTATATTTTCAAATTTTTTTTTGTCCTTTATTCCTTCCACAATTTTTTTTTTTTTTCTTCCACATTTGTTGCGGGGAAAATTTTTTTTCTCCAGGGATGTCACGAATATTGAGAGCTTATGTGAACCATGAAGAATCACTTTGCATTCGACCCCTACTTCATACATAGTGAGAAATAATGTGATTTTTTTTTTTCCTCTTCTTTTCCGGTAGTGCTTTAGAAAATAAATTTCTTTATATATATATATATATATATATATATATACATTAAAGAAAAAAAAAAGGAAAAACAAGAAGAAAAATAGAATAGGATATGCGATTAAATATATATACAAGATGTTGCGTTCATCCCTACACATACTTTATATGCACTTTTCTTGTAACATGTGTGTGAGTACACATGTGGGTACACATAAGGGTAACGTGACATGAGTTATGTATACAGTTTTCCTCCAGCTATTTTCTTCCGTATTCCCTTTCTTCAATGATTATACGCTTGGAAGAACAGCACATAAACAAGCTGAAGGATTTTACGCGCGATGTAAACCCAAGTGGATGGATATATATAAACAGATTTTCTTCGCAATGGCTCGTGCAATTCTAAAGAGAAGAAAATAAACGGACGTTTTATTTACATTTATTATTATTTATGATAACAGCAGTTATTACTACACGGAAAAAGATAGCGATTTAGAGTATTGGAAAAATTACAGCTATTTAGAGAGTGATACAAACGATTGAGTAAAAAATATAATTTGATTATTAATTTTTAGTTATGAAATAAAAAATATTTAAAGAATGTTATTTTTATGATAGTTGTTTTTTTAAATGTTACTTCAGTATAGAATATAATATTGTGAAGATTATAATTTTTTTTTATTCCAATAAGTAAATTGAAGTGTCTCACTTCTGATTGTTTCTTTTTTTCTATACCCATTTACATTATAAACAAACAAAAATTACAATGTCACTAGAATAATAATATTGATTGCTATGTTTATCATATGTTTTTTTGTAAACTTCTATAGACGTATGACTATTGTTACTATCGTGGATACTAATTATGTAGACATTCAGGATAATAGAAGTGATAAAAATTTCCTCCACTCCTACATTTAGGTATTAGTTACTGAGAGTTCTATATTTTCAACATGTGCCTTTTTTTTTTCCCCCTTCACTGGGTTCTCTTTATTGCCGTTTGTATTTTAATTTTCAATGCAAAAGTGGTTACAGTGAATAGAAAAAATGAAGAAATCAAACAGATAATGGTAGAGACGAGAAAAATAATAAAGATTTTGCCATTGGTACATGTGTGTTGTATGTGTGTATAAGAGTAGTTGAAGTAATTGCTCGTTTTAAAATTGCCAGGTATTATTACGCGCATAATCGGTGGCAATTGTGCAATGGGAGAAGTTGTAGAAAGTTAAAAAATGTGAAGTGAGCGAAAAGTAGTGAGATAACCTGGAATTACTTCATGCACCAGCGACGATAAAGAACAATGACGAGACGAGTAATACGACGACAAACGACGAACGATGAACATGGTAGAATGGGCAAAATATCTTTTGAGTAGAAAATATATGTCCTCGTCAAATTTCACGGATCTTTCATTAAATTTTATTCGAGGGTTCAAGGATCAATTTATTGTGGAGACGTTGATTAGAAACCTTTTTTTTTTTGCATTTGATAATTCAAACAATATATCAAAATTATCATTATCATAAAATTTTATTTTCTGTTTTATTTTTTGTCTTTCATATTCTTTTCTCAACGAATCCATCATTGAAAGTTAAAATTTAATTCACTCTACATATTAAGGTAATTGTCACAATTTATTTCGAGGATTTATTAACAGGTATCACACATTTCTTTTACCTGAATGACAAAATCAATTTAATGTGGATTACAATTGAGAAAATTTGTTATTTAATTATTAATTTATACATTCCAATTTTTTTTTTTATATATTTATTGTTCAACAAAAATTAAAATTTAATTCACACGATTTATCATGATAGTTAAAACAAAACTAACCAGTGAATTTCATTAGCTGATATTAAATTTTCTTTATACATATATATGAAGATCAATTTAGAGTAAATGTTAATTGGAAGAACTTCTTATACAATAATTAAAATATTCCCTTATGTTATCCTGATGATCACTTTAGAATTCACCTCAAAAATTTATCCAATACTTTCTTCCTAATTTGATTTAACAATTAATTTATCCTAAATGTTAATCGCAAATATTTTTCTACCAACAATTGATCTAATTAAATAAATCCCACCAAAAATTAATTCCACTTTTTCACCATCACTCCATCACTCTCCAATAATGAAAAAAGAAACAAAAATTCAATCGACATCAATTATTACAAATAAAAAATGAATTTATCAAAATAACAAATTTACCAAGATGTTCTATTTTTAAATAAATGTATATCACATAATATTCACAAGTCTAAATTGATGATACAAGATGGTAGGAAAGACGATATGCAAAGACAATATATATATTACATACATAGCACTGATTATCGAAGGCCAAGCATCGTCGACCTGGTTTTAAAGGTACGGAAGCAGCATTAAATGAGCGCGCCAGACTGAGAATTACCGGTAATTAATTCGTTGACGCAATGGTAGGACCAATTCACCTACTATTTTTCTACTTTCTCTTCTACTCATACATCCTACCATCTCTTTAACACCCAATCTGTATCGCTTACATACATGAAGAGAAAAAAAAAAAAAGGAGGGAAAAGTAGTTGTAAATGTAGCTTCATTTCTTTTCTCATTCTCATATATGTATTTACACATTCAAGCAACTCTGTTCTCTCATATATGTCGACGAGAAGCATCTCCTTCTTCTTCATTTCTCTTTACAACCCCCGCGTCATCTCTCTCACATCTATCTATGGAAGTTCGCGCTTACAGAGTTTAACCAGGGCTTCTCTATCGACCTGAACTGGGGACTCTACACCGGCGTCTGCGTCGACGTTCAACTCTGCACACTTTCATATCATATACAGTTCCCCCTTGCTCTCTATCTACAACCCCGGCTATATCCACCAACGATCGATTTTAAATTTTCAGCATTAAACCTGAGGATGGGAGGATTCATGCGTGGACGAAGAAAAAAAGGAAATATCATTTAAATGGTTTTTTTTTTTTCCCTATTTCTTCTTTCATTTTTTTGTTTTTCTTCGCTTTGGTTTCCGTTTTTTTATTTTTTATTATTTGTTTTGACAAAAGAGCGAATGAAATGAAATTTTCTCAGGCTTCGAATATAGATGGTGTAGGTATACATATAAGGAGGGATGAAGAAAATTGATGATTGTAATTTATACGCTGAGACGAAGGTCGTCGGCTTTTTATGTATATATATATATATATTTATACATACATTTTTTGTTTGTTTTTTATTCGTTTGAGAAATAATTTAACGATGATAGAATAAGTTCGTGTTTTTTGTTTTTTTTTTTTTTGGTGAGGGGACCTAAATCCAAAGTGACCTATGAGAACCTGGTGAGACATTTGACTTTGCTACTTCACCACTTCTTCTGTCTCACGTCATCGCGCCCACGTTCATTGTTTGCGAATATATATTTATGTATATGTGTGGCGAACGAAGATTAAAGACATTGAGGGCTGAAGATGAACCTGACCGTTGCATGTCGGGATAAAAAAAGAAGCCTTGACATATAATATAGAAGCTAGATATATTAATACCATTTTTTTGTTTTCTCACCGAAAATTCCAAGATTGACTTTGCCATTATTTTTTTATTCTTGCTCATCTTTATACACCTTTATGTGTATGAATAAATATATTTTTTTTTCCCCTGCGTGAATTCATGCAGGAGATAACCGCAACATAAGTATAATGTGCAATAAAGCTCACAATATTATTTATAATGGATAAAAGAACGTGGGGCAAAAAAAAAAGTGTAGAAAATAAATTGATCCGGAAATAAAATTTTTATTCGTGTGTAGAAAGGGCTAAAAACATTTTTTAATTGTCTTCGAGTATATGTGTGACATATGGTGAATTAATTGTGATTGGCATAAGCGATAATGCCGAAATGAAATGTGACATTGTTAAAAGAAAATTCAATTCACAGTTCTTATTTTATATGGAGGAAATAGAAATGTAATTTTATGGAATTGTTGAATGGTTAATTTGATTAGGAATTTATCGAGGGGTTATTTCAATTCCTTGGATTTTAATTCATAATGGAAACCTAAAAGCTTTTTTTCATTTCAACCAGATTTATATCGAAAAACGAAATTATTATTAAAGATTTGTAATGGTGCTTTAAAAATTGGTATCAAAGAAAAAAAAATGACAACAGTAATCAATTAGAAGAATAAAAACAAGAAAATAACAATAAGTAGATATAATACTTATTATTTAATATCAGGTAGACGGTAAATAAGATTTTCTTTTCCCTTACAAATATTATATAAAATTACAGTCAATCGCAAAGAGTCTTTACGGTTTGATCTTTTTTTCTTCCTCTTAATCATCTCTTCCATATTTAATGTTGTCATGTCACTCATTGTTCGCTTACTTTTTTGTTCCATCGAGTTTGTCTTTTTTTTTTATTCCTTTCTTCTCTTATATCTGCTAGACATTTTTATCTTTGCTTGCAATATCGTATCGACACATTTCGCTAAACAGTGCTAATAATAATAATAATAAAGAAATATCCAGGAGATAAATTTGCAACTGCAGTTGCGCACACCAAAACTTTTCCCCACACTCAATCAAACATCCACACATTCAAGTACTCAAATGTATACTCTTCTTATTTCTTCGCACCAAGTAAAATATTAGAGATTAAATATTATCAACATGGAACGAATAAACCGTAATACATATGTTGATATAGAAATGAAATTAAAAATATAATAAATGCCTTTTTTTCGAGGTGATTTTGTTGAAGGAAAATTGCAAATATATATCTTCTTGTTATCATTTATGAAATTGTTGTCAATATATCGTGAAAATTATCCACATTCACGCACACTCATGCTATATATGCATTTCACAACTTTTTTCCTCATCATAATATCGTATTGATATTCATGTTATTAATTGTAACATTTTCACGAGTTTATTGCACATCACACTCGAAGAAAAATAATAATTTTATTCCTTTCTTCATTACATGTATATATTAGTGTTTCTTAAATAAGTTATGTCATGCTTATAATTAGTTTAACGACGAGACACACAATGGGAAGAGCATCAATATCTTGTCTGTGTTTTTATTTATTCATTTATTCATTCATTTCTGTCTTTTTTTTTTTCAATCACTATTGCCAATTTCACTTTATTATTCTTCCCTTTGTATTTGATTTATGAGAAGGCGGCATTGTGTCCCAGACGCGCGTAACACAAGCGGGTTGTTCCATATTGGGAAATGAATGATAAATCCGAGCTGTTTAAAAAGCATATATTCATATTGGATTTCAGTGATATTAAATGTGAGAAAGCGAAAAAAAAAAGTGAACAAATTCTATTGTAATTATAACAATAGCGCATTTGACTGTGGATGAAATTTTATTTCAATAACAGTTGAAGCAATTCCTGTAAAAAATTATATGTGTGTATTTTACTGTATTGACATGTGCAATTTAAATGTCTATAACCATTGCAGTCATGTAATTTCACAATAAAAATTCATGTAACCTTCACTGAATGAAATAACAGTCTACGTACACACGTTCATTTAAAAATCACAGGGAATTGTTCACTTGTGGAAATAAAAAGCAAAAAAAGAATATAGAGTTTACACAAATTCACAGATAGAAAAAATGAAAAACATTGTTGATTTAAAGAAGTAATTCGCTCAATTTTCGCGCGTCCGGGTATCAAGTGCCTTGCACAAGCAGTCTCCATTCCTCCATGTATTGGAAAATATAATTGAAAATTTATTTTTATTGTTTCTGAAACATTTTTCGCAATGTTTGGTTTTCTCCTTTCTTCACATTCATTTCTTTCCTTCACTCTATCATGATTATACGTAATTAATTCTTTGTTATTACATCTCATACATTCGTAATTCAATATTCATCAATAATACCGATAAGAAAAAATATTCGACTGAATCATTGCGTGCACCTGGTACTTCTGCAATAAGCGCCATGTACAATTGAAGCGTATACGTTCATATTACAATATATATTTAGTATGTATGCATGTATATATGTATGTATGTATTTACGTGTATACTATTCCCATCTTTTTGTTCTTCTTGTTTTGATTGTGTAATATTTTATCCATAATTTAGAACTTGATTCTTTGTTACTATATACTATAAGTCCAGAACGAATATATATATTTATACCATTGTGATTTCCACTCAATCATCGAAACAATTGCCACAAGAATTATTTAATTATTTATATTTTGTTATTTCGTCGATTGACAATCGTTTATTCATATCGCTTTATTTTCGTTTCATTTCAACATTAATATCATCAATGTTTATACGACAGAAATATTTATGTATATGAATAGCTTTTGCAAAACCGTAAGAAAAGACAAAAAAAAAAATGAATTGACACAACAAACATGAGGATAAAAAAAAAAGTTCACTTATTCATTTTGCTTTTATTTATCTCTAAAATCATATAAAGAAACGACGTAAAACAGTTGGTCGATTAAAAGAGCATAAAAATTTCGACCCACGGTCGGTGTTTGACTATTCACACTAAAACGAAAATCGTAAAAAATACAAAATATATGTGAGCATGTAGTGCACATCGCGCGCGAATTATCATTATTATTCTAATCATATTATGATGATTATTATTATCATTATGATTATTATTATTATAATCATTATTATCATTATACAGAATGCAAAATAAAAGAGAAGAAAATTATTTAATCCCTGTTCATTATTGTGATTATATATAATTCAATTGTCAAATTTTAAACAGAAAATCGATGTTTTTTTTCTGATCTTGTATAACTCGATGATGATGATAATAATGACGATGAAGTGACAGATGATTTTTTTATTAAACTTATGCTCATTGAAGTTTGAATATCTGTATTTAATCGAGTAAGCGCAATGAAATGTTGCATTTTTGTTTTTACCATTGGAGTACGCGGATAAATCATATACAGATCGATGGCAGTTATGAAAGAGAAAGAATACCGAGTTATTTTTTTTTTTATACAATATTTGTGTCAGTCGAATTGAAGGAAACTTCAATGTTTAAACCCGCTCAGTAGATTGTATATATGAAAGCGCATTCGTCATATTTTTAGCATTTACATTTTTTTCTACACGTCTAATTTGTTCGATTACGTGATAGCACTGAATATAATATTTCGCCTTTTTGCAGTGATTTACATATATATATATATATATATATTTGTAAATATGTGTGTTACTGCATAGCATAATTTTCACAGCAAATGTATTTTACTCATATCGTTTATTCGTATCAGCTGCGAATTGTCCGGATGTTGTGCGCAGTCATAGGATTAATCTTCTATTCAGCAATCGCTAAATATATTTTATTGAAGTTTGTTTCTTTTCTGTGGCTGAATATTTACTGATTATTACTCTATTAATTTTGATTTAATCACCGATAAAACCTGTCGAGAAATACAGACACAAAATACCATTATGATAACGTAGAAAATAAATGCAATTCAAAAAATTTCGGAAACAATTTGTTTGCTCGATGTAAAGACGATTAATAAACTATATATATATATATATATACATATGATATATATTTATATATATATATATATATATATATTTGAATCAAAATACAAAATATTTGTTCTCTGTCTTCTTTTTTGTATCAATTTACCCTTTAATGTTGTAAAAAAATAAACAAAGACATCATCACTGTATTATTTGCTCACATTTTTGTATAAAGATAATAAAAGTGAAACTGATGATATTTATATGCATGTATGTTCGGATGCAAGTGTATGTATGTAGGTATGTATGTATCTTGTTATGCAGAGAATAAAAAAAGGAGCGGGAACGTTTCCAATAAAAAGAAATATAACTGAACAACGAACGATTCGAACAACTAACGTCAATAATTGAAACAATTATATAGTACACTAGGGTTGCGCAAATAACTCGAAGCAATATCGCATAGTTGAATTATCTACAACGATATTACCCAGACAATAATATAATCTTGGTAACGCATTTCATAAACGTAACAATAACAGAGCAATTATAATTACGAGATGAATTTTTAAGTTATTAATTATGTACACGCAACATTTTGGTTTCTCTCTCTCCTTTCCTGTTTTCATCATTTTTCATTGTATTATTATTATTTATTTATTTTTTTTTCGTTTTTTCATTTGAGATATATGTATGCATATATTTATGTATATATACATAAGAACTAGCATTATTGATACTCTAGCTTAGTCTCTGCTCAATTAGTGAGCAGGAAGTCAAAGGATGCTGTCTCTATGCGGGGAAGTAAAGAGTGAGAGAGAGTTTGTCGATTTTATGGCGTTATCCACGCCCTGTATGTCATTTTTCCACATTACATATTTGTATTATATATATGTATATACAACTCTTTATCCTCCGCAATTAGTTTTTCTTCTCCTCGTCACCGTAAAATTCTCGACAATTTCCAATTCACTATTATCTTTCTTTTTCCGCCCCGCCATTCGTTTTTCCAATTATTCATTTCATTTTTTATTTTTCTTTTTTTTTTTAAGAAACTTCTATTCACACTATTTATTCCTAACGCAATATACGATCAGTCGATCAGGCGCGTAACAAAAATAATATTATTTTTTTCCTCATATTTTGGAATAGTTGGACGCGCAAATTTGGCACCGATAGTACCATTTTTCATTTATTTCATTTCTTTTTCAATAAAATTAAAAAATATTCCGTATATATAAATTCCACGTCCGATATCTAAAAACAAGAAATATGAGAGCAGTGAGATCATACTGCGATATAAAATCAAAAAAAAAACAGAAATAATAATCATGATAATAATAATAATAATAATAATATTGATGATGAATTGAAGTGTAATAAATGAAAAAAGAGAAAAAAGAATTGAAAATCATATATATAAATAGTATTTTTTTTCTTTCCTCTGTATATGCATCAATACTCTCTTTGATTGTGGATTCATATACAACTATAGTTAAAAAAAAAAAAATCGTGGATATTAGTCGGTAGTATGTATAGTCATGATAATTAAGTGATACTCGTAATAAAAAAATAATTATTATTATAATGGAAATAAATAATGAAGAAGAATTGTAACAGAATGATCGATTATTTTGTGTGAGCGTGGATGTTGCGATTAAGATTACTTTTCCTAATCTCAACAATTCTAATTGTTTGATGAAATGACATTTCGGAATTCCTGATCGTATTTCATTCTGTCTGTACACTTGACGATAATAGAATTCAATAAACAAATACCAAAGTGATGAACTGTAATGTCTTTACCTAACATCATTGTCGTAATCTGCATTTTCAATTCTACTTTGTATCGCAATTTCATACAGTAAATACTTGGATATTACTTTTACGCAATCGACATGTCGTTAAAGCTTATCTTTTTTTTCCCCTTCTTTATCTAGTCGTCCGAGTGAGCTATGTGTATAATTGAAAAAATAACTAACAACTCATCCATGTGACTAACAGTCTATAATTCACTCGGCGTGCAAACAACGACAGGTCATACCATCACCATGTCCTCGTCTACGCTAATAATTGTAGGGAAGTTGTTGTCATTTGAACTCTGTCTATGAATATGTCGTTTGCGCACAACTGCGTCTGCAAAAAAAATAGAAAGAAATGCGATTCAATACAATTATACATTGCACGAATAGTTGGTTCAATAAATTTATACGAAAATTACCAGCTGATGGTGGAAGAAGATCATCGAGCGATCCGTCGTCAAGATCAGTGGCTGAAAGTAGAAGATCATCGTCGCTGGAGGCACGCGTTAAACTTGGTAACGTGGAGGTAAGTAGAGCCTTCTCTTTTTGAATTGTTTGGATGTGTCCAACAAGCAACGCTTCCTCCTCGTCGCCACGATCACTTTCGCGTTCAGACCCATGACCTCGACCACCAGCAATCGGTGTCGATACACTGAGCTCTTCAGGACTAAATATTTTTGATGAACGGAGACTGGAAAGTCGATTAGTCGCGGCATGACACGCCGACTCAAGTGTACTTATATCAGCAAGCGTTGCGCGAACAAATCGCAGTTTTTCCTGGACAATTGTTTCGACGCACTTGGTTTGTCTACCCACATCTTGGAGTGAATCTTGTGCCGGCAATGTTCTATTTGTTCTCAATATACATGGGGCAAATACAATCGCCAAAGCAGACGATGACATACGATTGTCAACCTCATGCAATGCTACACGCGCCAAATGTACAATTAATCGTTCCATTAAATCAAAATTGGGCTTTGGTAATTTTTTTAATATTGCAAATAGTGTACTAATCCTGTCGTGTGGATCAGTGAGATTCGCTGCATGAAGAAAATCGTCATAATATTCAAAAGTCAATAGGGGCTCGGGCATATCACGGAAAAAACTTTTTAATACCGCCGCCAACACATGAACTTGATAATTTTCAAAGTCCACTTTCTCCAAATCACCCTCGTCCATTTTCACCTTTAATTCACGCACTTTTGAACTAACGCCACTTTTACGATAAAGTCCCTCGGTGTACAGCCCGTGCATTTCAATTGTTGTGATCAATCGATCGACAACGAGTGGAACTTTTCCATCACCGCAATCTAATTTGTACAATGGTACTCCAAATATTTTTCGTGAATTCACATCGTGTATTGAACCGTCTTTTCCACATTCGGCCACGGCTCGAGTATAACATTTTTTGTGGCACGTCAATTTGCAATCTGAAAGTGGGAAACATTGAATTAGGACAAAGGATTTCAATCAGTGGATAAGTGTATTACAGATGAGTATTGAATAATCAATTGCTACTCACTTTGACAAACGAGACCACGTTCAATTGGCCACATGAAGAATGAAGTGCAAACTTCACATGCTGTTGGAATATTTATAATTGTCAATTGGAATACATGACTTCCATGTTTAATTGGCTCCTCCTGCTTACGCTTCTTCTCTTTTTTCCTCTTACTCTTGCTCTGCTTGTCCGGCGCCTCCGTTTTGACTAGTGTCATGAATTCATTCATAAATCCCCTAAACGCATTCACACCCATTGTTACGGGAAAATCTTCACGTGTATTCTCCTGTTTACAAACCGTCTCCATAACTTGAAGAAAATTGGCAATAAGATCGGTATACTTTATGTTACCCTCAACACCCTGTTGAATCGCAACGCTGTAAGTTATCACAAGATCATCTTTAAATTTGCGCAGTGCCTGTTTGAATACCCGATCAACTTCACTCGGTTTTTTTCCTTCCTCTTGTCCTTCCATGATATAAATTTTTTTCGTTATAAAATCTTGCATCAATGCCAATTCTTTAGCATCGGAAATAATTTTATCCGTACTATCAGAGAAAGCTGATGTGCCAGTTAAACTAAATTTGGATGCTACTGTTTGTTTTACCGCCTCATACGGCGTTCGCATCGGTTTACGATTTTTTCTTCTATTCGGTGTGTTTGCCAATGGACATGGCATTTTTAATACACCACCATTTTGTATACACTTAACGTGATATAGTTGTTTGCAATCATTGCATTTGTATCCTTGTGTAACAAATGCGTCCATTTTTTCATGACAACAAACGCACACGTCTTCCTTAGAAAATCGCGCTACTTTCCTAAATCGATGACCGGCAAGGGTGAATAAATTATTACCCTTCCACTCCAATAAATTCATTCCCGGTGCAAGTTTCAAATCAGCGCTACTCTCATTACCACTTTTTTCCTCTAACGCTGAAACTTTTGTCGCCGGATCGGAATTCCTTCGACGCAATTCCAATGTTGTAATTGCATTTGATCGCATTCGCTTGCCAATTTGTTGACCTTTAAATGTCGCTTCATTTTTATTCACTGGCCAATCAGTTACGGATCTCGATGGTAAATCATCTTTTTTCGGCCATATATTTGTTGATTTATTCAAATCACTTTCTTTTATTGTACCAAGGAAAATATTTCTGGCGTCACTCGTTGTATTTTCCGTTATACTTTCGCCCATTGAACGACACAAAACTTCACGTCCCGGCCGATTCCTTCGCGCACTTCTTACTGGAACATCCGGTTCGCTCTTCTCTTTGTGTCTTATCATATCCTCATCACGTATCGTTGGTATTTTTCTCGTTGAACTAACACACTCGTCCATTATATCTATTTTTAATGTCGTATCACCTTCCGAATTTTGTCTTTTCAAATAGCTAAATTCTTTTGCTTCTCTATTAAAACCTGTATCACGTTGACATGGTGCACTAATATCTAATTTATCGCTCGTACTTTCGTTTAATCTTCTCTGATCTCTTATTGTCTCTTTTTTATTTAAAAACCTGTCATTAGAATCAATTTTTATATTCAGATTTGACGCTTCATTCAATCGTTCTAGTCGTGCTTGTTGCAATAAACTCTCAGTTAAATGACGATATTGTGCAATATTAGGTGATCTCGTTACCAATGATTTTTGTGGATTTTGTCCCATATCAGTGTAATTACTTGGAGCGTAATCTGGTCTTCGTCGCCATATTTCTGCGCCTGGACTGTTTGATAAATTTCCACCGGGCTGATATTTAATTTCGCGTGAACTGTGAAATGATGTTACGCTAGTATTCAAAACGGGTGGTGCACTTTGAATTGCATTTGGTGTTTCGCCATCAGTATCACCATCGCTATAACCCGTTGATGAACTGTCAGTTCGTTTACTAACTGATGACGATCGGCTTGTAGCATTAACAACATTTGTAAGAACATTTGTCAATGGTGATTGATCAGCGCGTTTGGTTCTTGCACTTGGTACGGGTTTTGAATTAACGTTTTCTTGTGAATAATGTGATTCAACGCTATCAACACTCAATTGTGATTCATAACTTCGTAAACTTGCCAAACTTTCAAGACTCCCTTTTCGCGGACTATTATCTCCCGAGTTAAAACTCTCTGGTACCTTTGTATTATCTCGCGAATTTAAAATACGTTTATTTGGTGTTAATTTACGTTTTGAATATGAAATATTTGTATCAAGGGTAATTTCTTGATTGACAATTTCATGCCGTGACGTAGAATGATGTCCCTCAGATCGTCGAGGTGATGGATGAGGTTCAACTAAAGGTTTTGTTTGACAGATGACAGGACTATTCGTCAATATAATTTTTGATTCATCCATAGATGAATTGACTTCGGAATTAGCTTCACTATCACTTCTATTAGTCGATGTCCGTTTGTGTTTCTTCAATTCAGCGTATGCTCGTCGCGCTTGTCTTCCTCTAACAAATGCCTGGAAAATTATTATACCAGCTTTCAATTTCTTGAACCATGTGTATTGACGATAAGCACGCCACGTTGATTGTATATGAATTGCAGCGTCGATTCGGGTGCGTATTGATTGTGCCAATTTTTGTGCCATTATCATTCGCCAAAATGATTGAATTTGCACCACAGCATTTTTTATTCGAAGAAATTTTCGTCGCTCCAAACATGCGCGAAACCATTTTTGTATTGTTGTAATACTCGTTATTATTTGCTGATGTAATTCGATATCCAATTTTATTTTCTCCGATTCACGTAAAAATACTTTTGTTTTACCCATTTGATAATTATCTTTATTAAGATTGAGTGTTAGAAGAAAATCACGTACGTCATTTTGCGAGCTTATCAAACCGTTTGGTAGTAACATACGATACAATTGAATAAATTCTTCATAAGTCAATCGTACATTAAAACCAGCTTGACGTATTCTTACTGTTTCCAACATTCCAGTGTATCGTAATTGCCGTTGAACCGTCTCTTCATCAAATTCATTTGGTATTTTGTTCGAATTACTCTTGATACAACGAATGAAAAATGGATTCGCTTGATTTAATGTGTCCATTAAACTGTGTAAACTCTGTTGAAATTGAGCTGAGACGGTAATTGGTTGTTTCCGTGCTTTCCCTGGACCCGTGCCATAACTTTGTGTACGTCCAGCCAAAGTCTTCACCGTTTGCAGATTTTTCAGGCCTTTCTTCCCACGTTCGCGTGGCCGAAATGATTTGTTCTTCCTGTAAGGGAACAATTGTTAATTATGACCCAGTCAAATATGAAGTATTATTCCATGTTGATATGATCAAATTCTTTATTGAAATTAATGCGAGAAGTATGCAAGAATTATGGCTATTTCGCATCTTATTTTTTCTTTTCCTTTTTTCATTTTTATAATTGATTTCTATTGTAAGCAAATTTTAACACTACAAAGCAAGGCATCAAGTTTCTTTGCACGCTAAGAATGATTTATGCATGTAATGTGATTATAGTTTATATGTGAAGTTATTGAAAACTAATAAATATTTATTACTTATATTCAAAGTTGAAGGCTTGCAACATTCTCTCGAATGAAGTTCTACATAGATATTAGTGATTAGCAAAACGAGATAAGTGTATGATAGCAGATGAATTCAATAATATTGATAACAGATGACAACAATCAATGAATGTCACAATAAAATGAAAACACTCGAAAATTATTTCCCTTAAAGCGCAGAATTTTCATTGATATTCTTTTTTCTTTTATGATAAGAATAATTACCTGCACCCCAATCCACATGTTCTCAGAAAAGGAAAAGATAATGATGTGTAAATGTGTGAAGAGTGAGAAAATAAATAAGTATGTAAAAGACATATTACGATTCATAAGAGTGCAACCTCCACAAATAAAATTAGATGGTACACAAACAGGTATATAAATATATGAATGAAAATATATCAAGTTATTCATCTAAAATACATAAACAGTAATAATACTATCGCATGCAATGAATTAACGTCAGTATATTGAAAAAACAAGTGTTAATGAAGATGACTAATGGAATCGAGTGAGAGTGAGTATGTGTGATATAGAATTCATTGAACAACTCAATAAATATCCAGCATTTGGTTGAATTATTGCAAAGGGATGAAAAATATACGGTTTCTCCTGAATACCGCCGATTATTTCCATCTCATATATCATATATATGAACAGATATACTAAAAAGTAAAAGACCTTCACCCATATAATAATAGAGAATAATAACAATAATAAAAGCCCCATATATCCGTACACCTTTTACGCAAATACAAAATAATTCAATTCAGATAAATTGTTTTGTTGGTTTTTCATTTTACATACATGACAATTTGATTAGCACGTTCCATGACATTTGCTTCGTCTTTCGGAAGCACCCTCTCTAGTGGCGTGTGAGTATCCCGTCTGAATTTATTATTACTATTAGGCTGCTCTTCCCTCACCCTTAAAATATAACCCTTCGATGGCGATACATTTGTTGGATGTTGTTGTTGATTTTGATTAACATTTCTAAATTGTGGCCATGACAGACGATTGTTGTTTACATTGTCGTTGTTTTCGATTTGTGTTGCGGTTAATGTGGCGGTAGGTGTTGTTGATGGCAAGCAGACACTGCGCTGCTTCTGATAGCTTGGCGGGCGAGTATGTTTGTGCGAACTGAAAAATGCTATCATGCTTAGCTGATGTTCCGGAACAAAAAAAAAATTCAACAATACTTTTTTCACCGTTTCTTTTGATTTTAAACTACAACTGGCATGTACTCGGGAGTGTACTTAGCATATACTGCCGCGCCTCTGGACAAATTTCTTATATTGATACTGGTCGTTTTGCTTTAAGATTCGTTCAATGAGAAAGTTTATATGAATTGGTGTGAATTGAAAACGAATGGTTTTACTTCCTTGTGTCGTAACAATCATGCTCGATAAAGAGGAAATGAAAGATAAATGATGCTCCTTAAGATGGAAATTAATTAAAAAATAAAGAATGATTAAATATATATATTCATATGTTTATGTTTATGGAATGATTAGAGTGATGGAGGTGACGTTCTATTATCATATCTATAGAAATATTAACAAAGTGCGAACATATATACTGCAATTGTAAAAGAAATCATTCAATGATTTTATATGGATTTACAAATCCATTCAGAATTGAAAAATTCGCTCCCTTTATTGATTTTGTTTTTTTGTTCCTTGTTCATTGTCGCTCACCGTATTATAATATGATTTCTGTTCAAACTTTTTATTTTGCCTACGCTTTGATTGTAAATCCATAATTCATTCGTAACGAAAAACTTCAATGTAATAACAGAAAATAAAATGAATAATAAAAAGAGTTAATTGGTTAATGAAACATATAGAGTGGATCGAAGGGACCACTTACGCAATTCGGTTAATAGTAAGATTAACAGCCGATAACGTCACAAGATGGCTATAGGAGACAAAAGATAAATTAAATACCAATTTAAATTTCATTCTTTGATTGTGTGATTAATTTCGTCAAAACAAATTCCTCCATGGCAATATATTTCCACACACACACGCGTTATCAATTGATCGAATTTTCATAATCGTTTTCCTGTTTTTCTCTGTTCTTTCTTTAGTGTTAGTCATCAAAATGCCAAATTCCATATTGAATAATAGAATCGAATAACATGAATAAAATAAAGTTCAAACGTTACCTGATCAAGTTCTCGTTCGGTGTCCTGTATCTGCTTTGAACAGAGTTTTTATTCCCATCGGCTGTTAAGAAAACAAATCGATATTGCAAATACACTTAATTCACTACTGCGTCGATAAAATTGATTAAAATTACCTCTGCCATGACGATGTGCGCGACCAGCTTCCTGGAATGCGAAATGTGCTCGAAAGAATGCGCGAAGTATTGCCCACCTAAATACAGCAACAGGATCAGCACCAACTAATTCTCGAACAAACGCCAATGATGAATTTTTCAATACACCAACAACACCATCAGGTCGCATTAAATCCAGATTTTTTTCTCTCATATTCGACGCTTGATATTTGACTGCACCCGCGTAATGTCTTACAACAAATGCCGGTTCACGTCGTTGTGGTGCCTCATAAAATTGATTATCCTTGTGTACTGTATTGAATTTTTGTAATAGAGTTTCATTCGTCGCACCAGGAAAATTGCACTGATCATCAAGCAAACATAACAATCCATTTGGTTTGCCTTCAATTAAATTGAGACACCCGGAATTATCACTGTAACCAATATCCGTCCATCTAATTCCCTGTCTTCGATATTCCCGCTGTTCATATTGAAATACATGTTGATTAAAATAGTGTTGCAATTGTTCGTTCGCATAATTTATACACAATTGTTCAAAACTATTGCACGTCTTGAAGTCTTCAAAACCAAAGATATCTAATACACCAATGCTGTGACCTTGATGATCACGCAGCGTATCTTTTTTTGATAGAAGTGCATGATTGACCTAAAAAAAAAAAAAATAAATACATTAACATTGAATAAATGAATAAAAATTAATTTCTCCGTTACCTGAAGAACTATCCAGTCAAATAATGCGCCGTACAGACATTTAGCCATTGCATCTCGTGCAGCAATCGCTTCTGGTAATCGATAATTAATAACTAATGTTTCGCCCGAAGCCCTTGCACGTTTAGCCGTCAACGCAGCGAGTAATGTTTCCTGTTTTACCCTAAGTAATTCTGAAATGAGTGCAACAACTTCGGGATTCTTAACACCAACTGCTTCATCGTGATGATGATAAGATTTTCTAGGTTGAAATTCAACATTGCCAAGTAATAGAACAGCGGACAATACGGCAAATAGCCGTCGTTGTTTTTCCGGTGTGAAACCAACCATCTCCATTGACTGTTTTAATCGTGAAAATTCATGTCGTTCATCAATATTTTCCAATCCATAACAGCCACTTTTATTCAAATAATTGTAACGATCAGCACTTTCTAAATGTAGCAATTGACGTTCTTGATCGTTTGCACCAGCCAATAGATAATAAAATACATGATAATTCCTCTCATTTTTTCCTTGTGACACTATTCGCGATTTTTCTAGAAGATACTTTTGAACAACAGCACCATGCACCATTCCATTCTCTTTATAATTGACTTGAATAAATTTTCCAAATCTACTACTGTTATTGTTGTGCGCTGTTTTGGCATTTCCAAATGCTTCGAGTACAGGCCCAGCGCTGAGTATTGTTTGCTCGACACCGCTGCCATGTGAACCTTTTTGACTCAATGCCGTTAAATGATGAAGAAGAAAATTTGTGGATTCCGTTTTGCCCGAACCACTCTCACCACTAATTACAATACACTGATTTTTCTTTTCTTTTAACATTGAATGATAAGCTGCGTCCGCAATTGCGAATATATGTGGCGGTATATTCGGTCCTAATCTTCTATTTTGATAGAGTTTCACATATTTTGGATTGTAAATTGGATAAAATTTAAATGGATTGACAGCAATTAATATGCTGCCGACATAAGTATAAATGTTCCCCGCCAAAAATCTTGCTCGAAGATTGTCCAATAATGTTTGTTCATTGAGATCTGGCAGTTGGCAAAGATCTGGATATTCTTTATCACGCGGCTGATATAAAAATCGATTGAAATAATCTTTGAGTAATTGAGGATCCATTGGAAATCTACTGTCAGACCATAGATAGTCTGGTTGCTTTTTTCTAAGATAAAATCTGCAACATCCGAAAACGAAATGGTAAAAAGTGTTTTCAAATAAATTGATCAAAAAAATGATACGTTTTGCTGTATTCATTGTCTGTACATACCTGTAACACTCTTGTTGTGCAGCGCTTTTTGGCCAAAGTAACATTAGTGCCACTGGACATTCTGTTGGTCCAAGTCTTCGTTCCTTGCATTCTTGACCCACTGAATTGCCAACTATCTCTGCCAATTCGTAACCATTCGATATTGTTGCATCAACAAGCCCAAGTCTTTCAATTATACATTCTACTATTTCAGCAGATGTTGTTTGTTTTGTTGCTTTTATTGATAATGCTTCATATTCTGGGCTCCATTCACCCACGAATACTTGTACCACACCGGAAGCACTATTTTCCATGACGGTTCACCCTGTAAACACACCACAGTGAAAAATATCTAACAAAGAAAAATGAGAATTCATCGGATCTATAACTTTGCTTCAATTTTTTCGCAGAGATCTGAATTTAGTGGTTTGTATCATATTTTTTATTAACACTGACGTGCCATGCGAATTTCTGAAACAGCTGCATGAAATACTGATGTTAAAAATAAACTGACGGGTGGGTTTGAATGTCAGTGGATATCTCTTTTTTTTTTTTTTTCAGTATTCACCAGGATCCGCAACATTATGTGGGTGGTGAGAATAATTTGGTTCACTGTAAAATTATCCAATATTGATTTACCTTGGTATTTTTAGGGTTAGTAAATTTGTCCTCTATCATCCATCAAATATTTAAATGCAACCCCGTCTTCTTCTTTTTCGCTTTGTATGGACGTGATCTTTACCCATTGATGGATGTATTGTAAATGCTTTTTCAACATTTTGATTCAATAACGTTGCTTGAGTATTCCAAAATAGTTTGGATAATCAATTGGACACATGTGTCACAACATTTCTCATAATTATTTCACTGCTAATTTGCTTCTCTCTATTGTATTTCCTTTCACGACTTGTAATGATCAGTATGAGTTTATGAAACATTGAATCAATTTCAAGTTTATTAATAGCGTGATAATATAATTGATTCTTTTTTATACTTGATAAAGAGTATTTTAGATTAATTTGTAATTTATATATGTTGCTTGATGCTTTTAATATTTACGCTCGAGTTTATTATCATTATTATTCCTTTTTTTTATGCAAGAATGAAATTCTAATAGTCAACAATGATTAAACTATTTATTCGTGGCATCCACTTGAGTCCATTGAAAAAACTATATGCGTGAATAATCTATTATCCGCAGGCAGTAAGTTTCATCGGTGGAGCAGGATAATCTACATTTTCCAATAGGCAGCTTTGTTATTTCTTTCAGCTTTTATATATTTATGATAATTTCATCAAGATTTAAATATATGCGTATATATTTTCTTAAAACATTTATATCATTCACTATCCCAAATTCTGTCTTTTGTATTCATGACAATTCAATTTCAATCTGAAATCAATGAGAAAAAAAAAACAGACAAAATTATGAAAAAAATTCAATTTTCAAAGAATCTAAATTAATAGACACACACAAATAATAGAAAAAATCCAAAATTATGACAAAAATTGATTCGACCTCATTGGATAAATTTTATTTTGGATATGCTCCAAAATATTTTTTGTTTACTGCTACATGATTCTGTCAACATCCAAGTACATCTCAATCTTTCACTCACTCATACACCCGCTCCTTCACATGCTCTCTATTCATTCGATTTTGTTTTGATCAAATGCCAAGAATTATTTTTACCCATACCAAATAACTAAGAGGCACAAGGCTTTTTTTTTTCACATTTTTTCGCTCTCTCTCCCTCGCCTTACTTTGATGTCATTATTCTTCTTTATGGTATTGAATTACTCAGCGAAGCAATTAGAAAACAAAATAGACTTTTTCATTTCATGAATCACACACGAGGTCAATAAGATTGGCACGAATAATTCCATGACGCCCATTGATTCACATATGTATATATACACACATATACAAATGTATGTTAGTATACATATATACATTAATTATATCGATACATAGTTCGTCTTTTTAATTTATTTATTTTATTTATCATTTTCGTTCAAACTCCAATCTCAATCGTGATACACACCAACATTCAATTTGACACAATTTCTCATTTCTCTTTCTCATGAATCACATACTATAGGTTCAAACCTAATCATTCATAAGTAAATATCTGAATCAGCGTGAATTCCGATAAACCGGCTGATGATACGAGTAACAAATCCGAAGAAGACACAAGCGTCAATTTTTATTCATTCAACAATATATCAGGACATGGCCACCATATAATCTATCTATCTACATATAGATATATATATATATAGGTATTTGTACACTTAATTTATCAGTCTCGTGCTGCATTTGACATTGCGATTCTATGGAAAAACCGGGAGTTGTCGATTGGTAAGTAAATGCAACGAACATGCAATCCGCCAATCAGAAGGTTCTTAGTGAATATCTATGTGCAAGTAAGACAACCCATCAAACTAAATCATACATATCAAAGAAACCGGACCTAGGTGCGATATGTGAATCGGAATTTTCAAAGTGCATATATGATGACGCTGATGATAATGTACTTTCTTTCTCCGTTAAAAGATAAAATCCTTTACCAACTCAATTTTTAGTAGCGTATTTTCTTATCCTTTACAAACGACGAAAAACAAATATTAATTGAATTACAAAATACATCCTATGGTACCTCAAACTAATCAATGATTCCTAGTGCGCTGATCATCGCAATATTCTTTCATATGACAACACAAATCCCACCGGGACTGGGGCATGCTTCCACACTATCCAGCTTATTCATCCACACATACATACATACACAATCAACCTATTACCCACAGTCTGTCTCCACGTTATCTCCTCCACTCTCTCTCCCCCTCACCATATTCTCTCTCCTTATATATATATGTATGATATTGTTTCCTATTTTTCTTCTCTCACTGTGATCACAACCTATTCACCAAAATTTCTCAATCACCACAATATACAAATACAATGCAACAAAACCCGGATAACTTCAATCATATACACCCCGTGGCCGTTGTCGCGTACCTGTTTTTCCTGTTTTCGCTCGTTCACGCGCAAACTGAGCGAATGAGATCGAAAAGTGAGGATGGAATATGTATTTGAGAAAGATGGAGCTCTCACTCAGGCACACACAACTTAGACTGGGAGTATATGAGTTGGAAAGAGACTGCACGATACGAGAGGCGAAGTGAGAAAGAGAAAGAGTGTGCGGATGAGAGTGGAACAAAGAGAGATAGATTGATTGAGAGAGGAAAGAGATCAAGGAGCACATAGTTATATATACACTCACATATACATTATACAGACCGATAAACTGTGTCGTGTTGACATGAAACAGAGAGAGAGAGAAATAAAAACACTCACCAACCCTATCAATAATAATTATCCAAATTGATATAATCGTATCTCTTGATTATCGCTAGGTGATAATAATTGATCGTACGTTTCTTTTGCAAAATACGATCATCATCATCATTCCACGATAAAATATCCACATGTACAGTCGTATGAAAAAGTTTATGACGCCATATTAAAAATGCTCTAAATGAATTCACCAATAGTATTTATCTATTGTAGAATTTAGCCAATGGCGATGAATTATTCACTTTACATATATACGATGTATTTTTATACTGTAAAAATATATAGTTTGATGTTGTGTAGTTTTTGTTGGTGACTATATACGCGCGATGTCGCGTATCTGCATTTCTTTATTGCCGGGGCATTGTATCATGACAGGTTTACCAACTTAATTGTATACATTCAGGAATTGGTATTTTGTATTTTGGAGGTTATAGATTTAGTAAGCGAATGTGGCGCATAAAGTCGCCACTGATTTGTGCGTCGACCAATGAGAATAGCTTTTTTACATACGGATACGAATCAAATGCTACTCGAAATGGTGGCAATGCGTTTGAACTTTAATTTGAAAATTGACAGTTTTTCAAGTGTGGTAAAAGGTTTCATGAATTGGTAATTTTTATTCCTTCTTTTTTTTTCATAACTACGATTGGACGAAGAAGAAATCCATGTTAAACAATGGCGAAAATAGTAAGTGTATAAATCATGCTGAAATATAAATAGACATATTGGCTAATGTGATTAGAATTCGACAGCAGTGCCAACTCTAATCGCCATTTGTGGACGGAGAATGAGGGAAGAGAAAGAAGAAACTGCATTACCGGAAAAGATGGAATTGTTTCTTTTTCTTTAGACGATAGGTATGCGAGAATACGAATTGGAAATGCAAGCGGGGGTGATCTACTGTATTCACCTACACCTTGACAGCCTTGTTTGGATTATATTGTCCAGTTAAATCATATTAGATTACCGATAATTGGATTGCACTATATATTCGCAGAAGTGAAGAAACCAACGAGGGTCGCAGAACGCATTATTTATTGAGTGGGACTGAATAATTTTTTTTCGGTGAATAATTTAACATCAAGATGGTGAGACCACAATCAATATTATGACAATTGTAGCCTAAAATATTTGTTTCCATCTCATCATTTGCGTTTATATCTGAGGTATATGTGTATTTGTTCTTCTAGTATATGTTCATTTTTCTTTGCCATTACAGTCCCATACAATATTGTTGGTGCAACCTGGAAATAGGCCTGAAACTCGTACATACTCCGATTACGAAAGTGTTAACGAATGCCTAGAAGGTATGTTTCATTTCCCTCATCAATTGAGAGGTTATCTATTCTTTATTTACCTCTCTGAAATTCTTCAATTGATTATCAGATTCGTCAGATGATTGATAATTCGGTGATGAAATAATAATGAACTTATCACAACGGTGAATAATTTGTTTCTTAATGAGAAATTAAAATTTAACTATAATAATACCTTAACCTCAAATACATTCCATCTTTCATATCAGTGATACATGATACTTCATAATCAGAATATACTTCTCAATTTTTTTTTCTTTAGGTGTATGTAAAATATACGAAGAACATTTGAAAAGGAGAAATCCAAATACACCAACGATAACCTACGATATAAGTCAATTATTCGACTTCATCGATCAATTAACTGATTTGTCGTGTATTGTGTATCAAAAATCAACAAATACTTATGCACCATATAATAAAGACTGGATTAAAGAGAAAATATATGTGCTGTTACGGCGTGCTGCCGGACACAGTGAGTGATATCTGACTCATGGTTATTTCTCTACAATTTTCCTTTATATTTCTCTACTAATTTATAATGTTTATTATAAAAAAATAAATTACATTGTATAAAAACTGGCTATATTCGTTCTCTTTATTTTCAATGCACTCTTTGTAGCCTATATTTCTTCCGTCCACTCAATATATCAACACATCTGTTGAAACATTTGATACTAAAAACAAATATATTCTGATATGACGACACGTGTAATCAATCAAAAAAAAAAAAAGATCTTATGTTGTTGCACAGCAATTAAAAATACTCCGGAACGTATAGACACACTTACATTCTTGTAGAGTACGAAGTTAGAAAAAAAGTACGTTACGACACAAATGGGCCAATGCATTTGACATTTGCCTAACAATTCAGTACACATCTACCAGAATATTCTACACGTCTGCCAGAGTGTACCAAGATGACAAAATATTCCTATCCACATCCTACGCCTGGGAAGAGGAATATTTCTGTACTCTCAAATTACAGTAAATTCATTTCTCCTATATAATTCAATCATTGAGAAAATAATTATACATATAACAGACAAACACAGAGAGCTAGAGGCAGCTCAATCGCAATAACTGTATTAACAATAATCATGAAATATTAAATACAATATAATAATTGACCGGAAACTGCGCAAAACATTGACATTAAAAACCAACATGCATCGCATAATAGATACAATATTTCATATACTCATATGACTCATATTTTATTCTATATTTTAGTTTTGCAAACATAGTCAATTTTAAACTGCATACATGTATGTTTATGTGTATTTGCATGTCACATAATATACATCATTTTGTCGCAACAAATATATATTCAGACACATGGTTTTGTGTTACATAAATGTAAGCGGGGAATCTTCACCAACATCAGAGACTTATAATGCCTTTACATATATATACATATATAATAACACTAACCTAACAAGTATAAATATGAAGGAATGATAGAGATAGGAATATCGTGAGTGAAAGAGACAAACTCATACACAACTCGACCAAGTCATGAGTGCGGTGTCTGTGTTCAGATAAGCGCTAACCGCGGCGCACAGCGGTCGACACATAGAAGAGGGTTATGGATTAAATATTATTTTTTGTGATTAAAAATATTACCACGAGTTTTCCCGCTCACTTCCACTGCATCCGCGATTGTGCAAGGAATCAAAGATTAATTAAACATTTAACAAATATATATATAATCATATATAATAATAATTATATAAACACACATACACTGCACAGAATGTAATGCATTCGTGTGTATAAATTGTTGCAGAAAGAAACTTTGATATACAAAACAAACTCTCAGTATCCTACATCTGCAGTGTGGGTGGCGTTGATCCGCACTGCAGAACAAATTGTTTCTATCAAATGAAACTTCTATCTTCATAATATTATTTTATATATATATATATATATATATCACTTTTTTTTGTCATTTCCTTTTTTGTATTGTGTGAATCATTCAGGAGAACGTGTCTGTGTCGTGATTGTCGACTGTTATCTCTGGCGGGAGCGTTTTATTCCCACAATAAAGCTCATAACTACTATTACGATAATACACAATTGACCAACGTTTTTTTTTTTTTTTTTTTCATTGTTTATTTATTTCTGTTTCTTCTGGAGGACGAACGAGAAATAATGATGTCTGTGAAGTTACTTACTGATGTTGATCGATACAATGAAACACCGTTGGATACAGTTGAAGATACAGGTGAAAATGTTATTCAAATATTCAGTTTCATTGATGTATGTGTGTATACGGTGTATTCATTAATGTTTGTTTGCGCGAAAAAGATTGTCAACACAATGTTTATATGGATGGTGTGTCATGTGTTTCTTCGTGTTTCGTTAGGTTAGAGACAATATTTTGTTGATAATAATTCTTGGGGAAAGATGTATTTATAACTGAGTTGTATAGGTCAATTAATGATATGAATGATTCATATTTACTTAGTATATTATAATAATGTATTTGAGAGTGTTATCAGATATCAGTATATTATTATTGTATTTTATTCATTTTTTACTGGCTGAAAGAATTGAATTTTTCTTGTGATTATAGGACAGAAATATCTATTTAGGGTCCGTAGCTAATTTATCGATTTGTGTATATTCATTTATTCATACTTATATTTCTTTATGACATAAATTGTAAAGGTGTACTCCGAGAAAATGGAATGGACATTGCTGAAGAAGCTTTGGAATCCGCTGAACCACATGCGGAACCTTTAACACCTGAAGAAGTAAGATGGTTTTATAAAGACGGTGTTGATAAACGATGGGTTGAATTTTGTGGCTACGATAGTTTGAAAATTGAGAATAAATGGAGACATAAACAGGAACATAATAAAGAGACAAATGATAATACAATCCCAATAGAACGTGTTGTGGTCAAAGGTGGAATGTATGATGTTGAATTGGACAATATGAGATGTGTTTCCATTTATTGGCCAGGTAAGAAAAATTCATTTGAATAATTATTCTTATTCATACATTTATCACCTCATACGGCAGTGATACTCGTTTATTGGTTAATATTATTGATACACGAGAATGATTGAATCACCTTAGACACTTAACTTTGTCGATTGATATTCATCGGATGTCATTAACCTTGAACAGTATTTTCTTTATATGTATTAGATAGTGAATGTAGTAGAACCAGTTTCAGTTTCAAATATTGATGTGGAAATGTATAATTGAAAATTTTTACTGTTTGTTGATTAGGAATGTAGACAAGAAGCTACTTTGTATTTTTCCACTAATGTATTATTGAACTTATATCAGTGATAACTTCGTGTTAGTCACGACTTCCTCTACTTTACTTAACTTCTGTCATACACAACATAGATTATTGTGTCCTTGAGTCTATTATTGCCAATTTCCTTTGAGTACATTCACTGCATGTGGTATACTTGATGGATAATACGGGCCAAGTATTGTCGTCGCTTTTATGTATGTTCCTTTCTCCCATGCTATTAAAATTACTACAGATAAATAAATAATAACAATTTGTATGTACGGCCATTAATTCAATTCTCCAAAGTTTTATGCGTAATTTTATGGCTCTTTTTATAGGTGAGGAGTGGGAAATAATGAGAGGTACGTGGTATTATGATGCAAGTTGGATTCCATTAGAGATGGAACATTCTCGTGTTATCGAAGACGTTCATCTGCGACTGTTTATGAAACAATCGATCTCATCGAGTTCAACACCAGAAGAAACAGCTCCCTCGCATTCTTATAAAGGTATAGAATGAAAATTTTATTTGTTACACAATATCCTCGCTTCCCCCCTTTTTTGGAATATATCCATTAGACATTTATATATATTGTATATACCCATTTTCATTCATTCTATGTCATAAATTTGTTACGTAATTTTCTAGTTTTACATACGGAACATTTTTCCGAGTTCCACGTTGATTGGCATGCGATTAACGATGTTGCATTATATAGCGAATATACGCCGAGTAAATTAATGCGTAGCGTCACATCTAAATTGGGATTTACAAAAAGTATGTATGCATATCCATTCATTTCGTAGTTTTATTTGATTTCGTTCTCAATTTTGTTCTACGAGAGAAGCGATGTTTCATATCAATTTATCCTAATCACTTTTCCACGCCTTTTTCAACTTTCATTTCTTACAGCGAGCGGTTATCGTCTCAAACGTGGCTACAAGGTTCCCGCAGTGATTGATGATAAGCCACATGATATTGATCACTTAGTATTTGTCGTGCATGGTATAGGCCAAAAACGTGATACGGGGAAAATAATTCGGAATACCGCCTCGTGAGTTCAATGTCATTAAAAATACATTATATTCATTACGAAATTAATTATTCCTAGTAGGAAAAAAAATTACCAAAATATTTCTATTTTTTAATATATTCGTTCCCTTTTTCTCTTGTCCAAAATAGATTTCGCGATTGTGTCGATTGGTGTAAACAAAAATATTTTGCCACTTCAAAACATCGAGTGGAATTTTTTCCTGTTGAATGGCGTTCGTCATTGAAACTTGATGGTGATATTGTCGATGCTATAACACCATACAGTGTATTGAGCATAAGGCATTTATTGAATACATCAGCAATGGATATTCTTTATTATACGAGTCCACTTTATGGTGGTGAAGTACGTGCGGGCTTACAAAGAGAATTAAATCGTTTGTATTTCATGTTTGCCAGTCGTCATCCAGGTTGGAAAGGAAAAATTTCCATATTGGCACATTCATTGGGATGTGTAATTGTTTATGATATTGTAACTGGTTGGATGGGACCAGACGCGAGACCACCATCACCACCCGCGTCATCCGATGTCTCAACCGATGGCCTTAAGTTCACAATCGAAAATTTATTCTGTCTGGGATCACCATTATCAGTATTTTTAGCATTACGTACACGCACGCCATCAAACAGATTAGATTTAATGCCACCAAGTTTATGCAAAAGATTTTTCAATATATTTCATTGGTCTGATCCAGTTGCTTATCGTATGGAACCACTTCTAGTACGTGGTTATAGTAAAGTTGAACCAGTGCTAATATTGCCATACGGTGGTGTAGATTGCCAACAAATTGATCAACCACCACCCTCGTTGCCTAATGTTGAACCGACTATGCCTACTTCAGGTAAATAGATAAAATTAATAGTCGTGATAATTTTTTTTCTCCACCACTTATCTTCTTTCGCAATTATTAACGGAATTTTTTATCACTAATATTAAAGTAGATAACGAAGAGAGAGAAGCAGAGAGTCCAACTGATACGCCTAATCGCAGCGTCGATAAAGGTTGGAGCCTTTGGGGACTTGTTCGCGCTGGTTGGAATGCTAAAGAAGGACCGTCTTCCCCTACACCTGAAATGAATGCAATACGACCAGATGAAGGTACGACGATAATCGAAGAAAACTGGTACAATTTGTATTGAAAAAGAATGGAAAAAAAAACAAAGAATAGTAAATAATATTTATCACCACATTTCTTCACTGATAATGAGATGTGTGCTATTGGTTCGTAATGTTTCAGAACTGGAACAACGACTCGATTACGTTTTACGTGCTGGTGGATTAGGCCGTAATTATTTGTACACAGTAACGGCACATACAGCCTATTGGAGCAATTACGACGTTGCGTATTTTCTGTTGACACGATTATTTCCGAATTTAGAGACTTGATGTTGGGTTTTGTTACAAACGACTGGATTATATCCTTTTGGATCGCCATGTGCAAATACTAGTCTACAATATTTTGATTGTTATGATTCTGAGTCACCGTTTTTATGTGCTACATAATAGATTGGGCATCTCACAAAAGAAAAAACATATGTTATTATAACAAAAAACTGATCTGTGATAACGGTAAAACGATACAATAAGACGAATTATTGCGTAATGTAACGATACGAAACTTCGCATAATTTATTATATCCATAGAAAAATGTAGAAGAATTTAAATAGAGAATTATAGGGGTCGGAATCTAATATGAGTCTGCGTGTATATACAGAGTGTATGCGGTGCATTTTTTATATTTTGTATACGTAAGAATACATAATTTATCTATTAATTGCTATTTTCCAAAATGGGTCTAGTAAAATTCGTATTTTATTTTAAATTACGTGTTTATAGTTTTCACAAATGCCCAAAACCCGTTTATTTTTCACCTTGACAATTGTTCATTGATGTGTCTCGTGAGAGGAAAAAATAATATAACGGAGATGTTGTAATACAGTGGCAATATTATATGGCAGGGACTATATAAAAAAAATTTTCTACGATATAATGAAATACATTTGAATTTTGATATTATTGATAAGATTTATAAATTTGTTGTTACGTTATATTCTATTATGTGTTGGAGTAAAGACGAGTATGGAAAATAATTTGATATAATAATTATACGTGAGTCCTCCACCGCGGAAAAGAAATAGAAGCTCGTCCGTGACAAAATGAGATTTCTTAATTGTGAATGATAAATTGACTTAATATGATTATTTTTTTACCAAAGCATAATTACATTTCATTCTTATTTTGAATTGTGTATTAATGAGTTGTATATCGATTTATAGGTTTGATCTTGTTCAATAGTCTTTAGCAATAACAAAAAATAACTTGCCACGAGAAATAACTCGACCATTTTTATATACACAATTTCTAAATGATTCATATATAAAAATTAGATTTTCAATTACCAGACACATTGAATAAATATATTGTCCATACACACACACACTGTTCCTGAAATTCACCGTATGAAGTATGTATAATTCAATGTTGTCTGGTAGAGTTGAAGTTTTTTCATAGAGAAAAAAAACATCATATAAATATGATAATACTATATCATAGTATAGAAGTAATAACTGGATAGAAAATTATAATGGTTCTAGTACCGATTGATTGTAATATGCAACTTCCTTTCTCATATGCATATCGTAAACTGAATATTAACAATATTACAATTGATCGATCAAGAATAATGTATTTTCTAGTTCATTTATTGTTTTTCGTTATTTTCTTCCTTTTATTTTTTAAAATCGAGTTTGGAATGATGCACACAACCATTACAGTACAATGATTTAATGGAAAACATAAAAATCGGGATGTGCTTGCAATGAACTGAGTTTAAAATAAAACATCACACATGATTTTGTAAATAAATATTATACAATTGTATTAAAATAGTAGATGAGAAAGTATAAAAACGGGGGGGGGGGGGGGCACTGAAATGTAAGCAAAAAGTCTAAATAGATTTGTTGTTATACCAAAGGAAAATGAAATAAAATAAAAGATCTGTTTTTAAATGATTGGAATTGGCAATTTTGTAGTTCAATTTGCGGAAGACTATGTTGAATTCATATATCACGTGGTCATGTACAAATCAATTGGAGTATATGAATATAAATACACATCCGGTGCGTCGACTTGATACCTCGGAACGATAATATTACGTATATTGTAAATAAAAGAAAAAACATTATCAAATACAATAACAATTCATTAAATTAATCAATTAATCCACATGTTGAATAACCGTTCAATTTAGTCTGACTATTTGTTCAATAATATTAAGTACTCCGCAATGTCACGGACCATAACCTCAATTTCGCAACAATTACCGTACACGTATATAGACTATCATTTAGTTCGCACTATCGCTAGTAAAACGACATATTTATTCTGATTAGTCGTTAATTAATGCCATGTACATTTTGCCGTGACACAACTTCCCTTTTCACCATCAACATTATTTATTATAAAGTGATTATAGCGTCGATAAACTAATAATTAACGTAAATTTTGGAAATTCAATCAAAGGGTAAAGGTTCAAGTTTTTTTTTCCACCAATTTGTTTAGTCATTCGTAGGTATGGAATAATATTTGACCCAGGTAATTGTGACAATTTTTTGAACAAAAATTTATTGTAGTCTTTAACAAGAATAATAATTGTTGATGAAAAAAAAAATATAGTTGAAAATAATTAATGATTAAGTTTTATTTTCCAGTAACAATAACGGAGGCGAGAGAAAAAAAAATGAGTCACCTCCAAAATTCGCAAATGGTAGCTGTTGCTTTAGGTGCAACAATTGGAGTTATTGGTGCGGCGAGTTTATTCATATACCAGAAAATAATGGAACATAGAGAAAGAGAACAGATGATGGATAATTTGGAAAGTGTTAATAGGAGAGTTTCAGAACTTCAAGTAGCATTAGATAATATGAAGTAACAATGTTATATTATATAAGATTGATTCTTATAGTTCAATATATAATCAATTAGTCTTCTGCACACGATTATATAATTATTACATGCATGAAAATGTTCTAGAACTCAGCAAGAACAGCAACGAGTAAAAAGAGGAAGAAACCTCAGAAAACGAATGGCATCAGCAAATAGTTTCTACAGTTCTGCTGGAACTGATGTTGAAGTTGATGCTATTTCCGTAACTGAAACTGATATTGACGATGAATTTTACGATTGCTCCGATGATGAAGCGGCTGCTGGACCAATGGATAATGAGTATGTTGTTATAGGATAGATGGAGAAAATAATTTGTTATTAGTTTTTGTTTCTTCAAAAACCTTTTTTCGTTATCTTTCATTTTCAATTATTATAATAAATTTGGCAAGAACGAGATCATATATTTGTAGTGATGCAGGACAGCAGGAGTAATGGAGCTGTCACGTCAACTCGTCGAATTGGATGAGAAAATTGAGAGAGAAGAGTTGTATGAAGAAGTTCTTTGTGATTTACGATCTCTGGCTATTTGGTATGATACTAATGTCGAAGTAATTTGGCGTTTAGCTAGGGCATGCTTCGAAAATGCCAGCAATCTCACTGATACAAAGCGCCAGGATGTTTTATTACAAGAAGGTTCAAAATATATACACATAACATTGATCGAGATATCAATTGCCAAATTATATCAAATTAAATCATTTCAATCGAATAGGTATGCAATTGTGCGAGAAAATACTTCATGAAGAGCACGTGGATCTTCACAAATGGTATGCAATGTTGGTGGGATTACGCACTGAATATTTACCCATAAAAGAAAAACTTCAAGCAGGAAAACAATTTGAAAAACACGTGAGATTCTCATTAAAATTGCGACCCAATGATGCGACATTGAATCATCTATTGGGTAGATTTCAATACACAGTTTCTGGTTTGAGTTGGATTGAGAAGAAGGTATTTAAATTAATATCATATTCATTTTGCGATAGTTTAACTATTTATTCTGAACTATTTTGTGGACTTTTACAGATTTGTGAAACACTTTTTGGTGAAGCACCAACGTCTACGTACAATGAGGCAATAGAGCATCTTCAAAAAGCTGAAGAGTACGCTACCGAGCCTGACATTGCAAATAAATATTTCTTGGCTAAATCTTATTTTAAAATTAAGTCGTATCGGAAGTGTATCGATTTATTGGAGGAATTGAATAATATTCCGGCACGCAATAAAAAACAGGAGGCTATGCAATCTGAAGCAAAGAAGCTCATAACGACGTGTTCGAATTATTGTTGATACTTATATATAAACTTCAACTAGGTTAAAACATGAAAAAAAAAAAGTCCAAGTAAAGAATATGTAATTGTAATAGATTCAGTGGCTTCTCTTGGAATCAATACTACAAGGGAATAAATAGTGCCAATGCTGATTGTTTCCATGGAGGAGAGTTGATAATATTTGTAATAATACGTATTTCAACAGGATCGGTCACGTTTAATTAAGTGAAATGTTAGTGATAAAAATTTTTTATTATTGAAATTCGATATTTTATGGCAACTACATAATTAACTTTTTAATATCATTTTACACACATTCCATATGAACAGAGCGAACTCAGAATGAAGACTTTTCTCTGGCCGTGGAATAAAAAAATAATTCGTTTTACTTCTCTATTAATAGACAAAAAAAAATATTATATGATCTATCTACAGATACAGACTCACTGACTTTTAGCAATCTCTACGACTCTCATCGAAATACTTATTTGGCAATGGGTTACATTTTATTTATTAACATATGTTATTAACGCAATTTTAACAAAAGTTGGTTGAAAAAATTCCTGAAAATTTGTTATGTTTCTTATCATACTGTGAAATGGGGGGGGGGGGGTAAGGGGGGGGTGTATTTAATGTGGTCTACACTGAAAGAATATAGCTATTTTATCTTTAAGAATAAAATATTTGATTAGGAATATATACAAAAAACAAAATTTATGTAAACGGTAACTAAATAATAATCATTACCGCGCTGAAGTATCTTCAACGATTTTCATTTTATAATTCACAATAAATTGGTTATAAATCAGAAGTTACCATTTGTTTATCGTTCAATAAAAAGAAATGAAATATAAAGCGCGAGTTGTATTATTTTTCAACTATCATCATTTAATGTATAAATCCTATTCCAGTGTGCCGAGTCACACAATAACATGCACACATATCCAAAAGGCACAGATCAATAACGGTCCAACACAGCATCCCAGGGAGACGCTACCAGATTCAAGGGTGAATCACAATGTGAGAGGGGGTTGAAGCACCTATGAAATTATATGTGTAGTGCCACTGTGAGGGGTGTAGACGATGGAAAGAGGAGGAAGCCACTGAAAATAATTCTAAAGGGAAGCCAGTGAAAAAAACTTGATATAGTGAGTCGCACGTTAGTCAGCCCTTGACACTTGTGAAATGTGGGACGTCTCTTCCCTGTCGATGTTCAAGTAAGTCACACTTTATTATGTTCATAATTTCCCAATTGGAAGTCAAAAAAAGAAACAACGTAATTTCAAATTACATACATCGTGAAAATATTTGAGAGTCACGAAAGAGAATTCGAATCATTTCATAATGATTAAACGTATTATTTGAATGCGGTTTTCTCAAATTTATTTATTTCTTCTGTTTCATCGAATACAATGTACAAACGTAACATAATATTTTTTGAATTTGTATATTCAAGTTCATCAACAACTGAATTATGATGCGTGGACTTTTATGTGGCACATTATATTGTGCCTTGTGGTATGGAAGCATTGTGGCGGGCTTCCTTTTTATAGCTTGTCCACTATTACCATTATTACTACTAAATCCACCAAAATTTCGAAAATGCGGCGACCTACTTTTTTCCTTCTGGGAACTCTATCCTACGGTCAGTATACGAGATTTATATTGATACAATATTTTTATCAAATAGAATTAAATTTATATACCGATGAAAATATATTTCAGGCACTTTTAGATATGATCGGCGTAAAAGTAATAATTTCAGGCGATCATATATCGCCAAATGAATCTGCAATTTTGGTAATGAATCATAGAACACGAGTAGATTGGAATTTTCTTTGGGCAGCGATGTATCAAGCGTGCATGCCACATATTGCAGCACACAAACTCAAATTTATTCTAAAAGATCCAATTCGTCATATACCCGGTCCAGGTTGGATAATGCAAATGAATGGTTTCCTTTACATAACACGTCGTTGGGAAGAAGACAAGGGAAGATTATCACGGACATTGGACTATTTAGTAGCATTAAAAAGACGCACGCAATTGTTGATATTTCCTGAGGGTACTGATCTCACCGAAAGCAGCGTGAAAAAATCAAATGATTACGCAAAAAAACATGGATTACCACCATACGAATATATATTACACCCAAAGACAACTGGATTTTGTTATTTAACTCGTCATTTTCAGCATGCTGGTTATCTTGATGCTGTTTATGATTTAACAATCGGCTATCCTGATTATACACCACAATCTGAAATTGATTTAGTTATCGGAAAAATGCCAAAGGAAGTGCATTTCAATGTAAACAGAATAGCATCGAAAGATGTGCCTGAAAATGAGGTTGAACTCAAATGTTGGTTGGAAAAACGATGGGAATTTAAAGAAGAAATGCTCAAACGCTTTGCAGAAACTAAAACCTTTTGTCCTAAAGATAATGCTTGGCCTATGCCCAATGGTATATCATTAAAAATTGCACTCGTATTCTGGACAGTTTTAACTGGCACAATGGTACTAATGCTCATTACATCACCAATATTTCAAATTTGGACACTGACACATGCAATTTTATTCATTATGTTGTCTATATTTAGCACTGGATTTAATCAATTAGAAATTGGATGGTATTGGCGATGGAGAAATATTTTCCATCGATCGACAATCGATTAATGATAATTATAAGCAAGAGGTTTATTATATAAATTAACACACGAGTAAAAATGCCACGTTGTGGGTTTTTAGTACTGTGATATTGATATAAATAGATATATGTATATATATATACATATAAGTAGATTGCACTGAATTTTAATTGGAGAAAATAATTGAACTAGAAATTTGTAAATGTTATTGTAATATAGGGACAGTATAAACTTCATATTTTTATTTCTATTTTTTTTTCGCAATTTTATATCAAAACACTACTTTGAAAAATTGTTTCTCGATGCAATTTTGGATATTATATTTTTTGGAACTGTATCTTCATGAATGTCAAACATTCTCAGTACCGGATAATACTCAATTAGTTTCTTTCTCTCAATCATTGGAGAAATTGATGGTGCGTGTAATTTTTTTTTTTTTATATACCTAAAGATTTTACATTACATTCAGAAATGAAAAACAATACTTGTCAGTCTATAGAAGTGAGAAAAAGACATGAACTCATCATGTAACCATAATTTTCGATTGTCACGTAATTCGAATGAAGAAGAGATGTAAAATCTATTAGTTGTAATTGTGCACTGGTATTGTGTGTGTGTTGAGAAGAAATATATATATATATATATATATTGTGCTCGTGGCGTAGATAATTACGATTTGTTATAAGAAAAAAAAAATAAACAAACAAAGTGAATTCACGTGCCAAAACAATGAAATGCGATCTCAATCGGGAAAGAATACTTCTTGCTCATATAGAAGTATCCATACGAGAGATTAAACTTAAAATATTAGTCTGATATATATTGTAAATAATATTTAAGAAAAGAAAACAAACCTATATCTTGGAGCATTTTACAAATTAATCAAGTCTATATTGTTCTTATATCAATGAGAATGTGTACTTTTTCTTCATGTAAAACTCTATAGTCGTGTGTGCCAATTCTTGTATGGAATTGAAAGAAGAAAAAAATAATTTAGAATTTTGATGCCCAGAATTATTTATCAATGATTAGTGGTAACCGGTCGTTTGTGTGATTTTATTTTCACGAGAACCAACAATTTATTCCTGTGAATAGAAGCAAGGAAACATATACCGATGGTGTAGCTGATATGGTGGCATATATATCAAGCAGGAGACCCATAGTATATTGGCCGGTTGCTCTAAATTCTAGTGCAAATGCTAAGTGGGAAGATGGTTTCCCACGCATTGATAAAGACACCCGGTACGATAAAGAGTCTGGGAAATATCTTATGAGTGTGTACATACATTTAATATAATGTAAAAGTGTACATATATCAGAGTGTTTATCTTAACCCAATGTAAAAGCCCGATTTATATTGGAAGTAAAACAAAAGTTAACTTAGAAAATGAAAAATTTGGCGATGCCAATTCCTCTATTTAATTAAGGAATTATGATATAATAAATAAACATGTATTGGAAAAATATTTGAATTGAAATAGATAACAGTTTGAAGACTTATTATCATTTGAATTTCATGAATGATTGCACGAGGAAGTAAAATTAACAAAATAATATCTCATTTCCTTGATCAAAGTATTTTATTATTTATATTTTATTTAATTATTTATTACTCATTATTTGTATTGTTTTCTCAACGGAATTTGAAAGAATAGTTTGATTGGTATCCCGGAATTAGCTGTATTAACAATTTGTAACTTATAAATGGCAGAAGCCAAACAATAACATTATAGTACTAATTACAATTTTTTATAGAATGGATTCAATGGACTGGATAGTGGCGTTGGTTTCAACACACCGGCTCCAGGCTTTTTATTGGCATCGAAAGGAATCGCTGGACTCAAACGGAGCTGTCGGAAGTATTCAGAAGTAGCTTGAGCTGTATTTCGCTGTAATACGATTTTTACTCGCTTTTTAGAACTAGATCCAGCATCTGGGGTCATTGGTATTTTCGTCGGAGTTGGCTGACTCTAAACAAAAACAAGAAAGAAAAAAAAGGAGAATTAATTTTTAAGTATTAATCAAATCATGATGATATTTTGTCAAGATAGACAAATGATAATCATTATTATTTTTACCACTCTTCCAGTTTCCAACTTTTTCACTACTGGTGAAAGCCAAGGAATATTGTTTATCAGCGCCTTTTCCGGCAATTTATTGTTCGTTTCATCAGAAATTTTAATAACTGCAGTTGAATGCTTGGGGTTCTTTTTAACAGTTACAACTGGTGAAGATTCACTGCTCGAAATTTCCCAACTGTTATTAAGATCATATTTGTTTTTTTTCTTTTTACTCTGGACCGTTGTTGCATTTTTGAAAGTCGCAAAATCATCAATTCCATCCAACAATTCACCTCTTATACACTCTTTTGTGTTACGGAGTTTTTTCGTTTTTGCTTTTTTATTTTTTAATTTTAATTCTTTTTGGATCGACGGTTTTTTCAGTTTATCTGATTGGCTAATATCTTTTGGAGCTTTTGATTCTACCCCCCGGATAATTTCTGCATCGGTAAGATCATTCTCATTTTCACTATCTGAATTATCAATGTTATTGACTTCCATCCTTTGTTTCTTCGCTATCGGGCTATTGTCAACAACATCAACACTATCACCATTCATTGCAGCGAGCATTTTTTTTTTCTTTTTACGATTCATGTGACGAGTCGTATCTGCGTACAATTCATCATGAAATTCTATAAGTCTCTTTGCTGCTACTTTAGGATTAGTGTCTGGACTCTTCGCGCTTGGAATTTTAATTTCTTTAATACCAATTGGCATACTACCCCGTGCTAATTCATCAAATTCATCGATTAACCGCGCAATTTGTCGGCGATTTTTTTTTGTTGACGACGGATGGAATTTGTATTGTTGGATTAATTTCGAAATATTTTGAGGACTGAAAGGCACTTGTGGTAAATCAACATGCACATTACCAGCACGTGGATCTAGTGGCTTATCTTTTTTCGATTCATTATCAGACCCTTCATCCATTTCTTCATTCTCCTCGTCGTCGTCCGATAATTCTATTTTTTGCATTGCATCAATATTGCCCGTGGGAAAACCAGCCTGAAAACAAATTCAAAGAATTGAAATATTGAATTCTAAATAAACGACGAACCACAATACATATGAAATAATATAACAAACAATCAAACTTACTTGCTTCCAAGCTTTGAATTTTTCCATGTACTCCATTCCAACATCTGATTGAAAAATTAAATACCTAAATATAAACTTTGAAACGTGGCTAATTTGTCTACCATCAGTCATGGTTGCTAAATAGATAGCAAACGGTCGCAAGAATTCAGTTACCAATTCCTCTGATATTTCCCCAGCACTTACCTATTCAATAAAGCAAGAAAAGGAACATCAAATAAATAAATCAATGATTGGATAATAATAATTGTCAACAATGAAACATCATCATTTCTCAACTAACTTTTGCTAATTCTTCCATGTACACCTCCGTAACGTGGAATTTAAATCCAAGTGATCCTTTCGGATCCAATAGAATAGTTTTTATGACCTCACCAATACCAATTGTCCATTTGTCGTTCCACAATTGTTTCTTACACATTACAAATGTCTGTCTGATTATTCTCCTCACTAACATTTGAAATTTATCAATTCTATATTGATCTATACCAAACCACTCAGTCGAAAGTGTCTTTAATGCACATGTTGTGTACATCAACGCCACATCCAATGATTCAAAACAAAATATCAATTGACTAATAGATTCGGCTAATTCCTCTTGTATTAATGGCTTATCAGACAGCCACATGCAATAATATAGACCTTTCCACAACCGCATGAACTCCGGCTCCGTGAATGCTGTTTAGAAATTATACAAATGGTAAATCTTTGTAGAAATTAATCATAAACAATCAATATATAAAAATTACATACCAAAAGAACTTTTCGATCGAACAGTGAGCCATGATCGTAAATTTTTTAGCATTTTTGCTCGTGCCTTTTTGTCATTGCTCGCAAGTGTCCTAGCAAACTTTAATTCTTGTGCAATAACCAGAGTTCTTTTTTGTTTCGGTTTAACAATAGCTGGCTCTTGATTTTTATCTGTAATTTTATTCTTCATCTTTGGTCGCCATTTTTGCTTTTGATTTCCACGTGTTGGTTTTTTCAATTTTTTAACAGCCATTCTGTTAAATAATTTGTCTATATTTTTGTGCAAGTAGTTGGAGGAAGAAACCAAAGTGAAGTGAACCTGAGACCACGCTGCTTTCACACACACACACCGAAAGGTTGGTGCAGATTGGAGAAAGATGTTGATGGTGGCGCCACCATTACGGCCGCCATTAAGAAATTTGGCGCGACGAGATTGTGTGCATGCGGATTGGCCGATTGTAGACCTGGGATTGACTTTTCATCGCTTTTTACTGCAAATTTTCTTCTATTGTTATTTCACTTGGGGAAACAGTTAACAATATCTACAGTCAACTATTTATTTTCAGTACAACTAAAACTAGATGGGAAATTCTGAGAAATTCAATATGGTGTACTTTTCCCATTCCGCATCTTCAACAATGGCCTCCACCAATCCACAACTTCATCATTGCACGCCAAAATTCAAAATGTTGAACTATTACATAGTGAAAATGATGTCGGGCTATTGATATAGATGAAGATGTCCATGTGAAAGAGAAATTTGGCAATGATAAAAATTTTAAAGTCAAAAGTGCTACTGTATTCAATACAGTTTAAAGCTGTGAAGGAATAAAATTCTCGGAAAATTTTTGACGTGAATACGTCTGCGTCAATCGCATCTATCAACCAATCATCAGTAATCCATAGTGCTCGAACTGGCGCGCCAAAATCAAATACGATTGAACAATGAACATAATATTGAGCGCATGATTTGAATGCACTTTGTATCCAAATGATGTGAAGAAAAGCTTTCACTGTATACATACATTTTTACTTCTCAATTGTGGTTTATTCCAGCCTCAAGTTTTCTTGTCTTGTCGGTAGGCGGTGCGTTCATGATTAATATAACGCTTGCGCTGTTTGTTCGCTTGTATAAACCTACGTTGATTATAGTCTGCAGAGTTGATTGTGGTCGGCAGGTCGGCGCAGTCGCTCAAGTCTTCCAAGAACCTTGACAGTCTTGACAGTAACCAACAGTTACTCCCAATCAGTTCGATAAAACCTTCACACGATTTATTGCAACAATTTTTGTCTGCAACAATGCCGAACATCATTAATGATATAAAATTGGATTTTAAAGATGTATTACTGAGACCAAAAAGAAGTACACTCAAAAGCCGATCAGATGTAAGTATTATTATTTTGATCTATTGGCCTACGACTACGAAATATTGTTGAAGTTATCGATGCTATTTATGTCACAATGATAAGTTGACGTATAATATTGAAAGAAAAATTGAAAATCAATGTATAACATTGAATATATAATTTATTACGAGAATACTTGATTATCGATTCAAGGAAATTTTACTCAATTATAAATAGTGTTGTTTGAAATAACAATTGATGCCAGGTCCAGACAATTTACTGATATTTTGTTTCACTTTTTTCTTCTCAATATATTTTTTTTTTTTTTCAAATATATTTTCTTTTTCGACGCATCAAAATGTTGAGCTAAGTGATGGATGTGCTTTTTTTAGGTGGACCTATTTCGTGAAATAACGTTTCGTAATTCGAAACGAATTTACAAAGGCATACCAGTGATGGCCTCTAATATGGATACTGTTGGTACATTTGAAATGGTTAAAATACTTTCGAAGGTATATTTTTTTTTTTGGTTTTTATATCGCTGGATTTTTGTTAATTTAATTAATCAAGTTTGAGCCATACATTAGATAAAGTGCAATCATTTCATGCAAATATATATGTGCATATATATATATATATGTATATACACAATCCCGTTCTCTTTTATCAGCACGGGCTCTTTACAACTGTACATAAATTCTACAGTCCGACTGAATGGAAAGAATTTGCGGATAAGAACCCCGATTGTATTCAAAATATGGCTGTAAGTTCAGGCACTGGAGACAATGATTTCGAACGATTGAAAAATATTATTGCAGCTGTGCCAGAATTATCATTTATTTGTTTGGATGTTGCCAATGGATATTCACAGCATTTTGTTGAACATGTAAGAAAAGTACGGGCAGCTTTTCCCAGTCATACAATCATTGTAAGTTTAGATGATAAAAATATTATTGAATTAATATGCAATGTGAAACCGTGTCATATTCTTATCGATCAAATAGCGTGCTTCAAGGCATAAATATTTAAATATGATAACGTGATTCATAATAATAAGGCAGGAAATGTTGTTACTGGAGAAATGGTTGAGGAGTTGATACTATCTGGTGCAGACATAATTAAAGTTGGAATTGGCCCAGGATCAGTTTGTACAACGAGGATGAAAACGGGGGTTGGTTACCCTCAATTAAGTGCCGTGATTGAATGCGCTGATGCAGCTCATGGATTGAAAGGGCATATCATATCCGTAAATAATTGTTGTTTGCAATTTGAATGAATTTAAATAAATTATTGTGATTATTATTATTATTATAGTTTATAATAATTGTGGATTTTAGGATGGCGGATGTACATGCCCTGGCGACTTGGCAAAAGCTTTTGGCGCGGGCGCCGATTTCGTTATGGCTGGTGGAATGTTTGCGGGACATGATGAATGTGGCGGCGATGTAATTGAAAAGAATGGCAAGAAAGTAAAATTATTCTATGGCATGTCATCGAATACGGCAATGGAAAAACATGCAGGAGGAGTGGCTGAATACAGGTATGCAAATTGCATTCCTTAGTACTTATTTTAATTACTGCGCATAATTTTAGTTTTGTTTTTATTTTTTCCTATCCATAGAGGCTAAGTTTGAATGTATAATATTGATTGAAATATATTCATTAAGCTTGGAATTCTTTCAGGTCATCCGAAGGTAAAACTGTTGAGGTGCCTTATCGGGGACCAGTCGACGCGACTGTATTAGATATTTTGGGTGGTTTACGTTCCGCGTGCACTTATGTGGGTGCGTCAAGGCTACGTGAACTTCCAAGACGTGCAACATTTTTACGATGCACTCAACAACTCAATAATTATTACGGACCACCGTCATAATTATGGAAAAAATAGGAATGTTATTTCAATTTTTTTTAATCTCTCCGCTAGAACAATTTATCAATGCCTAATGACTCCGTTCGCTTTCTTTTCTTTTTTCCTATTCATGATTAATTAGCTATTAAAAATTATAATCGCTTGTGGAATTCGATATTGCCATTTGGCAGTGATTAAGAAATTCAATATTTGCGCAACGAACTTCTAAATTGTCGAGAAGTTGGTTCTGAATCGAATCAAGAATATTATTTCACGATTTGTCTGGCACACCTCTCTATTTAATGCTTTGAGTGTGATCAGCAGTGTGACTGCATTTCACGATTTTCAAATCAAACACAATTAATATTGATTGAAAGGTCAATTAATTTGTCAGAACATCACTTGAAAGAAAAAAAGAGCCGACAATAATTTTTTTTTTTTGTATTCAAACGCCCAGAGTTTACTTATTACATCGACAATACACACAGGATTGATGATGATGATGATGATGATAGAATGCTTGACGCACATAACTTGTCTCAATAACTTTGCAACGAATCAGTATTGTTATGCTCTGTAGCATTTGCGCAAATTATTAATTGAATGAAACCGATGATGAAAAGAAAGAGTCCAATATAGCCCGCCGAGTATATTTTATATCAAAAATTGTATCAATGAGGATTGATGGTATCCATGGTCTGGCGAGAGTGAAAAGTCGAGATATTTTTACTTCAGCACAAATAAGGGAAAATAACGAGACTATAATGGCAGCTATTATTGATAGAAAAAAGCAATATGAAATTACTTAGCCAATTGTATCGATTTATTGCTCTGCTGAATTACTTCATTTTCAAACAAAAAATCTTAGTACATTTGTAAATAGGATTATAAATGGTTTTTCATGTGTGATAATGATGACGACGATGAGTCGGTGTTATGTGTTCGAGTTGTATCCAAAGAATGGCGTGTAATGAAGAAATTAATTGTGATTTAATTTATTTGAAATGAAAATAGAAAAAAAACCAATAATGAATTGTTAATGAAATATTTGTATTCAATGTCGAAAAATTAATAAATGATGAACTGTACGTATTAATAGATTTCTCATTCCAATTTTCTTCGAGCGCCTAGGGATATAATATTTATCACATTTTATATAGAGCATTGGCTTCATTGAAAAAGTACAAAAAAATCCACACGAAATCTAAGTAATTTTCAAGTTGAATACTATTTCGTGGCGGCGTAAAAAATCTTCAAACTAATTTTTTATAGACTTGAAATACGAGATATCATAAGAAGAGAGATATAGAGGGGGAGAAACTTCAACTGATTATTCTCTTATTATAATCATTTTGAGTTTTTTTTTCTTTCTTTCATTTGTTATTAGTTCACTGTGCAGTTTTTTCACACAAACTCTCACTGTTCATGTTATTACAACCGGACGGTCTGGATTGTATTTACACTAAAAAAACAAAAACAAATTCCTTTTCACGAGTGACAAGACACGTTTCAGTTTTACCTCATCCACATCGAGGTGTCCCATTACCGCGCGCGCGTCTCTCCTGAAACGACAGATTGAAGTTTTATAATTTCATAAAGTTTAGCTGCATTAATGAAGTGAAAAAGAAGAAAAAAAAAAACAGGAGAATATAAAAATGATTGGTATAGATAACAACACATTACAAGAAAAATAATATTTCGATGTGTAAATAGCAAGAGATCTTAGCCAAAAATTTTTTAATTGGTGCGTGATATTTATATTTAAAGAAAAACGAGTGCTAAAATAATTCCACACAAAATGTAATACACATGTGGGATTATTGCTACATATTATAATTTTTTTTTTAACTGGTGAGATGATAATGAATTAATTAGTGAATACAATATGTATCATCTAATGAAGAAAAAAAAAGGAACAAAAATGAAAACAATTAGAGACAACATTCAACTAACAATAATCAATTACATACTTTCTTTTTTTTTTTTTTACACTCGCACAATTAAAATGCGAACCAATACTAAGTTAGCAACCTAGTTTTAAACATTAAAGAAAGTAAATAGCAACACACGTTGAGCAATGGTTGTTTTGTTTTAGCAATAGTACCTTTTTTTTTTTTTTTTTTCATTTCTTGTTCATTATTTACCATTATCTTTTCAGTAAAAAAGACTCGGAGTATTGCGATGCAGGATTCGTTGAAGCCCAGTATCCGCTTCTTGGTTATTATTGTAATTTATGTCATTATTATTATTATTATTATTATATTTATTGTTTTTGTTTGATTGTTCAATTTAATATCAGAATATTGTGAGACAAATTTCATATTGTTTTAACGCATATTTTCAATTTATCGAATGTTAGTTGATCGACAAACTTAATCGGTCCATTGGAAAATAAAGAAGTTTTCTGACACACACATACATATATATATGTATATATATGCATTTATATACATATATTATATATAATATTTCGCCAATGTATAAATAATTTTACAGCAATTATATGTGAAAAGTATTTCAATGTTTCATTGGAGAATGGTGGAACATGCTCAACGAACAAAAGGATTATTATCACTATGAATATGCAATTTTATATAAGTAATAATAAAGAATGATTTTGTGACATATTAAATCGTTGCAAATGACTCCTAAAATTACAAACCCGTGTAAATGCATACAGTGTATTCAAATATTTCATGGTTGTTGTGAGATAACGGCAACTTCCACCAATAATCACCGCGCCATTACGCGGTTAGGCCTCCTATTTCCTGAGAACGCATTCATTTGACAAGCGAGTACAAATTAAAAAAAAAAAACAATATATGCATAATAAATGTACTAAATGACAGCTGAGAACATTGCGTCTTGTGCAGAGCGGGTTCTAGAGACGGCTGCCATCCGCATCTAAAATTGGATCTAATGCAAAAGGCATATTGGCGACGGCAAGGAAAAAAAAATAGGACCTAAATTACATTCATCAGTGTATTGTAATACAGATATGGTATAGAGAATATTTTCTTTCATTTTCTTTATTCCACTTGCATTGAGCAAATGAAATTGTTTCAAGGGACGTGTAAAAAAATTTACTTAACAATTTCATATCAATTAATACAAGGTTCTTCATCAAATTGGTTACCCTTTTCTTCATTTACTTTTTTTTTTTTTTCATTTTTAATTAATACGTGACAATATGAGAGAAGAACGTGGACAGAAACAACAGTCACACAAACATACACACACACACGCACGTGTGTGTGTGCGTACGTGTGTTTTCAACATACGAGGGCTGCATCAAACACAGGACCTGACAATATATTTCGGTCGGTGCTGCACATGTAAATCGTATTATCAGTTTCATTATCGGCTAATTAATGAATGTATTTGATATATTTTCATTTCATTCTTATAATTTCTCTTTAGCGATTTGTTTTTCACTTTTTCTTTTTTTGTTTATTTTTCGTTTTTCTTTCTACTTTTTTTTTTTTTGTTTTGCTGTGACATTGACGCACAAATGAATCCTCAATGATTGCTTCCAGCTATGTTCCACTGCTTCACCTGTCAACGTGCCAATCTTACCTTATGTATTTATATATGTATGTTCTTTTGCTCTTTTTCTTTTCACATTTTTCATCTGGTAAGAAATATTCCTTTGTATTTTCTTATTTTATTGAAAAAGTTTTTTTCCTCGCGTTATGACAGAGAGAAATGTTCAAATTGGAACACAAACGGACATTGTGATTGAATCATTTGAATTCTATACTAATTCAGTTTTTTTTTTTTTTTTTTTTCAATTTTCAAAATTCAATATTGTTCCTTACAGAATAAAACAGAATATTGGATATCCTACAACATACGTGTATATATGTCAAGTATATATATATATATATATATATATATGTATATATATATATATATATATATATATGTATATATATGTATATATATACATATATAAAAAAAGAAGAAGAAACTGACGGAGGACATTATTTTGATGTATTATAAATTAATATGTAACTCGTTAACTATCGACGATCAAAAAAGCTTAAAGATTTTCGCTACAAAGCGGCCAATTATTCTGTGACTTTTTTTTCTGTTTTTTGTTCTTTTTTTTTTCTTTTTTCATTGTATTATTTTTTTTGTATTTAGATTTTTTAAACATTATATGAAGACAACAGCAGGCATTAACCGCATCCCAAGGGAAAGCTATCTGAAAACTGTTGGAAATGAATGATTACTGTAGAAAAAAAAATGTATTACGAGTTGTAATAATTAAGTTAATAAGTAAATAGAAGTAGTAAGTACATTTTCAATAAATTATAAACAATTGTCAAAGGTGTAATGCATGATTATAAATATATATATATGTATATATAATAATTTATGTATATATTCAATATGCATAGATAGTAAAAAAATTTTTATATAATTTTTTTTTGCAATAGTTCACATGATCCCTGAAAAATATCAATCATTCAACACGAGCGGCGAGTACACAAACAAAAATAAAAACAAAAAATATACATATGCGATTATTTCCCTTATATTCTTACACCATTGATGATCTTATAATCATGTTGAATTTTTTTTTCTTTTCACGTCTGTTTGAAATTGTTCAAGGTTGACAATTTGAAACCGATGAAAATATAAAATATATATATGTGAGCAATTAAACTGTGAAAAATGCATGACAACAAATGTACGAAGACAAATATATTCGTTTATTTTTCACCACTATTTTCTCAAAATCATCATGCATTTTCCGGCAGCGTTTATTGACGACAGGAAAGAATAAATACTCACTTGTTAGTGCATCGTGTTCGTCATTGAGTAGTCCACACATTAATTTTCAGAGCTGGGTTGAGAGTACGAATAATTCTGATAGCCAGCAGCAAATGCTGGATTTTGTTGGCCCGATTGTGGTTGTGTTGTTGAACCAGTGCCCGCTGCATAATAGCCAGCTGGCGCAGTGGCTGCATTCATACCCGGATATGTTCCGTATCCTTGTGGAAAGGCATTTGGTGCACCGGGCGTTGGACCACCCGATTGACCTTGCATAGCCTGTTGTTGCATTTGGGGTTGGGCCATTGCATTACTTGGTATGCCCAACTGATGAAGATATGAAAAGTAATTTAAATTACACATTTCTAAAAATATAATCTTGCAATTAAATTGTCATTCTGCTTTATATTGTTTTTCTACCTTTCCACTTTTCATTTGCGCCTCAATAGCTTCAGCTTCCTTTATTTTCCCAATACTCCTATAATACTCGGCCCATTGGGCACTGTAATCCGCCTGACCACCATTTTGTGCAGCATTAGGCTGTTGAGTCTGTTGAGGTGCTGGTGATGGCTGTTGTACGGCTGGCCCTGTAGCACCAGGCGGTGCTGGCTGTTGTTGATTGTGTTCCTGTGTTTTTGCCTGTTTTGATTGTTGTTCAATCATTTCTGCTTCACGATGCATACCCAATGATCGATAATACTCGGCCCATTGGGCACTATAATCTGGTTGACCAGTTTGGGGATTAACTTGAACTGGTTGAGCGGGGTTTCCTGTAACAGAGGCAAATCAAGATAATAAATATTACGCGGAAATGAAAATGATATAGTAACCGATTATCAATAGGATAGTCACTCACCAGCATCAGCAGATTGTGGCTGATTAGGCCATGCCTGATAACCTGAAGTTGTATTCCAACTTGGATTGTAACCAATTGCTCCTTGACCACCAGCATAAGGTGCACCACCAGATCCCTGAAAATCATGCATGGGGTCACTCTGTGAAATGAAACAAGAAAAAAAAAATACCACAGAGTTTAATTGTTTGTTAATTCATGCAGATGTTTTTTTTTTTTTTCACAAATTCGGAAATTTTTTTTTCTCCTATCTCACCATTCCTAATTTTTCGCTGAATATTCTTTTTGCATGCTCAACTTGCTCTGGTGCGCCGCGAATAATGAAAATTTTTTCAGTTTCACTACCCGGATTCCGACGATCGAGCTCGCAGTGAGCTCCGGTCTGTTGATTTATTTGCTTAATTGTTTCACCACCTGTATACAATATCATAACAAGCTGTGAACGCCGACGAAGAGAAAAAAAAAAAGAAAAAGGAATTGAACATATTTTCATTGAAATTTGAAGACTTACCTTTTCCAATTATTATTCCACACTTGGTAGATGGTACATTGAATGTCGTCTCAACTTTATCCTGCATGGGTCCACCACCACCTTGACGCCTGTCCCAACCACCGTATTCATTTGGTCGTCCGCCATTTCCATTACCATTGCCGCTTCCACCTCCGCCACTTCCACCACTACCTCCACCACTGCCAAATCCATTACCGCGTGGGCCGCCGCGTCCCATTGGATTTCTATCCTCCCTTCTCTAAAATCGTCTTATGTCAGCACAAATTTTGCACACTAGTGCGATGGATGTCATATTTTTTTAATTAAATACAAATTCTTTTTACACTGTCAATGAGTTCTTGAATCCTCTGTCGTGCCTGCTCCACCTGCTGTGGTTTGCCAGAAAGTAAACATTTACGATCGCCAGGCCCGTCCTCACGACCCTGCTGAAATTGAACTCTAGCGCCAGTTTCTGATTGAATTTTCTTAATCATGTCGCCACCTTTGCCAATAACAACTCCGACTGCAGCACGCGGTACAAGAACTTCCACTCCCTCAGCATTTCCAGGTGGTCCTCCTGGATTAAAATTATTCTCATTCGAGAAACTTCTCTCACCACTTCGTGATCCTCTATGAAACATTTGCATTTCTTTTTCAGCAATTAGTTCATAAACCAATTGCTTTGCATACTCCATTTTTTGTGGATCTCCAGTAATTCTAAAAATCAGAAATTCAGTTGAATTTAACGTGCTTTATCTAATCCAAATACTGTTTGGTAATTTATTTTTCATTTGTATAAATACCGAAGTGGTTTTTCTTGCTCCTGATTGGGACCATCTTGAATCACGACCATCTTTGCACCCGATTTCTCTTGAAGTTGTTTTATTGTTTCACCGCCTTTTCCAATTATCAAACCAACTTTTGGCCCGGGTATCATGATTTCAACAGAACCTGAATGACTGCCCATCATCGATCCACCACCAACACTGCCGCCGCTGTTGCTCCCACTGCCACTACCGCTGAGATTCATATCTCCAAGTCCTTCAGCCCTGCACCGCTGATTAACAATTGATAGAACCAAATCTTTCGCACGACTGCAACAGACAGAGCACATATAAACGGGTAATGTTACTTCTCGTACGCGTTTTTTTTTCTGTTTAACAATATATAATAATAATAATAAAGCTCTAAAACTAGGCAATATACACGACATAAAATACAATTTCTTTTTTTTTTTTTTGCAAAGCACAACCACATTGGTTGTAATATTCCGAAGAATAAAATCAACATTACAGATATGTCACGTTTTTTTTTATATTTCAAGCGATTTTCTAAGTGTGTAATGTATATGTGTGATATATATTGTGTATATATATATGTATATGTATATAGATAGATATATATATATATATATATATATATATATATTTTTTATCAACTGTTGTCTCGTCGTGAACAATACGCCCCCATGCATAATTTCTATCCTCCTTCCCTCCTTTTTCTCCATTTTCCCCTAGGTAAAAGTAAAAAACTATTAGTAAATGGAAGTAAAATTATGAAATCAACAAAAAAATATCATGGAATCGTTGATTGTGATTTTTGTTTTGATATAATATGGATTAATGAATCAATGAGCTATATATAAATATATTTTGGCGAGCAAATGAAATAAAATTGTGTCAAATAGAATTCTATTATCCATGATGAGCATCCAGGTTCTACGACATATAAATTTTCTGGAAACAAATGTGAATGATTTTTTTCTATATGCATGTGCATGTGGTGAACAAATCAATGAATAGAAAAATTATTATAGATATCAATACAATCAATTCTGACAAATACAATGAGTAATTAAATATTAAGAATTCAGGCGAGATAATTATACGGGAAATAACAATTATCGGCATCATGATTTCATTTTTGACATCACATAAAAATTACGGATTAAGTTAGAGGTGGATAAGCAGAGATTTGCTTTGGCACATTACGTTTATACGAATAATTATTTGAAAATGAAATTTGATTTGAAAGATGAAATAAAAACATTGATGAAAAATCTTTAGCACATTTATGATTTTTTTTTTTTTTTTTTTGAGAGGAAAGCGATTCGAGGATGGATTGTTTCTCTCATATGTACATGGGATATTGCATTGCAAATACAAAATATTGAAATAAAAAAGAAAATAATGTAAAAAAAAAATTAATTGGAAATAAGAAAATGGGTAAACGAGTTACTTGACAGCTTCTCTTGAGCCAGTTAGAGTGCAAGTACGCTCAGGCAGACCGCCACTTTCGGGCGCCATTTGTATTTTACATCCTGTTTCACTTTGCAATCTTGTTATTTGTTCACCACCACGGCCAATTACTGTAAAAACATCAAAAATTATTAATAGATCATAAAAAGGAAAGTAATAATACTAATAATAATAACTGTTATTTCTCTTTTTGGTTATCTCGTCAATCAAATAATTTTGCCTCTTACTTAAATGCAATAACTAATGAACAGCATAAAAAAATGTTGATCACTTGGCCAATTATGCAATATGAGATGGAATGTAAATCCTTCATAACATTTAATATTATGAAACTTACTTAATCCAACCATTTTATCGGGAACTCTGATATCTTCATTGCAAATACCTCCCAATCCAGCACCTGGATTCGGTGACGATGATTGCAACGCTGCTCTTCCACCAACTGGTTCACCCATTCCTGACATCGGTCCACTTCTCATGCTAATTAACGGATCTGGTGCCAACTTCTTAGCTTCTGGTTCTAAAACGTGCACATTATGGTCAATTTGCATATACAATTTGAGTTACCAATTAACATGGCTTCTCAATTATTTATACATCTGTATTTCTTACCTATTCCATCCTCAAGTGATCGCTTCAAATTATTGTCAGCATTATTTTGAACGCCGGCGGGATTTATTTTAGCTGCAATCTGTATATAGAGAAAAAAACAAGAAAACAACAAACAACATCATTGTTGATAACAGGCTAAATATAAATGCATTCGAAAAATATTAATCAATGAACACCGGCAATATATTGTCATTATTATTATCCATACAATGATCACTAAAGAAACAATTGTTATTGTGCTCGTCCATGATCAATAGCTCAATTCGCTTCTTTTTTTTTTTTCACTCACACATTTACAGTGCGATGCCATTACACACTTGCACACGCACGCATACACATATAAAAAAATCTCCAATTCCACTTCACCCAAAAAAACATGAGCAAAATCATGTAAAAATTAAAAATTAAGAGTCGCAAGCATTCCGTTAATCTCTCCAAGCCTGAACTCTTTCTCTATCCAATTATTTGGTCTTTTCTGTACTTTTTTTCGCCTATTGAACAAAGAGAAAAATGGAAAACACAGTAACAAAATAGCAAAACTGGAGTTAGAGGAAAAAATGTGCAGAGAGTATAGGTACACGCATACACATCCATATATATATATATATATATATATATATAACTTGGTGAACGCGCGCGGGCGTCGTCACGCCGCATTGAGCAAAAAAAAAAAAAATCTGAATTCAAGCATTAGCGTTCTATCATGTTGGTTATGATCAATATGAATGAATATATTTAATAATTAATACAATAAATATTTTTAATAACTATACCTGTTTCGCACGCTGCAGAGCTGCCGCAAATGCGGAACTTTGGCTGAAATTCTGAGGCGGAGCAACCGCTGAATAATCACTCATATTTAACCATGAAGGGCCAGAACGTTACACCAGTTTATGATATTCCTCCGTGATAATTGTTCAACAATATCAATATTATTTTCAAGCACTCGATTTTTTATATTTATACAGACTTAATTACACACACACTTTATTGTATTATTTTTTGTCTCGGCTTGGTCTGGCTATTTCACGAAAGGTATATTATAATGGGCTCCCGTGTGGCAAAAAGGATTACCCAGAGCAAAGAGAGCGCGGACGCAAAAGACAAACGGCGCAAGCGTCAATCATGAACGTAGCATGAGGCGACAAGATGAGAAAACTTGTGGGTATTGAAATGAAGCAAAATGAAACCCGTGTACAACAAATGTATGGATGTATTATTTAGAATTAATATTTCGATTATTATTTATTTATATATAGACATATGTACGCAAGTTGCAGTGTGAATATACAGAAATAAATACGTTTTATTAATACTTATTAGGACAATGACCCAGCCAGTTAACCGTTCAACTTTGCGGGATATGAGTTAATATATATACGCACAATACAATAAGGTTGGCATCGCACACAACCGGTGTAACATGGATGGAAAATTACCTGCATGACTCATACAAACTTGGCCAAAGGCCATCGATAGCCAATCATATGAGGGAATTATTCAAGATGGCAGAGCTGGGCGAATGAGAAAATTTTGTAGCTGAGTATTTGGAAACTTGGCTTTATGTTCCAATTATGAGACACAGGAACGATGTTTCATATTTTCACCACGTCGAGTTGAGATAAAGTTGCTATTAACCAATCCGATGATTGGTATTCTTTGATAAATGTAACGGCATTGGATAACTTCGAGTAAACTCGAGTCAGTGAAAACAATTGACTTGATCTAAATTTGACGTGATGAATCAGGATTTTTTAAAGTTGACTATCTCTTTCGTCTTCTTGTAAATGTGACCCAACCTGAATTACGGGGAATTGGGAATGAACTATAGGCTGAGGAATACGGTTAACTTCAGAGCGTTCAATTTTAGAGAGCGTCGATTCATACGGATGAAGAAAGAGTTATTCACGTCGGTTGTTTATGAAGAATTGAAAGTTATTAAGGTTTTTTTTATTATAGTTATCAAGGTTTCATAGATATAGTTTGGGATATTAGTGACGAAAAATTCGTAGAAATTCTCAACAATGAAACGGTTTCGTTCCACAAAATTGAACCTCTTTAACCAACCCACATAGTTGGTCGCACGGAATTCGGAATTTTGAAGGGTCGATACTCATTTTTCCACTTTTTATTGAATTCGAATTATTCTAACGTTCCTTCATCTCAAGGACATGGTTAATTGAATACAATCGATACACAATCCTACATTAACCAATTACAATCTTCAATGGAATGACGGAAGACTGTGATTGGCTGGTTCTAGATAATGCAGCGACAACGACCAATCGTTGCTTAATGCGATAAGAAATCACCGAATAGAAACATTCAGTTATTGGAATATGTCGCCATGTTTAAAAATTCAACTTCATGTTACAGCGATGGGATAAATTGACAATATAACCAATGGAAATGTTGTCTATGATAAATAAAGAGTATAATTCTCATTAAATTTTTCTAGCTTAACCATATTTTCTTCATGATTTTATCTTGATTATGTAATTATTTTTAATTTGTAGAATGACGTTGGGTGTGTATCTACACCTATTCAGAATTTATCAGAGGAAACGAGAATGTTTCAATGTATAAAGCAAACAAAGGCATGAATGCACGTGACATTATAGAGTGACGATTTTGAATTATTGCTATTGAAACGTAATCACTAACCCAACAAACAACACTCAAATAATTGGATATTGCTCTTGGAATTTTTTGATTTTTGTATTATATTTTATTTAAAGAACAAGATTTACAATGAAGACATCACAATTATCATTGTGCATCGATGTGCCGATGTCAAGCGATATTTTACAAGAAATTGTCGATAAAGCGAAAGATTATGCGCTAATGAATGGTAAAATAAATTGTATAAACGGATATTTTTTGATGATGTGGCAAAATATTTTTCATTAACAATAAACTTTTGTTATTGCAGGTCTGTCGATGCATTCAAGCGCGTGTTTCGATCGAAATTGTGTGAAGATTTCACGATTTACACTATTACCAACGTCTTTTCCTAAAGATGAATTTGAGAAAGCGAAAAACATACAATCGGCATTGCAAAAATTGATGCACTATGTTGCATATAATCATGAATTTCTTAATGAAACTCTCAAAAGGTATATTAATCGTAAAAGTTGTAGAGTTGTAATTGATTTTTGCTGAGGAAATATTTTTACAGCGCCCACAATTATTGGATATTTCTTGATTTCAGTACAATTGAAGTCGATGATTTTACTGCTCGATTATTCCAAATATACCAAACCGTTCATAGAGAGGGATATGCACAGGTGATTGATATTCTTGAAATGTCCACGCAATTAATTGCTATTTAAGAATTATATATCATTTTTGTGTTCTTAAATATTTTTTTTCATTTCACAGAATTTTAGTTTAGGCCTCTTGAGATCAGATTATTTGTTGAATGGAGATTTGAAAATAAAACAAGTTGAATTGAATACGATATCTTCTAGTTTTGCTGGATTAGCGCCGTTGGTATCAAATCTTCACAAATTTGTATTATCCGAGTTAGGTTACCTCGATAAAACGAAAAATGTGAGTATAAATAATTCCTATTTTTAAATGAAGATCAATCTCGTTATAGAGTGTTAATGAAAATGTACATATTTGCTTTTGTACGCAGATTCCAGAGAACTATTCACGTGCGGGATTTGCACGCGGATTAATTGAGGCGTGGACATTGTACAAAAATAATGAGGCCGTGATTTTATTCATTGTCGAAGAAATCACGTGCAATATATGCGATCAACGCTCTATTGAATTTGAAATTCGCCAGAATAATCCCCAGATCACAATCATTAGACGAACATTCGCTGAACTCATCAAACAAGCACAGTTGCGACCAAACAAAGAATTAGTAGTGTAGGTATTTGGCTCGAGTAATTTGATAATACTATTCAAAGTAATATTGAATTTGATGTAGATAAATTATAATTCCAGTGGAAATCACGTTGTTTCTGTGGCATATTATCGAACTGGATATGAATCTACAGCTTATACGTCCGATGATGTATGGGCTATCAGATTACTCATTGAACGTTCGCGAGCAATTAAATGTCCATCGATACAGTATCAATTAGCGGGAACAAAAAAAGTTCAGGAAGCTCTGGCACAGCCTGGTGTATTGTCACAATTTCTCAATGAGTCGGAGACAATGAAAGTCAGTGAAATATTCACAGGACTTTACGCTTTGGACTTTGTGAGTTTTTTTTATCTTCATTATTTTTCTCCTTGACACGAGTAATATATGTGCGTCATTTGAAATAATGAGTTCTTCTGTGTTCCTAATGAATAGAATGAGCACGGTGAAAAGGCAGTTACAATGGGTATTTCACAGCCAGAAAAATATGTTTTGAAGCCTCAACGTGAAGGTGGCGGCAATAATATTTATGGCACTGATATAAAGGACGTGTTAGTGTCTTTGAAAACTTCAAAAGAACGCAATGCGTACACATTAATGGAATATATTGATGCACCATTGCAAAAAAATTATCTTCTTGGTCCTAACAATAATGAATGTGAACTAGGAGATCTCATATCTGAATTGGGAATTTATGGAATAATATTGGGGTATGATCTCATTTTAATTTTGGTTTGTAAGTGTTTCGGGAATATTGTATCAAATTTTTTAATGACAAATTTCATCTATTTCAGAGATCAAAATGATATTAAACTTAATAGACACGTTGGTCATGTGATTCGAACAAAACCATTTGGCGAAAATGAAGGTGGAATCATTGCTGGTGCTGGCGGACTTGATAGTCCGTATTTGGGCTAGCAAGAGAGCTATTTTTTCTGATTAATTGCCCAATTTTTTATCCAATATACGTATGCAGAGCAGAATTATTTTTTTTTAAACGTTAAAATAATGTATTTGTAAATTATGAACTTTTATTTAATTACAACTACATTTGTTGATAAAATACATACGTATTCTATCGTCTGATTATTTTAACGGTAATGGGATTCACTGTCCTCAATACAATCTCAGCCTTCAACTTTATCTGTTCTATTTCAACTTTCAAATCTTTATGTAAAGAATATTTGCGCAAAACCGTTGCTATAAGTATTTTCATACTCATCATTGCATATTGTAGTCCAATACAGTTTCTCGGTCCAGCGCTAAACGGAAGATAGGAGTATGGATGTCGTTCTGCTACTTCTTCAGGTAAAAAACGATCCGGATTGAATTCAAGTGGATTAACCCAAATTTCTGGACGCCGATGAAGTTTCATAATCAACAGCACAACTGAGCTACCTTTTGGTAATGTATGCTCTCCTATTACAAGATTTTCAGTGACATTTCGCACTATAATTGGCCCAACGGGAAATAATCTCATTGTTTCTTTGATAACACGTTCTAAATACTCCATTCGACGAATATCGTCACGTGTTATTGATGTCCCGCTACTAATTTCATCTCCAAAAATGTCATAAAGTTCATCGTAACACTTTTGCTACAATGTCAAATAGGGTATTAATTCAAAATCTTCATTAACTCTGGTTAATTATAAATACTCACTTGTATTTCTGGAAAATTTGCTAACATATACATGACAAATGAATTAACAGTTGCAGTGGTTTCATTGCCGGCAAACATCATCGTATCAACTTCCTCGCGAACCTCTTGATCAGTAAATTTCGATCCGTCATTTGACAATTCCATCAAAAGATCCATGAACGCTTTCCTCGGTAATTTAGTGCTCTCTGTGCTTTCATCAATTCGTAAATGTTGTGAATCATCGAACTCAGCGTGTTTTATTCGTATTACATTATCCGTGTGATTGTGCAAGTATTTTAAACATTTTTTCTGTTCTCTCGCAAGTGATGTCCAGTTAAACATTATGTCCGAGTGTAACCAGACTTTAAACATCCTCAGATATAGAATTTCCATTATTCTGAAAAGGAAACAATAAGAGAACACCATTGTTATTTATAATTGTCATAGCATTGTAGAATAATATTATGAAGTATTCTTACGATTTCATTGCATTGAGATAAGGTGAACGCTTCAGTACCTGTGCGTTACCACGCACACCCATGGCCGTTTCTACAAAAAATAATCCAAATCCAAGACAATTATAGATTATGAAAAATAAAATGAATAGATATGTGCTGTAAATTCTTACCGCATATTATGTCAAGTGTGCATCGTGATACATAATCAAACACCTCGAATTCTTTCCCGTGCAATTCGACCTCCATTTCTTTTGTCATGATGTGAGATTGTTGGACAAAAACATCAATAAAAGACTCGAGTATATGAATATTAAATGTTGGCATAATCAATTTGCGATGTGTACGCCATTTTGCAGCTATAAATACAATGAGTTATAATTAATGAGAGTGCTTTTATAATATTTTAAATTAATGTTATATGTATGAATAATCACAGTACTCGCATTGCATCGAGAAGATATTTTATATCTATACACGTATTTATATATATATAGTTGAGAATTATCGTACCCATGAGGCGGCCAACTCGTCGATGCTTGGCACGCACGTATATAATAATAAATGTCCTGGGCTTCCTCTTGCCCAGGGATAATTGAACGACTTGTACTTGAAGCACGTTTCACAATGTATTTAGTGTGGGCAAACTCACCTGGTGCTGAAAATAATCCTGTTCCTAGCCATGGACGTATAAAATGGTAAACGTCGCCTTTTTCAATAGTTTTTGGACTTAATAAAATCATCTAAATGGAACAATACAATAAAATTATGTGAATTAATTCTCATGGCGAAAAATATATATTCATAGAGGTCGGATTAACTATAGAATTATGCATGTATTTTTTTTTTTTTTTTTCATATTCACGCACAAGTAGAAAAAACTGTTCCAGAGTAATTATGATAATACACACGGTGTTACTTCTCCAGTTTATTATTATCAATTTATTTCTTTTTTCATCACTTCTGCATGCTTTCCGCATTCTTTACGACTGTCATCATTTAAAGAAGGTAAAACAATGAATAAATATGATGGTACAATACGAATGATTACCTTCATTTGCTCAGGATCAGATACTGCGACGTACAATTTATGTCCCAGCCAAATACGTGCGGGTGTAGAATATTCTTTGAGCAAGTCCATCACTTTGTTGATAATATCTGTAATAATTAACATAAATTGTATTATTTTTAACGCAGCCAAATTTTTATTATACATGACAAACATTTCATGCATTTACTTACCAGCAGTATTGCCACAAAAATAATGCGCGTTTCCGATTATTGGATATAATGGCGGTCCCGGCATTTTCGCTGCAGCACGATACAATTCTAATCTCCTTATATGATAAATTGAAAGTGCAATTGCACCGAGAATAAGTGATGATAATATCAAGGATATTATAAGAGCCATATTCTAAATAAAATTAAAAAATATCATTAATTGGTATTTTGGCAGTAACATTGACATATAAAAATTACAATCCAATTACTTTCCCTTGATATAATTATAAATTATTCACAAATAATAATATATGAAATTGGATTGAGCCCTCAAGTGCAGTAAAAAATCGTATATGTATATGTAGAGCCGCATCGGCAGACAAACTACGTTTAAGAGGATATTCCAAAACATTCCCCACTTTATACATCGCATCTACGGAAATTCTTGCCCCCAGCCCACCATTCAGATTCAACAATACTTTTTGCTCCTCTGCAATGCCGTCGAGCTGAGTGTAGGAATGTGTAAATGAGTCATCAAAAACCGGACAAATTTTAAGTGAAACGTGCTATATTGTCACATTAATCAATGGTTTACAGAATTGTCATGTGGTTTTTTATCAGATAGTATTTTTTATTGAGTATCCGTGAAAAACTTATTATTTCAAAAAATAGTATATGTATATAAAATGAAAACTCGTATGAATATAAACGGTACAATATCGAATATTGATAGAGATGAATTTGATCTATGATATGAATGACACTAATGTTTATAAATAATGATATAAAGATACGAAATGCATGCCAATATGATTCATGTATAATTACGTGTAAATATGATTGTGATGATTCGTAATGATAAAAACCTACTTATTCCCTAAATTGTACTCAATAGTTTCCAATCGGTTAAAATGTATTATGCATAATATTATTTGAACCATAAAACTTGATTAAAACTCTTCAACGTGTTACCTCATTAAAATTTACGTAATTATAGTTACATGGAGAATTGGCACTAAAATTATTTTTGAAATTATCAATTCCACTCTAATTAGTCGATTTCGTCATCACTTTTATCGGGATTCGATGAATTTACAGTATGAGATTTCGATAAATGAAGCTGTACCAATTCCGTTTCGGATCTGGGACTGGCGGATGTCGTTGTATTTTTGCTCAACAATGGATTAATGAACTCATGCGACCCTGTAGGTATTATAGGTAGAGAAGCGTCGTCATTTAGATTTTTGTGTCCGAAGGACGAATTATGGAAGGAAGCGCTGAAAATAAAATTATCATATTAATATCATGGTTTTTTTGGCAAGTATGAAATTTTCCATAATACGATACTGAAAAAAATTCTCATTCTTTACCTGACGTCCTGAACTACTCGTAATTTCTGAAATATCCTTCTTCGGTAGTGATAGCACGCCGCCCCGACAATAATTATTCCAACGATGCCAATGATAATTACAGCAATATGTAAATTACTCTGTCGATTCATCTTTTCGTCCGCCGAAAACTCCGAGTTATTTCCATCAATAACCATTGAATTTGTTATATTGTCCGAACATCTACCGTTAAGACTCAATGTGTCGCCGTCCCGACAAACACACATGGCATTGTAATTTTTCATAACACACATCCATCCACAGTTGTTTTTTTCACAAACATTTAATGCTGAAAGTTAAAAAAAAAAACAAAAGCACCATTAAATAGGGAATGGGTCTCATAAAATATAAACGTGACTGACATGAGTTATGGTATATTAGAAATTACGCAACAGTACCATAAAAAAAAACCAACAGTCAATGTTACGCAATTTCTACAACTCAAAAGATCTTGATAAATAGATCGTTAGACGTTTTTATTTTCACACTTACCAGATGGCTGTCGTGATTTATGCGCAATAATTAAGAAATCTTTGATGTTTGTTGGTTCCACAGCAATTGGTTGACATTGCAACTTGTGATGAATTGGACAGCTGTATAAAACTCTTGTTGAGCTCATCATCCAATAAATGGAGTCTTCATGAATATTTATCCCCAATGGCTGAAAAACACGACGAAATACAGCACGGTTACTTCCATCGAGTTTTGAGCTCACAATCAATCCTTGCGAAGTATCAACCCAAAATAGTTGTGATCGATCATAGTCTATCGCAATACCAGTGACAATACCAATATTTCCCTGTGCAATAATTTCAATATTATCACCATTCATGTCACAGCGATATATTTTACTCGTTGGATTATCATTGGATGTAAAAGTGGTTTGTGCCCAATAAATTGAACCGTGTATTGGATCAATAGCCATTGATGTTGTATTACCGGAATCCTCCAATTTAACAATAGTTGCACATCTATTATCAATTCGTGAACAGGCCATGATTGAATATGGTTTTTCATTATTAGAGAAATATACGTTGCTTGTAATCCAATCAACTGCGATAAGGTTCGGTTTCCCAATTTTACAAATAGTTCTTTGCATCTTTTTCGTCAGATTGAATTCCGTAATAGTACCCAACTGTTCGTTACTCCAATATAGTAAATTTTTATCTATATTAATATCCATTCCAGTAATGTTGTTTACAATTTTTTGAATGACATCGACTTCCCGTAAATTATTAGAAATTCTTCTGATATCATATGTTGTTGCGGAGATAATTTCCATTGTGCCATCAGTAGTTTTACACGTCCTTCGGTCATATCGCAAAGAATATCCAGGAACGCAGTCGCATCGAAAACCTCCATTATCATTGTGACAAACTTGTGAGCACATTCCTAAGTTGCATTCGTCAATATCCTCACAGGTGCTGTTATCCGCTTTGAGTTTGTAACCATCGTTGCATAGACAGACTGGCCCCTTGGGTGTTCGTTCACAACGATGTTGGCAAAGAGTAATAGGGCACGTGTTCTCACAACTGCCACCCTCATCACTATTATCGGTACAATCATCTCTACCATCACAAACTTTTCCATAATCTAAAGAATCGCCATTATTACATATAAATTTCGTTTCACTCATCATTGAGTGATTAAAGTGTGGGCGAGAAGGTAAATTTGTTTCATCATGAATGATTCCGTTTTGATCGCAAAATTCTTCATCTGATTTATCATCGCAGTCATTATATTTATCGCACACTCTGTCTTTTGGAATGCAATTAAAATTGTTGCAAGTAAATTGATCATGAGAACAGGTTGAACAATAATGCTCGTCATCTCTTTCAGGACAATCTTGATTTTCATTACATTGAAAATTTTTTGGAATACATTTATCCGTGCCAAAACACCTATATTCGTCAACACTACAACGTTTATCCGATAACCGTTCAGTAGGCTCGTAATGTGCACAATCAATTTCATCACTATTATCTCCACAGTCATCCACATGATTACACTGCAATAAATGATGAACGCACATTCCGTTCGAACAAGAATCCATTTCAGGTGGGCATGAAAGTTTTGAACAGCTATCATCCTCATCTGATCCGTCATCGCAATCACGTTGACCATCACATTGCCAAGATTTTGGGATACACCATCCCGACGATAGACATTTAAAATTTGTTCCATCAGCACAAATCCGATGTACACAATTCATTTCGTCCGACCAATCGTTGCAATCATTTTTACTATCGCACATAGATTTTTTTGAAATACAATTGCCATTGAAACATTGAAAATCATTGTTGGGACAATTATTTAATTTTTTAATGCAATTTGCTTCGTCATCTAAATCGGGGCAGTCTTCAATTCCATCGCACACTTTTTTGTCAGATATACAGGAATTATCTGAGCATTTAAATTGATTTTGCGTGCAATTTTTTTGTACACATGTATGTTTATCGGAATTTAGAATGAATCCATTGGGACAAGCGCATTGGTACGAATCTATAGATGAAACGAGGCAAACGTGTGAACAACCACCATTATTGTTGCTACACTTATGTTCAAATCTATGATTTTGGTAATTTGTCAATACTAAATGCATCATTTCTGTTTTATTGACAAGTGAAAGTACGACCTTATAGCTTGGACCATTAGTCTTCGCCATTTTCTTTGACTTATAAAGTGTTGTCGCATTATTAAGTGTCCAATAAATTTCGTCATCCAGGATGGAAAGACTTACAGGTGTGCGCAAATTCGAATGCAAGAGCAGTCGATCATGACCATCCAAGGTGATACTTTCGATGGTTCCAGTGGCCTGATCAGCCCAAAAAATCTTCTTGGATTCGTTATCATAGGCTAGAGATATTCGCGGACCAAAAATATCTTTTGAAACTATATCGAATATTAATTCTGTTCCATTCATCGGTAATTTGGCCAGTTTACATGATGAATTCATACATAATACCACAACCATTATAGCAAATTCCGGAATAACGAGAATATTTCTTGGTGTTGAGTTAAAGTGAAAAGTTGTTCTTTGTTCAGTATCTAAACTGTAAACTTCAATTGTATTTCGACGTATATTTGACCAATATAAATTATTACCGATATAATCGAAAGACATTCCACCAATTTGTTGATTTTTAACACCATTCAGTTGTTGAATTTTCCCTGTCTCTTCATCATAACGGGAAATTGTCGATGAGTATATATCATTAATGAAAATACCTGAATTCAATGAATCATAAGTAATTGCATTGAAATGTTGGAATAATTTGTTGCGTTTGATTGATGGCCGTCCAATAAGTTCACCATAATAATTGAAATATATTGAATTAGTTACAATCATTAAATATTGTTGTCCGCTAAGAAATTGACAAGTATGTCCGTCCTCACTCAACTTTTTGTCCAATGAACATGCACACGTATAATTATTATTGCCAGCGAGTAAACAAAGTTCTGTGCATCCACTTGAATTGCATGGATTGAAAATATTTGGTTTCAATAACTCATGATACATATGCATTCCGCGTATCCGATCAATTTCATATCTCAATACTTTGCGATCTTCACCAGTAAACTTATGACACGATTCAATGGTGTTGGTGACATAATTGCTCCAATATAATCTATCTTCAAAAATAGCAATTGATTGTGCTTTAATTGATTCAGTGCTCGTGATTCTCTGGCGATTGGTACCATCCAATCGAATAGATCCAACATGTCCAGACTTTTGATCAATCCAATAAAGACGTCTATTTGGAACGTCGATGGTTAAAGCTTGTGGTATTCCGATATGTTCACTTACTAGAGTACCACGATTTTTACCATCCATATTGGCTTTGCCAATGTAACCATCCTTCCGTCCAAAATCACTCCAATACAACATACCTTCGAAAGGATCCAACGTAAGACCATTTGGATTGGTATGATTCCCGCGTAAAATAATTGTACAATAACTCCCATTATTTGTGCATATTCCAAACTTTCGGTTAATGCTGTCGATAAAGTATATATTAGTCGTTACCCAATCAATAGCAATGTCTTCAATGAATGCAAGACCAGTTGTTATGATGGCTTGTGGTTGATTCTTCTCCCTTACACTACGAAAAATAGCGTTTTCGTCCAGTGTTTCAATCGACCAATAAACGTGCAACGCATCCACTGACACTGCCAAAACATTGTTGAGATTGGTAACAAGTTCAGTATCCACCATTGATGGCAATTTCAATGTTCTGATTGAATTATGTGTTGCATATACCAATAGAGTTTCGGCTTGATTATCTGCCAGTTTACAAGTTTTATTATCCGCTTGCAAATTGTAATATGTTTGACATGAGCATCGATACGTTGTATCAGTGATATCAGTACATATTTGATCACATAATTGTCCATTATAATCACATCTATGCATATCTAACGAAGAAAATGGAAATGAAAGTTTATTTTTCACCGAAATATAATTCGTGTTGAAAATCAAATGAAAATTTAATTATAAACTCACCGCAATTTGATTCATCACTGTTATCTGCGCAATCATCATTACCATCACAGTGCTTGTTGTTGTATACACAATAGCCGTTATCGCATCGGAATTGATATTTCATACACGTTTTCTGTATAGAATTGTAAGACACATTTGTTTGATTTAATTTAATGAGGGTCTTTTTTTTTTTTTGCTCTGTGATATATTGATAAATAATGTACACGATGGAATGTTTACTCACTTCATTTGTACAATTCGGGTATTCATCACTGCCATCTAGACAATTTATTTTCCGATCGCAAAATTGCTCTTTCGGTATGCACGTTTTGTCCTTACATGTGAACATGAACTCCCGGCATTCTCCAATGGACCCTGACCTTACTAAATGTCCATCACAATTGACTGGTGATATTGTTCGTGAAAATGAACATAGCAATAATATATTTATTGCCAATAAATTCTTGATCCAGGACATCTTGATGTCTATAATAAATACAAAATGAAATGTAATGCAGTTAGAATGAAATAGTTTTGATACAAAATTGTTCACTATCCAACCGTGAATTATTAATTTAATATGGAAGCATCATATCTACTATGTCTGGAAGTTTATTTGTATTGGTCTGCGGGCTTTATGTAATTTCAATAAAAAATTTTAAATTAATAATGGACAAAGAAAAACCACAATTGAACACAATTATGATATCATTGTGTGAATTAGCATATTAAATTCGACACAACGGCTGTATAAATTTATTTATTCATATTTAACAACCCACGCATTCCACATTTCCATTCAACTCTCTTATCTACTACTGTCTCTTCCATACACCGTATAATTTTCACGATACTATGAGTTTAAATATATTTTACTTATACAAATTTATGCAATTGTCGGCCACGATTTCCGTGACTGCAATTCAAAAGGAAAACGTTCCAATTACGTATTTTTTCTTCTTTTTCTGTAACTGTGACGTAACAAAATAAAACGAACTATGAAAATCTTTTTTCTTTCTTTTAAATAAAAACAGTTTATCATTCGCATTTATTATAGAATAATATAATTTGTAAAAACTAATTTCATCATTAGTTCTGATAATTATTAGTAATTCCAATTCTTTATAATTAATTTTAATATTAATTGTGATTATTGAGATTATCTTCAGTGTATGTAATTAATTTCCATATTAATTCTCGCCATTTAAATATTTTTGAAACATTAAAAATGAATTTTACCTCTGGATAGAAACACTCAATAATGTACGACCAGTGGAATTATAAGTAGATAAATTTTTCTTCTATGTAAATCGACAGGTTGAAGCAAACTACAAATAAAATTGTATCTGCAAGGTATATATTATAGACAATACAAGCGTTGGAACCCCCGTCATGCGTATAAACCGCTTTTGCGTTTGAATTATCGTCGTTTGTGTGTACGATTAGTAGTTATAAGTTCTAATATGTAAACAAGGTCATCGAAAATATTGGTTGATGAAAAGGTAGTTACCAACGAAACAATTTCAAGTTTACATTTACATTTTGAACTATCATAAAAGCCGCTGTATAAACATGTAATGATTAGATACATTTGAATTATGCTCTCCCACATTTTATCTCCCTATATTACGATGACAATATTTGATTATATTAAATTTCGTTTTCAATTTTGCTATTTCTCTCAATCGAAATAATTTTATGAAAAATTTTTCCATCACATATTCAGTATTATGTAATGAGTAATAATTAAAATTCATTGTATATAATTCGTCATTTTATATTTTATTACATGAAGAAATACATAAAAAACAAAAGACAATCTGACAATTTTGTCTTCACACATATGAAACACCCAGTGGTTTTCAGATACATACCACTCCGCAAATAATTCATATTACATTATATCAATGTCTTATAATTTTTTCATTTTGCACAATTGTATTTTTATTGTTAAATAATCGTGTTCATTATGCCACACTGTTTGATGAAATCAATCGGAAGATATGGAAAAACCAGTGGTTATGACACAGGTAATGGCATCAGGAGTGAATTATTATTTTTTTTTAAAGAGGAGTATGACAGGTTTTCAGAAACACTTGGTTCATTGACATTATTTGTTTGCATATATTTTATTCTATATTGTTTATTTCAATTGATTTCAGATGCTGAGGTACCTTCTTGGCGTTTATCATCATCATCATCGTCATCATTGTCATCATTGACAGTGACAAAGAAACGGAATAAAGTTAAGGATACTGCTACAAAAAAAAATGATGTTAATCGTGGCTATTCAGAATTGTCCATTATGACACGTTATCATTTTAGCAAAAATAATATTCAGTCCAATGAACCGGTGACAACTGGACTTAAACTATGTTTGATTAATAATATTAATAATAGTTATGATGATTCATCGATTGGAAGTATGGTCGCTGGATGTAATAATCGAGAATTCAATGAAATTAATGGTAAATCTACAAAAGCAAGTTCTGACTTTCAACGAAAACGAAATCATCAAGCAATCAAAATTAATATTGAAGATCATAATGATTCAAAGAGAATTGATGAACCGTCCACTTCGAATGATCATAAAAATATTCAGGATGATGAGGTGAATTAATATCTTACATTACATCTATATTAATAATATCATTCAATCAATCATAGGTAAATAATTGATTCTCAAATAATTATGCAATATTATTTGGCAGAGTAAACAAAATTGGAAGAAGCATAAAGCTCTGCACTATTGTCCATATTGCCATAAGAGTTTTGATCGTCCTTGGGTACTGAAAGGTCATTTGAGATTACATACAGGGGAAAGACCATTTGAATGTCCCGTTTGTCACAAATCGTTTGCTGATAGGTAATTTTCATTTCATTAAAAAAAAAAAGAAATGAATTGGTGAGAAGAAAAACTGAATGAAAACGGAATATTGTATTAATAAGATTATTTAGTTGATCCAATTTCACTTAATTCTTGTTCATTTCTATTCCCTTTTTGTTTGGGAACTATTCAGATCAAATTTGAGAGCCCATCAAAGAACTCGTAATCATCACGAGTGGCAGTGGAGGTGTGAAGTCTGCTTCAAAGCATTTTCTCAAAGACGTTATCTGGAACGTCATTGTCCTGAGGCCTGTCGTAAATATCGAATATCTCAAAAGAGAGAATAGAAAAAAAAATTATATATATATAGAAAATATGTGTAAATGAAGTTCAATAGCAAAACTTCAACAAAAAGAATGTAATTATGTCCATTTCCTGTATATTAACGAAATTACGTGATGAAAATGAATATATTTTTTGTTATTTAAACCAGAAAAAAGCAAAGAATGAGTAACAGAAAATCGATTTTCAGTCTGAAGACTCAATTTTGAATAATCCCGCCATAATTCGAACGCTGCGCATGCTTCTCAACATAAATAAATAGCCCAATTGCAACCCTCAAATTCGTCCCTCGCGCGCCCCGATTATCGGATTGGTTACCGCCATCTTGTAAATGTATATACTTATATACATGATCCACGGTATATGTATTTGCTCAGATTGAAAAGAAAGAGAACGCGTAAACGCATGCGCAAAGTATATATCATGAGTACGCCATATCTCTAGAGAACGCCACGGAAACGGTTTACTGTTACGAGTGTTTTTATTCCTTCATGACACACATCGCATATATTCAGCAAGTAACATTAATCGTTTGCATTTGACGCAGTGCGTTAGTTGCAGAGTTGTATAAACGCAAAAATAACTTTGAAAAAAATTTAGTAATTTGCTTTGGAAAACATTGTGTGAGAACGCGTTTTAGACGCTCAAGAACTTTTAGGTCGAGGTAGAGAGAGTGTGTGTGAGAAAGAGAGAGAGAGAGAGAGAGAGGTAGAGACAAAAGAGAGAAGAGCGAGTAAGAGAGTTTGGTTGTATTGAAGGGAAGAACGCTTGTAGTAGCAGGTACGGCAAAGATCGAAACTTGACATTGGGAGACGGCCATTTTGGCATTTTGTGTTCACCGTTCGAGTGCTTCGTCTTCAGCATCGGTTTCCATCCTTCTCAAGGTAAAAAACTACTACATTTACTTACTTTCATGTTGTTCATTGTTCATTGAATTTCTTAATTTTTACTGGCGTTCATCGCTCATTAGTTTTATTGTCAAGTTATTTTTAACTACTGAGAAAGAGGGAGCAAAGTTCGCTAATCTCGGGTTTACTGTATGTGTACATATCTAAATATATATGTATATGCGTATGTTGGATTACACTGGTGAAATTTTGTTGAATTCCGGACAATTGTATTGATGAAAATTGGAGTTTCAATACTTTGTTCGTTTTCAATTTTGAGGTTATTCTTTTTGAAGTAAATATCGCATTCACGATTGTTATAAAATTTTTTGGTTTTCTCCAAGGAGTTAGTCAGGTTAGATTAAATATTGGTGCACAAAGCGATATGGCTGATTTTCTTTCGCTTTGTTTCTATCTTCCTTCTTCTTTCTCTCTTTGCCAATTATACCCCATGATACGTGTATGAGTTGAGAGGCACGCATATGTGATGTGTGCGACAATGAACAATAATGATTTGCGAGAGTGTAATATTTTTTTTATTTTTTATCAAACATTGCATCAATTGAAACGTCGAAGCACAAAGGCATTGTCAGTTGTCCCGGTTTTCCTTCTTTTTTTTTTTTTTTTTTTCATTAAAATTATTGATTATTTGTATGGGTTATTTTTTTGTACTATTTTGAAATGATAATTGACGTATTCTATTATACTACATGTAGAGACTCTATCGATTTTATCAATGTAAATAATTTATGATTGAATGAAATTTATCAGACACTTTAAGTGAACACAATTTGTCTTTCATTCGGTCAAAATTATTGGTGTGTAATGTAGAAAAACTGTTGCGATGAATTCTGCGAAAAATGTACAATTTCACGAAGAAGAATCGATTGATTTAGTATATAGATAACGTCGGTTGTTTGTTTCTATTATCTTTTGGGTATTTCAGCAAGTGCGAGAGTGGGGTAAGGGCAAGAGTATAATTCTATACAAATTTTATCATGACTGGCAATCAATTTAGTTGGTAAATAAACCAAAGGCATTTATTAATTTTCGAATTTGAACCTCAATTGAATTATTCGATAATACCTTGCCAGTATGAATTATTATCATTGTTTTCTTGCTACTATTCGGTATTATTTTCGTCTCGAATTTTAATATTTAATTTAATTCTTCGGCTTTTCAGAAAATAGAAACACTCCAACGTATTCGAAATGATGACTGAAACGCATATTAATTCCAATCACATGTTGAATTCGGGTCTGGGTCCCAAATCCGACCTCGAGAAAATGGACGATGTGGGTTGGAAAGCCAAACTGAAAATTCCACCAAAGGACAAACGAATCAAAACAAGCGTAAATATTATATTAAACTTTACTACCCATCTACTTTTCATTCGTCAATAAAATAATAATGTTCATCTATTCATCAATCAATTCGTATGAACAATAAACATATTTTTGAATTAAACAGGATGTCACAGACACACGCGGTAATGAATTCGAGGAGTTTTGCCTGAAACGTGAACTCTTAATGGGAATATTTGAGAAAGGATGGGAGAAACCATCGCCTATTCAAGAAGCCAGTATCCCTATTGCATTGTCTGGTAAAGACATTTTAGCACGAGCTAAAAATGGAACGGGCAAGACTGGAGCATATTCTATCCCTGTACTAGAGCAGGTGAACAATAAATAAATTTATCCGTTTTCCTCCTTTGGAATAATTCAATTACAATGAAATAACAGTTCAATTTTCATAGTTTTATTTATTAATATTTAATTTCTTTTCTATTAAAGGTGGATCCACGAAAAGACGTAATTCAAGCATTAATTATAGTGCCTACCCGAGAATTAGCATTGCAGACATCACAAATTTGTATTGAACTTGCTAAACACATGGATGTTAAAGTTATGGTAACTACTGGTGGTACAAACTTACGCGAGGACATCATGAGGATTTATCAAAAAGGTATTGATACGGCATCTGGGATAATTGTTCATTTCAATTGAAAAATATTATCAGCGATTGTTATAATTGATTTTTTTTAATTTTGTGTCACAGTGCATGTAATTATTGCGACGCCGGGACGTATTCTCGATTTAATGGACAAGAATGTCGCAAATATGGATCATTGCAGAATTCTAGTACTCGACGAAGCTGATAAACTTCTCTCTCAAGACTTCAAAGGCATGCTGGATCACGTAATTTCCAGGTATGTGTTAGTGTCCAGAATTTAATTAAACTCTTACATGAAAAAATTAATGTGAATGATTTTTATTTTTATGTTTATTTGTTTAGATTACCGCAGGAACGACAAATATTGCTGTATTCAGCCACGTTTCCCCTGACGGTCAAACAATTCATGGAAAAACATTTAAGAGATCCATATGAAATAAATTTGATGGAAGAATTGACGCTAAAAGGTGTTACACAGTACTATGCATTTGTTCAAGAACGGCAGAAAGTCCATTGTCTCAATACACTATTTTCCAAGTTACAAATAAATCAAAGTATAATATTCTGCAATTCGACGCAACGTGTCGAACTTTTGGCCAAGAAAATTACGGATTTGGGATACTGTTGCTATTATATACATGCTAAGATGGCGCAAGCACACAGAAATCGCGTGTTCCACGATTTCCGCGCTGGCCTATGCAGAAATTTGGTGGGTTATCATTTAAAAGAACGCATTTCATCTATCTATTATTTTTCACAATATCACAAAAATTTTTTTTTATTCACATTTACAGGTGAGCAGTGATCTGTTTACACGTGGTATTGATGTTCAGGCTGTGAATGTCGTGATAAACTTTGATTTTCCAAAAATGGCTGAAACGTACCTTCATCGTATCGGTCGTTCCGGAAGATTTGGCCATTTAGGTATTGCCATCAATTTAATAACTTATGAAGATCGTTTTAATTTACATCGTATTGAGCAAGAGCTCGGTACGGAGATAAAACCAATTCCCAAGGTGATAGATCCTAGTTTGTACGTTGCTAGACCAGATGACAATAGCAGTATGGACGAAGGTAATGTGTCGAAGTAGTTTCGCCAATTACGTTTAGGCGAAAAAGTGATTATGTGACTCGTACAATCGTGGCAACAATCGTCGATTATACTTCGAACACATCGAGATAAGAATGAAGAGAGCGTGAATAAAAAATACAATAAAATAGTGCAAGAAGATAAACAAAAAGGCGAAAACGTGGGGAAAAAAAATATACACACAGAAAAACATAAAAGACGTTACTTAATGTTGATGAAAAACAAAAAAGTAATTATTTGAGGTGCGCGTAATTAGCAGTGTTGAAATAAAGCAAATAAAATGAATAAATAGAACACTAATAGTGCTATAACGGAAATGGAACGAAAAAAAAAAAAAAAAAAAAACCAGAAAAGAAAAACAGACAAACATTAGGTAACAAAGATTGTTTTGCGTAAGAAATATTGAGTGTTTAAAGGAAAACTACAGGAAAAAAAAAATGGATACCATGAAAATTACAGTTCATCATCGTATTAGATCTAAAATCGAAAGAAAAACAAGAAGTTAACATATGTGTCACTTGTAAATAATATGGTATTTACCGAGCATAAAAAAATTTATCATTTATTTCGCGCTCGGTTTGATGAAAAAAAAAAAAAAACTCAGTGACTGAAGTGAGAGCGTGAGTGCCGGTGCGAGTCATTTCTTGTACATAGATACATTTAAATGTACATATACATAATTAGAACTAACCAGAGTCAAGCCATTATCAAGAGCACAATGCGTAGAAGGAAATGGGAAAAGAAAAATAAAAAAAATAACGAATCGCAAACTTTAAATGAAAAATGATTAGGTGAATTTACACACACGTATACACATACATACATCAAATAAATACATACATACATTCATATGCTCATACGTAACACATACATTGTCATGAGTTAATCTATCATTGCATTTTATCGTGAGTGTAAATACAGCGTGTGAGCAGAAGTCATTTTATGAGTAAATTTTGATACGAAAGGCCTCATATACTTTCAATATATTCCTTCTACTCTTTGTTCACTGGAAAAAGAAAAAAAAACAAGAAAATAACAAAAAAATTAATAAAAAATAACGAACAGTGCGTGCGCGCGTCGTTGACATTCGACGGGATGATACTGACTTATTTTGTAGCAAGTCGAATCTTCGTTTGATTCGCTCTCGTAATTTTCATGAATACGGACAGAACGGTTCACAAACAAATATATATATTCATATACATGTGTATATTCATATGTATGTATACGTATATGTACGTATATATAAATATACTACATATATACACATATACATATAATGCAATTTTGTTCCGAGCAATTGTGAATTGCAACAATTTCCAAAAACGTGTGCGAAACAAATGTATAGTTTGATTTTGGCTTGATTTTGCAATCTCAATACTGTCATGCAACACAACTCTGAAATTCAAATCACATTTTCGAAAAAAAAAAACTCCAACATACACGACCGAGATAAAATAAATTTACCATTTACAAATATTTTTTTTCATTTCCATTTTTCCTATTTTTTTCTCGCATACTTGAAAGTAACGGAGATTTTTTGTTTTTGTTTTTTTCGCTTATTTTATTTTGTCAGAAAAAAAAAACGAAGTACTGTTGCGAATCTTTTTTTTTTTTTTCACTTTTTATTGACACCACAGTGTGATTGGAAATTCAGATGTTGTGAAATTGACTAGTTTTATACAATTATTTTTATAACCATTGGGCTGGCTGGTGGGCTTCGCGAGACGCGGAGATCGTAATACACAATCACGGTTTCAAAATGAAAATTTTGGAAAAAAAATGACATTTAATATCACGGTTCACATAAATATCGCGATAAATATCTAATTAAAATTTGTTGTCGAATGTGTTAATAAAAGAATGAAACAGAAAAAAATTAACACAAACATTAAAATGCGTACAGCCCGCGGGCTACAAATTGTTTCCGCAAAGGCCAATGATGGTGCTGTAACTTTTTCTCTTGATTCAGAGTGAACAAATGAAAATTCAAAAAGATGAATAAACTAGGTAAAATGATTATTAAAAAAAAAAAAAAAAACGAAAAAGGGATAAAGAGACCATTGTCCGTTGCAAACAGTTCGCGAGTTGAGCGGGAAAACGTATAAAGAGAAAAATTTAATTTTTAGAAAGAAAATTAATAAAATCATAAATATAATTTGCATATGTGATTCCACGCGCGTCTGTGAATCACATTATGAAACATTACACACCAATATCTTCTTTATAAAGAGAAATAAAGATAATAAGAACAATCGCAGATGGAAGACTCCGTTCCATTATTAACGTAATGTATGAAGTTAGGCTAATGTGGCAGAGTTATCACGGCCAATTATTTGTAATTATAGCGGGCCAATAAAAACAAATTAGATTCACAATTAAATTGAAACGCAAAGAAGAATAAGAGTGACGCGTGTTTAGTTGGTGTATAAATTTTTTGCTATTAATGATAATGATGGTGAAAAAAAAGATTTAATTTTATAATGAACAACGAATCTTTAAAGTGAACTTTACTCACGGGCATATTTTTTTGTTGGTTAGTTTTTTTTTTTTTCTTCAATGTCGAGTTTACGATTGTCATATACAGTTCGATCATCATTCAATCACGTTACCCATTGTCTCACGAGCCCACAGGTCGAACAGAAAACAAAAACTACATACGATCGATGGTTATGCGACATTTTTAATTTATTCGCGAGTCGAGCGTGCCTCGCAATTAAAATGTTATTCATAATCCGATTGTATCATTATGGAGTTCCACGAATCATTATTTTTTTTTTATTAACTCCATCATCGCAGCGATTTATTGCAAATCTTCGATCACTTTGCATAATTCATTTCGCTAACGATCATCCGAGATAGATCTTAGAATTAATTTTTGAGTCATCCAAGTAATGTTGTATGTGAAAGAAAATTGTTTGTGTGAGATGAGGAAGTTCGACTGAGAAACATGTGCTGCGGGTATAGATTCAAACAAACATTGTACATTGTATCAAGTGTACTCGTTGCTATTGCGAGGCAATGAACGAGATAAAACGAAATAATAACATGAATATTGTCATCTTAACGTTGAATCAAGATGATTAATAATCTTGATTCAACGTGAATCTATTTAATGTTCTAGTGTGCTTTACGCAAAACCAGGAATGAACAGAAAATACGTTGTTAAATGTAAATTAATTTTGTGAACGAAAATGAAAGAGGAAGTTTGTGATTTCTATCGCGAGGAATTTTAGATGCTGGAGTATTTTACATAATAAATGCGAGTCCATTATGCTCAAAACGAGGAGAATAATGGGAAAAAAAATCCATAATTAAATGGATTGCGAGGTGAAAAATGATAGGTTAAAAAAAAAATATACATTGTATTATATGGAATTACTCTGGTTAACTGAAATTCCCCCTAACGAATCAAAAACTGTTCAATGGGCCGATATTATTTTAGAATGCAAAAATGGCAACAGAACAAACACTAATATTCTAATAGTTTTGTGATTGACCAATTGCAATTTCCATTCCACCATTTGAGAAGAGAAAACACACGCGAGATTGATGTGTATATGTGTTTTTTCGTTTATAATCTGTCTGTTGGTCTGATTCGTTTACATTTTAATTTGGTTCGTCAACATCTAAGGAATTCATTCATTTATATAAATAATTTTTTTTTTGTCGACGTGACAGGAAGTATAAATAAATAGGAAAGAGTAAAAGAGAGAGTGGACGTGAGCAGCGGTGCCTTGCGATATTGTGGTAGCGATGTATTAATTTAGTGAGTATGAGAGATCACAGACGAGAAAATTAATAGTAACGAAACAGAGCACGTAAAAAAATTTTAATGATGACAAAAATGAATATAAAGGCAAGAAGAAAATGAAATTTTTTCGTTGAGCTTCAGAATATTCTCGTTTGTGTTTCTGTTCTTGATCTCGAGTATGCACTTGACAAAATGTAACTGGAGATTATGTGTAGGTTCGCAAGTGCACGACGTAAAGAGTAGTAAGACTATGTAGAAACAAAATGAAAAATGGAGTGGAAGGGAGCGAGTTGGGAAGGAAGTTGGGATATTGCGGTAGATGAGGAGTATAAGATTCCGAAGCGCATCTAATGGCGCGTATAAAAATACGAGCTCTATATAAGTGGGCGATATTATTTGTTGGCAAAAATATTGCCAACCTTAGATTTAATCCAATTAAATTCATCATTCGAGACTTGGGACTTTGGATTTTCGCGCATGCTCCTTCGTTCGTTGGACAGAAAGGTGAACGATCGATTTGTTGAAAGCGCACATACAGTATGAAAGAAGAAAAAGGGAGAATGAACGAGTGGAGCAAAGAAAGAAAAAAAATGCACAAGTATACTCTGAAATAAGAAGTGAAAATCTAGAAAATTTTTACGCGAAGTTTGCTGAGCGAATGTTCTTTTATTTATTTATTATTCCGTGGAACTGTTTTTTTCGTTTCAACTCCTTCTTTCTTTCTTCCTAATTTTTCACTATTGTATTTGTGACTGTCAAACTCGAAATCAGTTAGCGAACGAAGGCGAAAAAATATTCAACCAAGCTCGATTTCATTTTGTGCAAGAGCTCGTATTTGGGAGAGGGGGAGGTGATTTTTTTTTTTTTTTTTTTTTTTCGAACATTAAATTGCGAGTTTGTGAAGCGAACTCGCAGCGTTATCTCGCGAGGCGAGCGAACGTTCTCTTTAATTGAAAAGAGAGGGAGAAGTTTGAAGATCTTGGGAGGAAGTCCGGATTTTTTTAAAAAAATTTTTTTTTTGCATGAGAGAATTTTAAGACACAATTGTGACCCGATGACGATCAATTTGGGGTCTGAGTTCAGGTTGAGGAAGTAAAATATTTGGCAGAATGTGACGATGTGCATGTTGCTCATCAGTTAAACGTACAACATTCTCGTATGTGGGCAGATAAAAAAAGAGTGAAAGAGCGGGAAGCGCAGAGGAGAGTGAAAAAAAAAAAAGAAATAAAAGTAAATAGTGCTGGCTGGGGCGGCGTCGACATGGTGAAATCGATCCCAGGACCTATCGTGTGACGTGATGTTACAGCGCAACGGTGTGACGTGACGTAGCGCAATAGTGTTACATCTCGTATCCGGAATAATTTTTTTCTTCCTTTTCTTTCCATTTTATATAATATCGAGTTTAACAATTGGAATCATTTGCGGTATGAATGATCGACCGCCGTTTGCAATGCGACACACGTACCACCGATGTTTTTGTGGATCTGTTCCATTGATTGTTTTGGAGTGAGGTGGAGAGAGGAGATGTGAAAAAAAAATCATAAAATGATATAAAACAAAAAAAAATGGGGAAAAAAAACATACAAACAAAATAATCTGTGGTAAATGCCAAAAAAACCAAATGAGAGGAATGACGAATACATTTTTTTTTGCGATTCAGTGCAGAGAAAAAAAGTCTGCAACAATTTATTTATTTTTTGTTTTACTGTCGAGGGTGTGCGCATTTTTTTTTGTTTCATAACTAGGTGTCTCTCTTGTGAAATACACCGGAGATAATGTGACATTTGAGAACCGTGATTTGTGACTTGTATGAAATGAGAATTTCCACAGTATTACAATTTCACACTTTTTTTTTTCCGTTCTATCTCTTTTTTTCATTTCTGGTGGATTATATTTTGTGGAAAAATTCTTTGATTTAGTAATTGTATCGAGACTGTTAATCGGTGACGAATGAAATTATCCAGAGTTTTGAATCGACTTGTCAACGAAAAATGAAAAAGAACAAAAGCAAATTGATTTTTTTTTTTTTATGAAGATTATTTATTGTATTATTATGCACTGAATTATCGTGGATCACTTTGGGATAACAAAAAAAGAACAAATTGAAAATAAAAATAAATAAATAAGTAAAAGCAGAGAACCTATGCTGAGAAAAAATTCGCAGACCCGACTTCGACATATATCTTATGAAAAGGAGAAAGAATAAAATGATAAAAACAGTAAAACAAAAATACTGTGGCGAATAAGAAACAAAATTCCTGCGAAACCGAAAAAATCAATTACATTAGCGCTAATTCGAAAAAGTGAGAAAGATAAGTTTTGATTAATTTGTAGTCATATACACACATTTGATTGTTATATATTCGATACAAGATAAACAAACGAAAATTCAAAATAAACATTGTAAAGATAGACTCGGTGTAGTTACATTTTACGAAAAAAAAAAATAAGAAAATGTATTGATTTATCTGATACTTCTGTCGAGTCTATCTCCGATTATAATTTCCATGTATTGTCAAAAACAGAGCGGAAAAAAAAAACCAATCAAGCATTTTTCTTTTCACGCAGGAACTAAATTTAATATAATTTTTTTTTCGTTTCCGAATAAAATACATAAATTCAATTAAATATGCACAATTTGTTTGAGATAATTTATTCCCATATCCGTTGAAATATAAAGAAGAATTATTCCCCCATATATGATAAAACGCTCGCGATCTTGAATAATGAAAAATAATAATTCCAACGAATTTTAGCAGCATTGTCACCTGCATTATTCACTCAAATGCCACTGAACTGTATGATTAAATTATTCATCTTGACATCTCGCAAACTTCATTGCACATACAAACACACACACATGAAACCATATATATAACTCAATCAAAACTCCATAGCTATTTCTCAAGCACATCTAAACAGTTGGGAGACTGTGGAGTATATCCTTCGGGGTAATTAGTGTGAATACGTTCGCCGGACAAATGATAATTTAATCAGGAAGATCGCAAACTGACGTAGCCCCGTAAACTAACGTATATACATCTTCCATTCTGTATGTCTTCCTTCTCTTAGCGTGCGGTAACGCATCGCCGTTGTATCACCAAGTTTCAGCGGTGTTGGCGAGCAAACCGGGAGTTTCATCCGACAACAACTCCCGAGAATGCAATATACTGAGACATGAGAGAGGAGAGTAGTGAGAGGCAAACCAACACGCGCAACCCAAATGTTCGGTGCTATATACTTTGAAGGCATCAATCTCATAGAGAAACGGAATCCGGTGCTGTTGGTTGGGTAAATTAATCGCATTTGATGAAGATTTCCCCATGATGAATATAATACTAAACATCTTGAAACAAACATTACGAGTTTATATAACCAATAATGATAATGCCAGTTAATCATCACCTCGTATATCAGCTCAACAATACACATCAAAAGTAATCTCATCAAAAATACATTTACTACACTCATCAATCTATCATGAAAGACAAATCTATGTAAGAGCTATCCCCTTGAAATCCACTACATCAATCTTCACCCATCTTACGCGACACTCAATTCCCTCCCTTAAATCCAAGATAATTTAGTGGGTATATTAATTTTTTCCTTTCACTAGTTCATATATAGCATTGCTATTCATTCATTAAATTGAAATGGAATACAAATAAATATATATAAAGCAATTTTAAGGGATACTATCTTTGGACTACGTGACAACTATAAACATCGATCCTCTGAGGATAACCATTATACGGTTATCTTGTGGGCACCAGGCTAGCTTGGCCACCGGACAGTACATTCCAAATTGCTTCAACTGAGCGATTGTGTGCGGTCATGGTGTCGAGTATATAAGGGTGAATGGTGAGAATAGAGACATAACATGTTGGCCTTATCATCCAGGCAATGCAATAAATCAGGGAATTCAGTTGTGCATATTCAAGACAGGTGAGAGATATAATTTTACAAATTTACTTGAATGTATCTATATAAATCTTTAATTGAATTGAAAATTATTTCGATACGTTTGGAATATATTTGTTGGTATACGTGATGAATCAATTAATTCTTTTGATAGAAAAACCACGATGAGTTGGAGGAAAATTTCAATACATAGAAACTATATCGTTTTTAGAGTATTATTGTCGTTGTGCGCAAATGGAGTACGATGGTGCTTGAGCCAGCTGCAATACCATTCATGACCATTCGCTTCTCTCCCTTTCACATCTCTATTCATGGCTTTTCCACATTCCCCTTACTCCACATCCCCGTTCTCATCGGTCGTGTGCCTTTGTCCATTTATAACGTCCTAGAATATAATGTATATATATATATAGAAAACCATTCGTTGAATACACTCTCGCTCTATGTACTGTTCGCCTTCTCACTCACACTGTTACTACATCAATATTCCTCTCGCTCGGTACCCGCTGAGAGTGATATCGATTCAGACAGCCAATTAGGTCTAAAAGGTCCTTCAGCGAGAATTTGTGCACAGAGAGACAGACGAGTACCACCCGTCACTCTACTCATCGGGCTTTCCTTACACTCTCTCTTACTCATCCTCGTCTTTTTTCTCATGCTTTTGCCACTCTATCCCCATACTTTCACGAATACTGATGTCACTTCTTTTTATTTTCCCTCCCTTTTTTTTTTTTCTTTTCATTCCTTACTTTTTGTTTTCTAATAATTTTTGTGCAAGATGGTCGTCGTCATCGTCGTCGCGTTGGAGCTATGATCCAGAATGATATATTCCCTCGTGACGACAATGGCTCATTACTGTGAATGAAAAGAATATTTCCACGGGGATTGGAGAGCTCGGTGTCTTTTTATATTTTTTTTTCAGCATGTCTCTCATCATCATCTTTGTAAAATAACATTTTTCTTCCAGACTTATGCAATTTGATCCATGTCAATGAGCTTCAGATGTATATGGTTGTATAGGTACATGTGAAGGGTTCAATCTATTTCAATCCATTGTATATAAATGATGACATTTCTTTTTCAGATTTTATAATGGCAGCTTTATCAATTTTTTTCTTTGTTCCCCTTCTATAAGTCTGTGGTAATTTTCCAACTGCCATAATATTCATTTGCTGGATATATTAATTTAATATTCACACTGCATTGCATTTGATATCTGATAAATTATTATTATTGGCATAGCAAAGTTATTCACGTGTGAATACTGTATTAACTTATATTATCTCATTTGATACCAGTACGATATTAATAACTAAACAATCTATTTTCCGTACCGTTTCAGTCGTAAGACTGGAAACAATGAGAAAATTTAATTATTATTGTAATATCTGGCGAATTTTAATTATTGAAATGGCATAGTTATTCATGTGTAAGAAGCAATTTATTCTATATTATTTTGAGGTTATTAAATACGTGTGATATTAATGATCCAATACTCGATTTCTTGAATTGTTCCAATTCTAAAGATTGAATGTTTAATTATAACATTTAACATCAGACGAATTATTAATGTAGAAATGATAAAGTAATCCACAATCCTTTAATCGCTGTAACGTCAGCAAGAAGTGTTTCTATTCACTCAATTTCCTGAATTATGAAGACTTAAAAAGAGTAACTATTGCATTAAGATCTGAAAAACCATTATCAATACAATGTATCAACTTTATCTACATGCAAATATTGTTTTGATATATATATTTCCATCCGTAGTCCTTGGTTCGGTATGAAATAAATAAATAAATATTATACTTTTGAAACCCCTCGGATTGTGAAGACTGAAAGAATTGTGTATTCAATTATCACATTAATATCTGAAGAATCATCTTTATTGGGTTGGCAAAATTATCCAGGTGTAAATATCATATTTATTTATCTTGTTTCATATTCTCTGAATTAGCACGGTATAATATTGTGACAATTAAACATTCCATGAAACAGAAATATAAACCCGACCAGTTGTGAAGACGTGAGATATGAAGTATTCAACTACTTCATTAATATCAGACTAATTAATATCATTGAGATGCAACGTCATTAAAAATTCATAAACAAAAAACGAAATAAATCAAAAACATCTATATATATATTATCACATAAATTATATTGAAATAAATTGAACACTGTACTCATCGTACTTATTATTCCATACAACGAGCATCGTAACACAGTTCCAACCCTCCATTAATAATCTCACCCCTCTGCATAAATGTCCCAACATAAAAAGAAAAAATTCATAAAAAATTGAGATTCAAAATTTTTTTTGCAGTATAACCCTGTAATCTGGCAGTGCATTTAAGCACTTTGAGAAACGACCCTGCACCTCTCCCTTGTCGAGACGTAGCATTCGATACGCTGCGATAGGAAGCAAGCGGGCACCAATTTACCACCCCTCGCAATTGTGAAAACGAGAATGGGGCGTGTGTGGGTTGCGCACGCGTCAACACCCAAGTTTCAAATGCGTCTGCGCCAGTTGTGTGCAAGTAGGGGCTGACAAAGTTGACAGTTGAAGGGGAGTGAAAGAGAGAGAAGAGTGAATGTAACAGCGGGGCAGCAAAGGGGACGATGTTGTATATAGTGCAAGAGGGTGGTTTGGCAGTTTAGGGGAAAATACAAGAGTACTACTCTATGTGAATAAGAGAGACAGGTAGAGGAATATGGGTGGTGGGCATCAGAATCACAGCGTTGGTGCACACTGCCCAGGGTGTCCAATACTGAGAGAGATAGATTTATTGCACCCTTACGTATAGAGAGTGAGAAAAACGGTGGAGAAGAGAACAAATACATTCCCTATACACACATACATATATATTTCTTCTTCTTCTCTCCGTTCATTTTCCTGTCTCTTTGCTGTGTATGTGTTCCAAGTCTCGCGCGTCGGGGGTTGATGCGAGAGGGTGCGCGCGCGCGCCACCAAGCGGGAAAGAAAAAAAAAAGAGGAATCTCGATGTTCTGTGAGCGGCGGCGCTACGGAGCCAGTTGTCTCTCCCGCAGTTTTCCACGTACCATCGAGGGCGTTATGCCACAGAATAAGAAAAGTAATTTTTTTTCCATTTACGTTTTCATAAATGTGTTTGCGTAAGTGTATTATGTGTGTGTGTGTGTGTGTGTGTATGTTTGTGGCGAATGAGTGTATGTGAAATAAATTGCGCGCGTGAAAATTAACAGTTAGATGATTGTGAATAAAGAATAAACAAGGCAGAGTTGGTGCGCGAAGATTGAGGATCATTTTAAATAAAAATAAGTAGAGAATGTATGTAAACAAAAAATTGAAGAGAGAGAGTGAAAAATAAAAAGGGGCGGTTGTGGTGGGAGGTAAGACGAAAGTTTGCAAATTACCATGGATTTATTATACATTGTAGAGATGAAAAGGGAATCAAGTACTCGACCCATTGGCCACCAAGTCAAAGTTGTGATGCGAGTTTGAATACGGCAGTTGAAACGTGAGTTTTCAGTGTGTGGATTTACATATAGATATATATGTATATATAAGAGAAGAGAACTCGCGAGAGTCACTAAAAGGTGGGCGGTCCAGGGATACTCACTCTCTTTTGCTATATATACTATTCTTCGCTGGTGCTCCTCTTCGTGGTGGCAGTGGCGTCGAGTTTCGCCGCCTCCCAATGGACGTGTGTTCAGTTGATTACACTTTGCGAATAGAATATTTTTATTTTATTTTCGTGTTCTTTATATTTTGACATATTGATAAACAAGATAAAAAATGATACAAACATCATGTGTCCAATTTGATATTGCGAATTGCACTTCTTGATTTGTTGAGTGGAAGTAAAATGCAATGGACTGCACATTGGAATTTAATGATTTAATAAATGATAAATATATTGAATGTGAAGAAATAATAATTATTGTTTCAAAAAAATAACAAAGCTATTCGTGATGTCACGACGTGTTTGTCTAGCGCCGCTTGGCATTCTTGCGTTTGTTCTTCTTGGCTTTGTTGTTGGTGATAAGTGCGCGGAGGAGTGTACATGCAAGTGGAAAGGTGGTAAACGTACAGTTGAGTGTGTTAATCGTTCATTAAGCAGTATACCAGATCGAATTGATCCTGAAACTCAAGTATTGGATGCGAGTGGAAATGATATAAGATTATTACCAAGCAATATATTTATACGTGTGAGTTTAACTAATCTACAACGTCTTTATTTACGTGGCTGTCATATGCATCAAATCGATAAAGATGCCCTAGCGGGTTTAACAAATCTTGTTGAACTGGACTTAAGTAACAATCATTTAACATCAATACCCAGTGGTAGTTTAACTAAAGCACCATTCCTAAGAGACCTATCGCTCGCATTCAATCCACTTAAGAGTGTCTTTGCCCAGGCATTTCGCACCACGCCGAATCTTGTGAAGCTCGATCTCTCTCACGCCCAGATTGTTGAAGTAGAATCAAATGGATTTCGTGGTCTCGAATCTCTTGAGAGTTTAAAACTTAATGGTAATCAAATTTCCACATTGCCACCAGGTACATTTGAACCATTGAACAAACTTACCAGTATTGAATTACATGACAATCCATGGATATGTAATTGTTCATTACGTGAAATGAAAATGTGGCTGGTTAAACACAATTTACCAACATTAATTGCACCAATATGTCATGGGCCAGATCAACTTATTAATAAAACATTTACAGAATTATCAATTGATGACTTTGCGTGTCGTCCAGTAATGATGATAGCTAGCCGTTATGCAGAAGCGACTATTGGTGAGAATGCAAGTATTGTATGTCGTGTATCAGCTGTACCACAAGCAAAAGTTAAATGGTATTGGAATGGAAAATTGCTAACAAATCATTCGGCATTCAGTAGCTATCAAAGAATAATTATTTATGAAGTTGGACAATTTAGTAAACATAGCACACTTACTCTGACCAACGCCCAAGAATCGGATTCAAGTGAATTTTATTGCGTCGCTGAAAATCGTGCTGGAAGTGTTGAAGCCAATTTTACACTTCATGTATCATTGAGAACTGCTGGTATGTCAACACTTGGTTCAGGACAAATTGCTGGAATATCAGCGGCACTTGTTGTATTAATTCTATTCATTCTACTAATTATTCTCGTGCTATTTGTACGTTTACGACGTATGCCACTTAAAGATGTGAAAAGTACAGCGACACTTGAAGTATTACCAACTGATCCCAATCAAGGTAATTCAGAATCATCATCATCAAATACACATCGTAAAAATGAAGAAGCTGAAACAACATTCAATGAGAATAAACCACCACCAGCATCATTGAGTTTAAGCTATGTGCAAAAACAATCGGACAATGGTGAATACGTTTTTGAAGATGCACGTCCAGTTATTCATGGACCATGTTTCTCATCAACGACATCGCTTGTGCCAATTGAAAATCCCGATTTAATAAGGGAACATACACGCACGTCCATTGAAGAGTTGGGTAGTTACACAACATCAGACACTATTGGTGGATTGATGATGGAGGACACAAGACTTTTGTATTCCAACCTTTGGAATTCAAGAGACAATCGTTCAAATGCTACAGCAAGCACATACGTTGCCAAAGATGTTATTCAATCGTCAATGGCACAAATTGAACAATTTCCACCTGGTGCAAAACAATTAAGGGTTTGGCAAAAAGGTGTACCAGTCTTACCACCAGTATCCGCATTGAAACGGGTCCTTGGCTCTACACGTAGTTCACCGGACGAGGGATATCAGGAAGGAACTGGTACTGATGTCTAGGTACCGCTACTTCATTACTGCGATCCGCGGCATCGTTATCTCGAACTTATGAGAAGGCACCAGGATGATATGAGGACATCGAGCCTCACGGACTAATGTGTGCATGTGTGCCGGATAAGTTGCAGTAGTGAATTACATGTAACGAATGAAATACGAAAAGAAAAAGAAATATTCACATTTATTTATTCAACTTCTTCGTTTATTTTTTTTTCCACAATTCATTCTTTTTTTATTTTTGAGAAAAAAAAAAGAAAACGTGGGGAAAACGATACATACAAGAGATATGCAGAGATGTAAAAAATAAACATGTGGGGCTGTGTATGCATATGTATTGCGTTCACGTACATAGTACATTCACACACATGTACGTTTATGCGCCCTCTGCGTTAGAGGGTCGTCGCTGACCCGTGAGAACTCTTTCGTGTTCACGTTCATTTTTTTTTTTTTTTCTCGTGGGAGGTATGGAAAGGAAACTTACGAAAGAATAGAAAAAGTGTATACACAGAGAGAGGGTTTTTAAATGACTATGGGGTGAAGTAACAACATCATCAAATGTTTATCCATCCGATGGGGTTACGTCATAGGCATTTATATTAAGCACAATATTGTGGGAGAAAAAGAGTTGATAATGATGATGATGATGATGATAATTTAATTAATTATATTGAGATTGTGGTGTTGGGGACGGAACGAGACTTTAATTGGTCGAAAGACAATTGTTCTTCATGAATTTTTATAATTTCAAATGTGGTGGGAATTGGATGATATTAATGTGAGGTAAATTGTTAGACATACTTTTAACCAGGTTTCCACTAATTTTTATTATGAAATATCCAGAAGAACTGGTGTGGTATACAATATCAAAAAACGCTTTGATTAATTTGGAAAAAACAAAAAAACTTCAGATATATTTTATAACACTACAGAAAAGTTAAATTAAAATTGCACAAGATCATTTCCTTTATTTTTTGTTACATCTTAATTATGAAAAGAAAAATTTTCTTGATACATGTAATTTATCTCCTTCATATAATCAATCATTATAAATAGTATCGTGGGAGTGTATAATTTTACATTGAAGAATGGACAAAATTACATCACTGTAAATTGAAAGAGAAATTCTAATTTCAAAAAATCACGCACGTGTCATTTAAATTTGACATTTTCAGAGTATTAAAATATAATTATTAATTTATTTACTATTCTTTTCTCATATCATCGACAATTTTGTACGATTACTTATCAATCAGTATCGCTATAATTCTTTGTGATTTCTTTCAAATATTTCCCATGAAAATAATTTGAACATCATTATAAAACTGTTGTCTTACATTCTGTCGATAATTATCACTATAAATTCACACCACAGTTATAAACAATAAAAATTCTTAAAGAATTAATTTGTTACTCAACCATTTATGGTAACATTCTACCTAAACATTGATGTTGTATTAACGACAATTACAAATTTTTCTCGAGTTAAGACTGTACATGTTTCCGGATAATGTATAGATAGCAATGATGGAATTATTGATGAAGTCAAAGTCGTTAAGTTGAGTATATTATATATACAAAACAAATTATATTATATATATATACACACATGACATTTTTTTAGTCAATTCAATAATTAGGTTAGTGAGAATGCTGATGTAAAATTCGATTTATGTATGTGTGTTTGTGTGTATGAAAAGATAAATATATATATATAGAAAAAGATTAATTACACTCGCGTTTAACCATTGAGGTTGCGCTATAAATAATTAATGATAGGACAAAGAAAAATTTAACGTTGTTTGTTGTCTGATATCAGCGTAACGTGTTCCATTGTCCTACACGAAGTGATGTATATTATTAATATTCATTTATTTATTTATTTATTTATTTATTCATTTTTTCCAATAATTAGAGTAGGATGTTATCGTATGGAAGGATGAATTGTGTGGTGCGTGTGTGTGTGTATGTGTGTGTGTTTATGTGTACGTGTAAATTTATTCAAGTGTATGCGCCATAGAAAAAACGATATGTCAAAATTATTATTTTTATCACTTCCGAATAATTTTTAAATGTTTCAATTATTGACAAACACAATATCGTTCATATTTATTTATATCAATGAAACATAATACAATTTAGACTACAATATTTATGTGTAATGTCATCATTTATTTTTAAAAATCATTCGAATTTAAATCTATCATTCAAAAGCGAATGGTCTTTTAATGACATTTCACTGTTACCACTTTTAGCATTCAAATTAATTAATTTTTTAGTGCACTATACGTGCAACTTTTTTTATATCCAACAGCCAATGACATTTATTTTATCACTTATGTAAAAATATTTTTTATATATGTCATGCCATTCAACTCTATCAATAATAAATTAAAAGAGGAATAAGAAAATGGAAGAACATAAAAGCACATATCGATTAGCAACAGTCGACATATCCTGAAATTAATATCAAAAGAAATAAGAGCACAGCAGGTCGATGTTCAGAATAATATAAAATTCACATTGGTGGTGGGAGTTGTAACAATTTTTTTTTAATTGGAGCGTAAGTGTAATGCGAGCAAGTGAGATGTGAAAAGCGAAAGGAAAAAAAAAAGAATGGAATTGGTGTCATTTAGCGGTGAAAAAAAAAAAAAAAGGGTGAAAAAGGCGTGGGTTGATTGATTTGGTACTTAGGGGACATGAAACGGTAACGCCATTCTGTCGATCGATCGATCACACACGCCCGACTATCGTCCAACATCCCCCGTACCAACATCATCTATATACATACGGTGTTGGATGTAATAGATATAGAGGAATATATATACGTGACGGTATACATGATGAAAGAGCGACAGAAAATATAAGTAGCAAGTAGAGGTTGAAAATAGGAGAGAAGCTACTCAGCTCTCTCCACATTGCCGGAACAAAATGTCTCACTGCCACCAAGATATTTTATGTCTCACTAACATAAGATATTTTATCGCCATACGTGGGCGGTGAGAATGGGCCAACGTAGAATAAGTTACGTCGTTTCGTCACGATAACGACGTTGGCATACAGCTGAAGTGACGACAATGCTGCTAAGTCACCACCTCAACAATATACATGCATATTTTTTTATATTTAAATGCATATAAATGTGTGTATGTGTTGAAGCTCTATTCGATCAAATAATTATTCTATAAAAAGTTAAATTGTCGTGAGAATGTTGAGTTAATGTGAAATTCTTTCAACAAGGACCGCACGCGTTTTTGCATTTGCTTGTTCGTGTCTCAAATGATTTTATCATTCTCCCTATAGACACATAATATACAAACATAAATACACATACACACATAAATATTGTTGGGTGTTAAATAATTACACGATAACAGTTTGTTTATGGATGTCGTTAAACACCAATAAGATTTATTTTTACATGCAAATTAAATATAATTGAACGCGAATGGAGAGAAAATTTAGTTACTGGTATTGTCAAGTAGTGAATAGAAACATTAAAGTATAAAAAAATTATATCAGACTGAAAGAGTAATTGAATTTATAAATTTATTACAAGTCGATTGTCATAAGGTCAGTAAAGGAGGGTGAAATATATAAAGAGTTGTATATGTGTATATAAAGTAAAGCTTTGGCGCCGAGTCGTCGAATTATTCTCGTGATTGGTCTGCCGACTGAAGCCTATACTTACATATTATGCAATCGATTTCACGTTGGCCTAAATATTCCCGGTAAGTACGAGAGTGGCTATAGTAAAACACACAGGTGAATGTGTTGAGGGGGTAAAAGCTTGATGGTTTTAAAAAGGAATATATATATATGTGTGTGTGTGTGTGTCGATAGAGAGAAGTGTGTATATAAAAGGAAGAAAAAGAGCATCGACCACAAACGTTTGACGTATATACGTCATAAAATCCGCGTGTTTACAACCAATCGTTTGAAGTATTTAAACTGTGGCCTATCAGCTGAGAAACACTTTTTTTCCTTCTATTATCTCTTTTCTGAAACAGGGTTTGACTTGGAGTCTGTGAAAAAAATGCATAAACTTTTGTAGAATTTTTGGTTTCCCAAGAGATTGTTCTATCATGGGGTTGATTCACTAGGGTGAACATGATTTGATATGATAGTATCATAATATGTCAGGTGAGATTTGGATTTTAGAAAAATTACGTGTGGTCAGATCAATATAATTTACTAATTTTTATTACATGGGGTATTGAATCTGTCATTGTTGATTCAATGGTCGATATTAATTTCCTGTTGTTTTTTCAATATTACTCTTTTTTATTCTTGTAATAATTTATTGTATTGTCTATATGAAGTTTCAGTTGAAGTGTCAAAATGTTTTTGGTTTGAGGAAAATGTGAATTGACCTTTTGTTATTTCAATTAGATTTATTAAGATGAGGTCAAATTTAAATTGAAATAGGAACAATTTTTATGTCACATTTGATTAGATTAGATCAGATCAATTTATCTTTTTATTTGAGATTATGTCAGGTCTCTTTAGATCAACACAGAATATCTTTTTTTTTCTTCAATGTAGGTCATTTTCGTATTCATAATCCATAACTGTGGATGGATCTGAGAATATACAATATTTTAGCAATAATTTTTTTATTTATTCGATTATCCTGAGCTTTCGAGGTATGAATAATGGCTCCAATTAAGCGATGATGTACTTTTAGGATTCTTAAAATGCAGATCACGTTCTTTTATTCAACTGACGGTAGAAGTACCTTTCATTTTTTTTCATATTAAATTTTCCGAGCCATTGGTGATATATGTTTGAGATGATTTATTATTAAAAATCTGTGGCAAAGAAGTCATAGAATATTTATCCTGATTAAAAATTGAAGATACGTTTCCGTAATATACGCAAATATTACAGAGCACATTTGTCATTTAACTTTACTCACGGAAATCTTCGATGATTCAGTTTCTCAATTTTATCCTCGAAAAAATATTTCTTTTGGGAACATTATTGCGAAAATTGAAATTCATTTTTAATTTTGTTCCTGATGATAGAACTGTCTTGGAAAAAATCTTGATTGGAATTGAAATAGAATTTGTTCTTAATAATTAAATGTTTTTATTAAAGATGCTCACATGAATTTTTATCAAAAAATTATAAACTGTTTTTTTTTTTATAGGATTTGCAGATAATAAATTCTCTATCATTCTTCCATTGACATGTACTTGTATTGTATAAAGATTTAATTATCAATCATCCATTATCTTATTATAGTTTTTAATGGAATTACATTTCGTACCGTTTATTTTTCAATTAATTCATTTCATTGGGAAATATTGAATTAATTTTTACAATAAAAATTGAGTATTGTCGTTGCTTCTCTTCTCATTCTTCACAATACATTTTTGTTCTTTCAATATTTTAAAATGAGATTTCTTTGTCTGTGGAATAGCAATTTGAAAATGACGAGAGGTATATATGATTGTTGAAGGGTCATGTAGGACCGAATGCAAAACAACGTCGACGAAAGCACTCGGTGAAACTAATTGAAACTTGAAACGACGAGTTGGAGGAGGACAAATGTGGACAATACATATGGAGAAACAACAAAAAAAAATAAAAAAAATTTCATCGTGCAAGTGTGTGCGTTCATTTATTTTTCATGACACACAGACAGGGTGCACATTTCACTACCCTACCGCAGAGTTTCACAAGGGGGTATATGAAGGGTGAGAAACAATAACAAAATAAACACATGTATATATGTATTTGATAAACAATTTTTTATTGGACTAATGGGAACCCCACAATATAGAAACAATACAATTGATATAGTGTTATTCATTACAAAAGAGTTTTTCAATCACGAAATATCAATCACACGCTACTGGTTCAAAAATAAATTAGGTATATTGACAGGCTCTTTCAATCAAACAAAAAATTCAAAAATCACTCAATCACTAATTGTATAGAGATGCATGAGCCAATAAATAAAAATGAAAATCCCTATTGAAATAAAATCAAGGTGAAAATATTCGTACACATAAACCTGACTCATGTCAAAACTTTTGTGAACGTTAAATTATTTTAATTAATTTTTATTTTCGAATATATTTCGATTTTACTAAATTCTAATCAATACAGATATGTAAGAAAATTATTTCTGGATATTAATCTCTATAATAGGTTCTAATTGTTCTGAATATATGGAAAAGTTCATTTGTAATAAATCAATTATGGCACTGATTAGTTTCTAGCTATAGAAAATGCATACAAAATCGATTTCTGTATTCACTGTAAATTACTACGTGCAAATATGTTCAAAATATCAATTTCGAAAATTAATTTCCGTAACAACTAGGTCATAGTCGGTATAAATACATGGGGAAAAAAAATATATAAATCGATTTTTGAATATAAGTTTCTCACCACGTTTTGAAATCGAACAACTGACATATCGCGTGACTGAAACTAAAAGATTGGATGCATGACACATTACACCTCTTTAGTATCTGAAATTCTCGAATCTATAAAAAAATATGAGGAGAAAATTGTGAAAAGGACGGAAATGAATAAAAACACGAAAAAAAAAAAAAAAATAAGAAATATGAAGAAATAATATCCGGTAAGCTCTTATCGCATCAATTTTTCTCCACATTCTGAAAAATAATGTTATTAAGGTTGGATCGAACAATTTTACCGATAATTAAGTAAAAATGTTGAGAAAGTCTCTCGGTAAATATTGATTTAATAGAAGTTGCAAACTACTTGCGTTGAAATATAAAAATGTGCACCAATGAGTATTTCAAAAAGTAGATACATTCTTTCTGCAGTATTAAATACAACCAACACTTTTCACAAACATAAACAACTTGATTTGATATCAATCAAACATATCAACAATATTGTATTGTGAATTTCGTTCGTGCTTTTCATTATATACTGAAATTAACTTCGATTGATGACGTTGAAGTCAATTCTCTGATAAAAAAAAAATATTCAAAATTATATATTCAGTAAAAACAAATAAATTAGTTATTTTGTATTACGAATGAGTTTGAAATCATGTGTGAGGACGAATACGTTGTTGGTACGTGAGAGAGTTATATTAAAAAATAAGCACCAAAAGAGCATGCTAATTTTAAACTTTTTTACATTTAAATTTCCACCTCTTCATTTCCAACCCTCTCATCCGTATTTCATTGGAAACAAAAAAGAAGATTGTTCATCGAAATCCTATATCCGCACTCCAAACGAATCCTGTTCTTAATTTAAATGCAGATTTTTAAATCTCCATTCAATATTGAAATACTTTCAATTTAAGTTTTTCTCCAAGACAATAATGATGAATTAAATCATGAAATATTTAATTGGACCATCAATATCACAGGAAGAGAAGCAATATAACTATATAAAATTGAATGAAAAAATTGTCGATCATACATGACAAACGAGTATTAAAATATTCATCCATTACTTTCAGAAAACATTTCATCTTACCAGGAACATATCAATCACTGAAACAATATTTATTCACCATTGAAGAACCCATTATTTCTAGTGTCAGACAAAATTTAACTGAATGTTACTGCAACTGCAAAAAAAAAAGGAACATCAAAAACATAAATAATTCGTCCTTTTGATACTAGTCACGTAACACATACATACAAATACATTTTCATCTGCCACAGTCCCTGCCGCGCCATTACATTCTTCATCCACTTCACCAGGTTTCACCAATGACGAATATCACAGACTCAATGTATGACAGCTGGAAAAAAAAAGCAAAATCAAACAAACGAAAAAAAAAAGAAAAAAAAAATATGAAGAAAAGTTAATAATTAAAATCTCGAATTTCCTATTAGTAAAATTCGTTTTTTCCACATTTTTTTTTTCTTTCCAATTATTTTTTCATTCATCATCCTGTCTCTGTACTCAGTATGATCAAGTGACATAAAGGATGACTGAACAAATATATTTCATAGTGAAATATGAGTACAAACGAATTTTGAGAGTGTTTAACCGAGCGTTGGTTGTATTGTACTACGTGACAATAACAGTGGAACCAATATATAAACACACACATATATATCTATACATAAAATACATGGTATATATATACTTGTACTGTTACAGTTAGGGGCTGATGGACTCGGGCTGTAGGTTCATCAATGCCAAATGGCGTTCTCGCATTCGCTCACAGTGTGTACTCGTAGCCGGAAAATGTCGCTGTGTAAAGGGGGGAAAATACATAAACTAGCATGAGTGAACGAGAGAGAAAGAGAGTGAGAGAGAGAGAGAGCGAGATAAAGCGTGTTGTAACACGACTGGACACCCGAAACGGAAATTCTGATCGGACATAGGACGGGAGTATACAAAGACTTATTAGACACTGCACTGAATTCCATTTCACATTGTCGCATGTCTCTACATTTTGACATTGTCTTTGTGTTGTTACCGGCTCTATCTCTCGTTTCTCAGTGGTTGTTTATTTTTTCTCTTGTTCTCGTCTCAAAACACTACAAAATGTAGAACAAATTTTTCCCGCGAGCGTTTTACGTCGCGTGCAAACCAATATACAGACTCAACTATTTGTTTTTTTCTTTTTTTCTTCCTTCGTTTCTTTTTCAACATCACGCTCGGGCTATATATGTTTCTTCATATATATATATTTAATGTATTTCTTCTCGCTTCTTTCTTGCTCGCTGCGCACTCCAAAGTGAAATAAATCGTCACCGCACCTACACACGACGACTCTACTATACGATATACTTGAAACGTTGCCAAAAGCGATTAGGAAACGGAGCCAGTGTGCTATATAGTGTATGAGCAGAGTCGAGGCACTTGTATGGCTAGAAGGATGTAGGAAAAAATAAGAAGAAGAATGAGGATGAAAGAAAGGTGGAAAAAAAAAAATATATATATATATACATACATAAAGATATATGTGGGTAGAGTTGAAAATGAGAGAGAGAGAGAGAAAGAGCGTTTCGCCAATGTCGGAGTGGCTATTTATCGTTCACTACTACTACTGTTTTATGGAGTGTAGTAGCAAAACATATCTATAGATTTGTGTATTTTGCCCAAGAGACAAGAGAAATTGAATGTTGGTTGGATATGAAATGAAGAAAAATAAAGAGGGAATAAATAAATGAGGGGAGATTAATTGAATTAATGAGCTCTCGAGAAGATTATTAGTAGTCGATACGAATTTACATTTTGGTCGTGTGAATTAAGGTGGAACACTGGGGCGATGAGAAGAAATATTTGAATTCTTTTTCTCTTTATTACTCACTTTTATGCGTTTTTTTTTTTTTTTTATTAATAGAAGAATATTTATAATGTTTTGTTTAGTAAATATATGAATTTGAAATGTCTTGATATATATTGATATACTGGTGTAACTTGTCATGATGAAATGGGTGATTGGAAGAACGAAAAATATCTTTTTGGTTTAAGGGAATTTTATTTCTGGTAGGAGTATTTTTTTTTTTTTTGCAATTCTAATTATTGACAGATTGATGACAGGTGACGAAAACAAGAATATTTTTATTTTGTTGAGAGACAAACGAATGGAGATTGTACATTTTTATTAATTTTTGAACAAGCTTGCCACCAGGATTTTATTGGAACGTATTTGTAATTATAAAATATATCAGTCTCCGAAATACGATAAATTATGATAGTGGCTGATCGAAGCAAAAATAATCTATGAAAAAAAGAAACTGATTCCGATGCAATACATTTCATCCCCATACTCTTCGGATTCCATGCTTTGAAACATGTCGAAGGAGAAAAACAAATTTGTATTCAAAATTTCGCCACGGTGTTCCCTATTAATTGACATGTAAAAAAATAATTTTTTTTAAGATTCTTTATATACATGAATATTGATTTAATTATTTTGTAATAAGTTTAATGAATGAGTGTGTGCTATGTAATTATTGTGAGTATTATATACGAATGAATATTATGTGTCGTAAAAGAAAGAACGGGTAACGAATGTATTAATTAAAAAGTGTGTAATGCAGAAGACTGTAAAGAATATCATTAAAATCGTGTAATAAAAATTAAATTTAAAAAAACAAAAAACAGAAAAATAAAAGAAAAATAAATGAATATAAAAAAATTTAACTTGGTTTGACATTTGTCCTCGAGGTCGTGACACGAATTGATGTTGTGATACTATACTACCTATCCCAAGAGGCGAAAGATTTTTGTCATGGCTTCGAGTTTAATATCACACGACGCTTTCTCGAAGTACAATCGATTCGTGTCTTGACTATACAAATAGTGATAAAGAAAGCTACCTAGATATTCCCCAAATAATACCTATACATCCACCACATATATCTAGATTGTGAAGCCGAGATAATGCTCGAGCTGTTTCGCAAGATTCTCGAGAATAAAATCACTCTCCTGTAGACTTGACAGTAAAAAAAATAAAAAAAGGAAAAAAAAAAAAACGTACACCTCCAACGATGTAGAGAAACTGAAAGACAATATGTCAAGAAGTATTTCAATCAATTAATTAATTGTGATTATAAATAGAACAAAGACAAATTTTTATACTTATTAGAGACAATTTTAATTATATGAAACTGTAAGAAAATAATTATCAATCGCCTATTTCAACTTATGGCATGGAGGAATATTCAACCTCTTGGTGTTTAATAGAACAGAAGAAATATTGCAGTTAATTAATGACAAAATTGACTCTTTCATATCTTTTTCTTTCAGCTTCTCTTCTCGTCTTCCTTTTCTATATACATATGTATTATGCATGTAAAAATTCTTGTCTGTATCACTTCTCTATGCTAGTATATCACCTTCATACTTCTGTTATACAATTCCTGTCTCAATTCACATGGATACTTCTTTTGTCATACTTTTTCATCACCAATTAGCTTCTTAACGCGAAATTAATCCGATCGCATTCACTAAATTTATCATATCTGAACGCAAAAGTCGTACTTCGCTATTCGTTTCTCTTTTTTTTTTATTCTTTGAGTCCTTATTCTTTATTCCTGTCGCTTCGCAGAACTCACCCTCACCACACTGTATATAACGATGCCTTTATCTTCATCGTCCTTTTTTTTTTATTGTGTCGTATTCTTGAGGCATAATATTGATGAGGGAAAAAAAAATTTTTTCTAAAGGAACGAGAAAAGAAGGTAAGAGGCTGCAAACTGAGAGGAGTAAAATGAGACGGAACAGCAACATATATATCCTCCTCGTTAACAATGCTCAACAGGACCTTACTTGCATATTTTCCTTTTTTGGGTTTTGTCCATCATAATTCTACATTTTCTGCTCCTTTCTCCATAATATATGAATGAATATATATGTTTGTATATTACTATTTCGTGTTATTATTACTTGTTCGATATTACTTGTTCGATAAAAAAAATTGATAGAAAGAAAGAAAATAAAAGACATCGCAGTCAAACACAATCAGTCCAACTCAATGTTCCGCCATTTCTGATCAGATTCCCGACGGCTTTGTTTATACATGTATATGGTAAAAGGGGGTGAGAGAAAGGAAGAGTAATTCTCTTCTACAAGTTTTGGTCGTCCTAATGAATGGATGAGGAGAAAAACGAGGAACAAAATAGAAGCGAGGGGAATGAAAAGGAGGAACAATAAGAAAATTATTTACGTATAAAGATGGGTGTGACTATTACCACTGGAAAAGTAATTTATTGTTGTTGATTAATTTGAAATGTATCAGAATTTATTAAAGAAAGTGTTCTTATTTTGAGATGTTTTACAAGGGGATTTTTAGAATTTTTTTTTGTTAAGAATTAAATGAACTTCATGTATTTTTTGCAGCATAAAGCGGGTTATGAAATACCATGATTTTTATTAGTTGTAGAAGTAATGTAGTTGTTCGATGTTTGAAATTTTTGCGCTAGTTGGCCACACATTTTTCAGCACTTCTATACATCTGAAATCAATGATAAAAATATTTTATTAATTATCATAAATGTGACTGTCGTTGGTACTAGAACATTTGCTGGAGAATGGATAGTTTGAATTACTCACCACTCAAATAAAGTATTGTGATTTTTATTATTTTCATTCCGCTCCATCTGGTGAAACAAAAGAAGAACAAAATTAGTTGCCAAGGTAACAGAATAATTTTGATCAGCTACATGAAGCTTTCAGCTATTTTTATACAGGCAAATATGAGATATTTTTGTGAATTATTTGGGAATGTCTATGTATAGTCCAAATAGCAATATTCAATAATATACCAAAGATCAATTACACTACCAGACAGTTAGATAGAATATATATTTAATGTATGACCAATATTCCACGTCAAAAGCATTGATTGCTCCAGTATTAGTCACCTCATCCCATATACTATTCATATATTCATAAAGCCATTGTACCAGACATAAAAAATATAATTTTTATGGATCTGAAGATGTATGACCATGCATATCATTTATGAAGTACGAAATTTACATCTTCATAAGCCATTTCCGTTGCAGTTCATAAGAGTAAGATGAATTCGATTAAATGATGAGGAGATGATTAATTAAATGGCTTTCCAATAAATCTCTACCCATAAAATAGATTGAAAAACACAGTAAATGAAAGGGGGAGAAAAAAAGAACAAATAAATACTGGCATTTTACCTTAAACGAAAACAATTGACGGCACAGAGAATAATTTCTCTCAAGGTTGCTACTAAACTCGCACCCTCAAGCCAGATTTATTTTCCCAACCAACCCTCATCCTTCTATATATATACATAAATACATATATGTATGTATATATGTGGCTATCAGATAGCAGGAGGGATGGAGGTCCTCGAAATCAAGTCCCGTTTCACCTTCACCATTGACGAAACAAATAAAAAAAAAATAGCCAATGAACACTTAATGCCACGTGTCCTATATGAAAACACTTATGCAGACATTTATTTTGTATATGTATGTACCTTACTACCCCTCGAGTGCTATGAACTCGAGAGACGTCTATTTGATGGCAAAATTTTCTATTCGACAGATCAATACAAACTATTTTTTTTTTCCTTTCTTTCGTTTTCATTCTCTTTTTCATTGCATGATGTTGTTTATAAAAAATATGTCTATACACGAGGGGAAAGATACGATTTAGTTCACACGCTGCCCATAAAACCCGTGTCTATTTGAAACTTCCCTCGATAACTTTTATGACTTTTATTTTTATGTTATATTTTTATTTATGTATAGAATAAAAATATTTTATATTTTTCAATTTAAATAAACTAACTATTTCGAATTAAAAAGTTGGATTTTGAAATTCATATATCTCAACCGCTTTCTCTTTTTCATTCACCAAATTTCATATTTTCAAATTATCATGCGATATTGAGTAATTCGAATAACAAGTTGAGATATGTCAAAAATTGTAACATAAATTTTTAGTTTTCAAAAAACGAACTTATTACTCAATATCACTTAAAAAATATACACTTCCATAAACACTTGAAAGAGAAGAATAAACAAGAACCAAAAAAAAAAAAAAGAAACATTCAGAATACAAGTAAGGACAGAAGATTTATCAGACACTTTTTTTATCTGATTGTAGATAGTACGATAAAAAATTTGGTGAATGTTACAATCGTCGAAGGAACAGGAGCGTATAAACTTGAGGATGAAATAAAATTGACATATACATATGTCGCTGTATATTTGTACATAAAGTGAAGATGAATCTTGACTCTCTCTCTCTCTCCATATTTTTTTTCTCTACCTCACCTCTCAGTGCTCAAGCGCGCGAATTCTCTACACTCTACTCTTCGCTCACAACATCCCCCACTATACACGTCTAGCACCACCCCTTACCACCCACACCCCGTACCTTAGAATCAATAAAAACCCACGTCGACTACACGCGTGGCATTTTTTTTTTCTTTTTTTGCGACACTGACTCTTGGTCCAAGTGTGCTCGCGTAAATCTCAACGAATTGTAGAATAAAGTTGCGTCCTTTCCGTTATGTCCAAGCCTATAATGTCCTATTCTGTCATATAATATATATATATATATATATATATATACATTTTTATGTCGAGGGTGAAATATATTACGGCAGAGAAAAAGAGGTAGAGAGAAATAGATATGGCGCACGTGTGTCCCATTAATTTTGTGGAAGGTATATACGAGATGGCGAAAAAGTAAAAAAAAAAAGGAAAAATAAAAAAGTAAGGAAAAAAAAAGTGTACATATATATATACATATATATTTTTGCCACGGGTGTGCATTTCTCAAAAGGCGTTCTCGGACCTGTCGACGGCAGAACGAGAGAAAGATAGTTGCACAGAGTGGCGCTAGAATAGTGCAAAGAGTCGGAAAGAAGCGAGTCTAAAGAAAATAAAAAATAAGAAGAAAACAAAAAAAAAAGTGGAGAAGAGTGGGAAAAATTCTCTTGCACACACATATTTGCATACACATATGTGTACATAAACATGCATACAGGGTGGACGATTTTTAAATGATGGATTTAGATATTATAAATTCTATTGATTTTAGAAAAAAAGAAATTGTATTGGCTTAAAATTCGAAGATTTCAAAGAGGACATTCAATGAATTTTGATCGACTTTTTTTGAGCAGTAAACTCTTTGGGAAAAGTTCTTCTTTCAACCCTTTAGAGTGTTGTACATATTCTGACACCTATTTTCTAATGTTTGTTGTTGTTTTTTTTTCCCCCCACCACGTCTAAAGCTGTTTGATTATTTTGATATATTTGATATCGTTGATTTTAAAACCGTAAGGATTCTAAACAAAGGTGTGCTATCCCAATATGGCGGACTCAAGTTGAGAATAATCTTTGGATTTCTATGAAATGGAGTCTCATACTACGAATATGACCTCAAGAACTTCATTACCTCAATGTACATTCAAGTTGAATCGATAAATATATATGCTCCAAAGGGTTGAATGGATAATACCAATTTTTTTATTGTACTCATATAGCTCAAAACTAAACTTCAATAAGTTTGTCTGAAACTTCTTCCCTTTGAAATGAAAATTATTAGCAATATTCAATTAATATATTGTTCTAAATATTGAATAATTTCATATATTTCAATACCCGTGATGGCATCTGAGGTCTATTATTCTGTTACTCATTACCAATTCATAGTATACAAAATAAACAGAATCAGATAGAAATTCAATAGAAATCACTTTCGTCATGGTAAATCATGCACCTTGATATACTCACAAGACTGAAAATACATATGTAAATGTGCGATATAATCGCAAATATTCTCAAAAATGCAGAAAAAACACCCACTAAAATCCATCATAGAATGAATCGGGTTTACATGACAATAACAACCAGCAAAAATGTTGATCCTAGAAAAAAAAAAGTTTCAATCAAAATCATCGTAGTTTGACGAGTATAATAACCATCAATCAAAAGCATAGGTATCCATAAAAAGAAATGAACTTCATATTGATTTTTCCAAGTGTGCTACTCACTGCAATCAATCAGTCGATCTAACGGTACACCCACTATGAACCCCTACAATTTTTACCTGAAAATAATTTTCCCCCAACATCCATAGATTTTGTGATATTAATATCTGTAATATTAAAAAATGATCCACCCTGTATATAAAAATATATATACCCATTAAAATCGATGCAGAACATCGAAATTGTTGGCCACACTTCAATGTCCAATGTTTACTTTACTCTCAAGACACGACATCTAACCCACAACTCTACATTTGCCCATTGTCATTTTTTATTTCATTTATTCTTAATTTTTTTTTCCCCTAGATAGCATTTACCTATCTTTGCACATTGCATTCGCGTGCGCATGTCGATGTTCAAGTAAAGAAGAGCAAATGAATATATACAGAGAAAGAGCAAGGAAGAGAGAAAGTGAGCATATATACATATATATATATATGGCCTGTGGACTCTGGTGAAATATTAAACGGGAGCAAAGACCCCTCGTGCGAACACAACCTAGTATTTCTCACAAACTTTTTCGTAGTATATAGCAAGGGGGCGAAAGCTCGGTTGCTGCAGGGGTGGATTGTGTAAGCACATGAAATACACACAGAGAAATTTTGGTGTGTATGTATATGTGTGGTATAAGGGGGGAACACGATGGCAAAATCGAACGAAATGCCGGTGGTGCCATCTGTAACATGATACTTATGCGCATGGCGTAACATAACCTCAGGCCTGTACACACTTTATATGATTTATATATATACATATCATCTATATTTATTTAATTCATTGCCATATAATTTTTTTTAATTCCAGAAATTTGATGACAATGATGATGAACATTTTGAGGTTATGTTTGTAAATATATAAATGATGTCTGTTTGCTATTGTGTCATTACTTGCAACTGTCGCAATGATATTTTGCGATATACTGCACGTTTTTAACCTCCTCACAACCCATACAACGCATCAGTTGTCGTTGAATTATTCAGAATCGTAAAGTTCAAGCATGGTGGGTTTGTGTGGGACAGATATATATATAACTAGTCGTAAAAGCAAAGTAAAGGCACATTGAAGATATTACGAGAGGTGGGTGCTATATTACATGCTATAATGCACTCGTATGTTGCTGAGTGTAGTCACATTTGCCGCATGAGCAGTTAACATTGATGTAAAGCTGATTCTTCAATTTTTGTATACTCTTTATTTCATCTTTTTTTTTTACTCATTGTCTTTATGTCTGTACCAGTTTGCCCGTTCAACGTTTCGTTAATTCAAATTAACGCGACAGCAAGTCACCGGGCAATCGGTTTTTTATTCAGCGAGTCTGGAAAAATTCGTTTGCATTTTAAAAAAGCGGCAAGCGAGCGTAGAAAAGGATAGTACGGTGGTGAACGAAAAAAGGGTAGGTAGAGAATGGCCCGAAAATAATTGCGCGCTAACGAGCCGATGCTTCAAAGTGGCGCGCTCATTTTCCCTCTCTGTGCTTTATTTCTTTCTTTCTTTCTTTCTCTGTACAATATAGATATTAGCTAGTGCTAACAACTTTTCTGTTGTACGTATATTCCTCTACGCCGGGCCCAGAAGAACGCCACGGGTTATTAGCGCTCGTTAGTGGACCTCCAGCGTATACCAACGATGTTTTCCCCGCCAGATAGAAATTATCGCACAAGCTTTTTATTCATTCCAATTTTTTCCATTCTTTCGTTTCCTATATTCATACTCTTTTACACACTATTTCATTCCGTCATATTTCTCTATTGTTGATTAAATATTTTCTAGAATGCATCTGTGATAATTCATGAAATGCTAATGTTGTTTCACATTCGATGTATACATGCAAAAGTAAAAATATAAAATAAAGTTTATCCTCAAAACTCACATCAGACTGCAGGAGCTTACTCATGCACGATATTCGACTTTTCATCAGTTCAACTTCAAGATTCTCCTTGTGCAACTGATGGGATGTAACGATAGAAAACAAAAAACGAAGAAAGTAAATAAATTACAGGAAAAAGTAACAAATAAAAGATGAAAGAATAAAATCTCTCTCAACTATGTATACAGCAAGTGAATGAGGAAGAGAGTTGAGAATATTGTAATATGAAACAAAATAATAATGCACGGACTCACTGTACGTCTTGCTTTTTCTTGAAACACGTCAGTTTGCTGCAACTGAAAATTAAGGGTCGTATATATATATATATAGGATAGCTTGCTTTTCTTCTTTCGCCTTCTACTCACACTTTTTTTCCAGCATTATTTTTATTTTCATTTACTTTATTATTCTCGTTCACTTTATATTTCTATACTGGGAGAGTGTATATATTTCACTCATCAGGCGAGACAAGACAATTGTGCGAAAAGCCAGTACAGAAAGGAAGTGAGAGAGTGAAAGAAAAAAATAGACATGGACTTACGTGCTTGTGAATGCAGTTGTATGCTGGCCTCACGCTCAAAATGCTTCGCTTCCTCGGCAGTTTCTGAAACGATTCAATAGGTTTTAATGTGTATATATATATATGTAGTTTATTTACGTACGTTATTCACTGGGAATGTAAAAGCAGAGGAAGGAGACGACGAATGGAGAAAAGGTGATTTACCTCTCTGGCGTCATTCTGCAATGCTCGGCATAATGTCTCATTCGACTGTGCAACCTTTGTGCTCTGGAAAAACAATAAAATATCATAACTGAGAAAAACATGTGTAAATAAATTAATAATTGAGGTATGTTATGTCTGGACAATTCGATATTTCTGTTTCAATATATATCCAGAAATATGTCCTGGATTCGTGTGACAATTTTATTTGAACTAATTTTCAATAATATCAGTTGAGTGATTACCAAAAAAGAGTAAGTGAGTATGACGAGGGTAAATGTCACGATTAAAAATGTAATGAATCCGCAGTGACGATTCATGTGTAAAAATGATCTAACTTTATTATCCACAACGACGAATTTCCAGATCTGAAAAGAGAATAAATAGTTACGAATAATGTCAGTCAAATTCGTCCTATTTGTTAAATATTGATTGTAAAGATATTTACAAACGAATTTATCCCCGAGGTTCGATAATATCTTCGAAATTTTGTATTGTCCATTCTCACCCGTTTCTCGGATTAATCGCAGCATTCATTAAATTATTATATGTGCTTGTATCGCGTCATTCCTTCTCAGTTGCACGACACATCAAATATCTAAAGCCCCATTTTATTATATTTACAATGCAACATCGAGTTCGGTGAGTTGAGAAAATTTTTAACATGGATCAGATGACAGATTGGTTAATATCGAAATGAAAATATTTGACAGGCAATACAAGCCCGATTGGTTCACTTGGTTCGTGACGTCAAAACAAATATAATCGATGATGATACACATATACGTGTTTGTTTCCCATTTTTTCTGTTTGCTTTTTTTCTCCCGTTGCCAATAAAAATACAGTCTGTTGTTGCTTTTATTTATTCCGAAATTGGGATAATGTAATTAGAAGAGAGAAAAATTATCCTTTGAGCAATTTTATTTATAAGAGTCATTGTACTGCGGTAAAATTGAAAGACCAATCGTTTTTCATTTGATAGACAGCAATTCATAGGTTGAACCGAGCTGCCTAGCGGCTTGCGGTATTCCCAACAACGAATCCATGTCCAAACAACGTCCATAGTGGCCTGAAATTACAAATTTACCATGTACACCCACAAACGTTGATGGCAATAGAGTAGAAAGGGAGACAAAGATAGACAGAAAGTTGCGGGGTGCCCCTAGTGGTTTCGCCGTGCTTCAGGGACGAGTATGTATGTGTGTATAAATGAAGAAAAATTACAACCACCACCAACCACATCCCAAAAGTCCCTGGGCGATTTCGTTATAATTATTTTATTTTCATTGCACGCGGCTTTTTTAGCTTTCTCACTCAGTCTTTCACGTTCTTCACTTTAATATTTTATTTTCAGTTTTATTTTGTCAATCATATGTATTTGTGTGTAGGTGTGTGGGATGGCACGCGCAGAATGTGTTATATCTGATCTAACCGATTTCTTTTTATTTCTACATTGCAAATGGTGAGATAAAAAAAATAAAATTGTACTGAATACTACAAAGGTCGGCCATATTTTCAATTAAAAACCGTAAACACTGCAGTTTGTTACAAAACAAAAAAGGAATATATATGCACAGCAATAGTGGAACAACAAGTCGAACGAGAAAACTGAAATATATATAAGAAAAGAAAGTAGCATTGTGGCTACAAGATGAAAAATTGATATATTTTTGCGCAGGCAGTGTCTTGAGTTCTCTTATGAATGCCTGATCATAGACTAAGTTTTCTACTATCGTCTGTCGATACCGTTCACTATTCTACTTACACTGTTGACGTCATGGTATTGTCAGTAAAACAGAAATAATAATAATATATAGAGGGAATCAGAAAACTCTAAAAACGATCCAAAACACCTGTCATCATCCAGCAGAAATACAAGACTTTGTTCTTCGAGGATTTTATCCTCCTTAGAAATGCGAGACGACGATATATTTATTCGGCTCGTATTTCTTTTCGTTTTTTTTTTTTCCTTATGTGTATATATATACATGAATTGCTCTCGAGAAGCTTTCAGGCTTGCCAGAGGGAAAGCCCGGAAGTACCACTACCTCGATAGACGGACAAACAGACCCTGGAGGAGGAACTCTACGACGAACATTTTGCCTTCGAGAAGTGCGATCGATTTCCATGGGATGGCTACAGAACTCGTATACCCGCTCTCTCAATATCGGTCAACATGATTGAGATGAAAATAAGAAAAGCGAACTGAAGAAAAAATGAAAAAAAACAAAAACGTATTTTATACACAGAGACGATGAACTCTGAGTATATAACAGTTTCTGTCAGCACAGCACGTAATATTATAAAATTCCAGCATGTAAGCTATAACAGAACTTTTCCATTCTTCTTGAACATGTGTATGTACGTTTTCCATTTATGATTTTTCTCTATCATATATATGTATGTGGGGAAAACAAATAAATACTTTGTTTTTTGATATTGTTGCGGTAAGCTTAAACTATACAGATGCCGAGATCGAATTAAATATTGAATAGAAAAAAATGTTGCCAATCAGCGCTAATTTTTTATTTAGTTATCGGAGTGGATATAAAAACAAAAGAACGAGTACCCAGCATCTATTGGAGATAAGGTATTAAGAGCCAATTACATAACCGCCAACCAAGCGAAAGAAAGCCAAACGAAGAATAAGAAAAAGAAAGAGAAAAAAGATGAAATTAAAAATGTCGAGGCGCTTTTTCACAAGTTGAGTTTGTACTGTCCGTGTGATGGTGTGCAACGTATACAAAAGCGAGTCGCTAATTGCTATGGCAAATTTTCCTTCCTTTTTTCTTGTATTCTCCCCCAGGATAAATTGAGTGGGATGTAGAATACACATAGAGAGAAAAGAAGAATAGGAGAATGGAAAAGCTGAATGTTCTCCACTATTTTGCTCTCTTTCGCCCTCTATTTTTCTTTTATTTTCTCGTTTTTTCCTCGAGTCGATAGAAGTCGGGTGTCAGGGGTTGACAATTGCATTCCAAGAGGATCGTGAAATTTTTATCACCATCCAGTAGACAATTCGACATTCATGAACGATCGACAGAGTTGTGCGAAGATAAAAGACATGCAGACACAATATCCAACGATATTGCCGCAACTTCGTGCGCTGGTCGAATCGTCCCATCGTTCATACGCCTCATCTCTTGCTGCTATAATAAAATAAACATATTCAACTAAATATGTGAATAAAAATACATGCAAATTGAAAGTAAAATCCAAGTATTATACACAAAAAAAAATGTTCATTCATTATAAAATAAAAAACTAGAGGATTATTGGTAGTACAACGCGTTGTACTAATTGCGTGTGTCAAACCAGGTAAAATTTCTCTCTACATCCCCTTAAATTCAACTGTATTTACCCACACTAGGTATTTACCAGGTGCAAGAAGCAAGTTTTGACGACTTTATTTGCGTGAGAACTTGACTTGAGTAAATAAAAAGAAATTTGTTTTTGCCTTCCCCTCTTCATCTATCTTTACTTATTCATATTCTTTCTCCCCTACTACATTTCACTATTTATTTCTTGTTAACGAAAATCGTTAGAGAATGAGAGTGAAATAAAATGAATACCGTATTCCATAATTGAATTCTATAAAATAATTATTTGAAACGAAAATTAAATTGAGTTTTATACATAAAGAGAACTCACTGCATAGATATTCGTAACGTTGACTAGTGTCAAATCCCGTCGGGCATTGCCCGGGCATTCCGTCTTCATAGAGATTCCGTGGTGTCGTACGATCAATAGGTCCGTAATTGCAGACGAGTACCTCAAGCCGTCGGTGGTGAGCTCCACTAGCCAAGTGCTTGGTGCTGCTGCTACTGCTATTGCTGGTGAGACTGTTGATGTTCTTGCTATCACTGCCGGTGGCGTCCTTCTTGTTTCTCATCCTTGCCATCTTTAGTTCTATCCTCTCCGGTGTCTGCACATTTTCAATGTACATGGCTCGACCACAACCAATTCGTGTTGTCATGCCAGTTGCAATGCCAATGTATGGACCTCGTTCATCTCTTGCATAATCAACCATACTGAATAAATTCAAATGATTCAATTAAAATTTCATAATAAAAAAATTAATGGATGTGTTTGAAAACCCATCTTTTCATTTCCATTTATAAAATTATCTGTCTCTCAGTTGACGTTATTATTTTTAAATCGTATATGTATAGAATAAAAAGGATGCAATGCCGAAACGGGTCGATGGGCCCGTCACGTTCAGATACATCGGTACAATCGAGCGAATGGCTTTATTCGTGCATCAAAGCGTTTGCGACGGAATGGAATGGGCAAGCGGTGTAATCAACTGGAATACGCTCAAACTATATTTGCGCATGCTCCATTGAGATGAACGAAAGATAAGAAATAGTGAAAAAAAAAAGAACATGAAGAAAATAAACGGAAAAAATGGAAGGAAGGAAGGTATAGAGAAGAAGATCGGAAGATGAAAGGGAGAGCAAGATAAAAACTTGCGGAGATATACAGAAGACTTCCTTTTCTATATCATTCGTAACACATATATCTGTATGTGCGTGTGGTTTATCGGCTTGTGTATATGTGTGCATTTGCCGATGCGATTCAATAAACTCAATTCTTACCCGACTTCAGCACTATCGAAATTCTCAACATCGTCCAGCCACGATTGAATGTGAAATGGAATGCGATAGAGGCTGGAGGTTCCGCTTTCAAGCGACTCCACGTCCAGTACATGAACGTTCTGCCAGACTGAAAAACGATCTTAACAAAAATAAAGTATTAGTGTACATTTCCAAATATTGAAGAAAAAGTAGAAACATATTGTTTGAGACAGATTAAAATAAAAACTGATATTAACCCAAATAAAATTTTGGTTTTAATTTTTCTCTTCAATTGGAGAGAATAATGTTCATATTAATGCCCTTGTTGAAATGAACTACAGTATACAGAAAAAATACAATCGATATTCGATATTTTATAGTATCACCGATGAGAAAATGGGAATTTCTATTGAAAACAAATTTGCTTCTGTGTGTTATAACTATATATTGAACAGAGAGAACGTGCAGGGGACGAGCTGAGCAATAGATCGATATTATATACGTATGTATATGTGCACAGAGTAGGATCGAAGAAGAACGAAATTGAGAATTTGAAATAGGATTGGGATATGGGAATATGGAAAGACACTTACCTACATCCCGACACTCATCCTTTCCCGGGATACATTGGATAGCCCAACGCCTGGCAAGCTTTGCCAATTCCACATCCCATGTCTATCAGGCCATTGCAAGAAATAATTAAAAATTGGTTACAACATATATTTAAAAAGATATTTGAATAAGAAATATAATGATTGAAATTTATTTTTGAAGTTTAACCGCACTAGTTCCATCATATTCTTCGCAGCTGGTTGAGGTCCTGGTGCTCCTCGAGTTTCCTCACCGCTCGCTATTATATTACGATATTCATTGTGTTGGAGAACGATTGCATCAGCGTCTTCTGAATCAATATCAGTGTTATCGATATTGTGACATGTTGCTCCAATGTCGTCAAACTTGAATGAGAAAAAACTATTGTTTTAGTGTTACGCATTATTAGAATGTCATATTGAAATGGAAAATACGGGTATGGAATATAAACAAGAGGCATGAAAATTGAACAGTATATTGGAATTGAGGTAAATCTGTGCATTTGAATTGTCACGAAAGTTCTCGAAGAGGTGAATGAGAGAGATGACAGTAAATATTTGAATAACGGTGATTCATTTTTGATGAGATCAATAATATATGATATGTGGTAATGTAATTGACGAAAATACTCCAGCCACGAGACCCAGAATTTCAATTATATATTTATATTGATAATGGTTTCATTACTGAGTAGATTGATACAGTCGAAAGTTAACCAACGAATAAAACGGATAAAAATCGTCGGTTTTTTTCTGCAATAAAACTACGCTATTCCAATGAAGTCTCAACATTTTAGCTTTGAATGATGTATAAAAATAATAATAATCATTATCATGATGAAAATCTGTAAATAATACTGGTGTAGAATGTGCCTTGATCTGAAAAATCCGGAATTTTTATTGATGTATATCACTGGTTTTACATACTCCAGACCAATAAATTATTTTCAGCAAAACGATTTTATTCTGGATCACATATTGAAAATTGCATCCTTTTTTTTATCATTGTTTTGCAGTTGAAGTCCCGTTAATTCACTTAAAATCAACTATAAGTCTGATTCGACCGAATTGCAACAGTCTATCTGATCCACTGGAGGAAGACACAGACTCATGAATAAAACACGAACAATGCATGTGATATCACTGACTTAGCTATTGTGTGATTATATGTTGTACCAAATTTGTATTATAACGTTCAAAATTAAACTACATAATGTAGAAAAGGAAAAATGGAGTTTGAGAATAAACAAACTGAATATATTAATCAAAGTCAAGGAATAAAGATGATCACAGTATTCACTGAGGAAGTGTATAAGAAAAATCGCCATCAGAAATTCGCATTGGCAATAATAATTATAAATAACGGTCCAATGGCAATTTAGGTTAATAATCTTGTAAACCCTAATGAAATAAGATAAATAAAAATGAACCCCCAAATTAGAAACAAAAGCAAAAATGAACTATTCATATTAATTGTAGCGCAATCATCTTTTGCGGTCACGAATTAATGACAATGTTTAAAACTGAATTACATAATATGAATAGAAGTTGAAATAAAAACAAAAAAAAATGAGGACTTACAGGATAGCGACACATGGTGTGAAGCTTACAGAGCCGACAATACCGTGCTACATCATGGTCGTATTCAGTTGACGCGAGATAACTCGCATTAGCCAACAACAGAAATGAAAAATATAGTCTTGTTGAGTGGCTCATGTCGCGTGAATAGTGTTCAACGCCGTGGAATCGTGACGGAAATTTCTTTTTATTACTTTTTGTTTTGATATATTATTAAAAAGAAAAGAGATAGTGAAAGAAAAAAATTCTATGGCGCCATGAAATCGTCAACCTCAAAGGACACTGGTATAAAAAGAAGAGAGAGGTTATGGAAGTTCCTATTTTAATTAATAGAGGTTCATATTGTTGCTGTTTATGAGGAATTCGATATCATTTCTCATCAGCTTTTTAAAATAGTAGAATTGAGTGAGTGAGGTTATGGTATAGCGTCTAATTTCAAATTAAATGCCTTTTGACTTCATTTTTTTTTAATGAAAGGTTTGAGACTTCAATAAACCAAATTTTAATACAGTGAAAATATTTTGAATCTATTCTATTACAAGATTTTCTTGTAACATAATTATTTTCAATAGTAAAATGGCGATTAAGGGGTGACCAAGGTTGGTGATGGAGTCATATGTGTGACTGCAGTGAGTGATATATAATTCTTTATTACTTTTCAAATGATTATAAAGAAAATTCGAAAAATTACGATACAGGTATCACGTTCAAAACATGTCCACAAATAATATCTCAGCAAAATACATTTTTTTTTATGGTTTGTTAAATTCGGAAGTACCTTCATTTGATTCATATTTTTTGCGTCAGTGTCATAGTTGTTCTAGCGGAAGAGTTGAGAGTTTTTCGGTGAATGAGTAATAAATATTAATTCAATTTGGTCTGAATACTATGACAGTGTTATGGTCAAGGATAATATTAAAATTTGGTGTCTGCCGATAAAGCAGAATTTCATTGAGAAATATTAGCTTATCACGAATTCACAGTTACTCATTTGACTTCCGTATTGTAAATTGTTAAACAGTCAACCTTCCAGGCAATATTCAACAATTATTTACAGACAAACCATATTATAGTAGAAACTCTTTACAATTGTTCAGGATATTGTTCAAGATATTTATTCATAATCAAATCACTTTTCCCTGCACATGAATACAACATGAATATAATATGAATTTTTTTATTTAACAGAAATTCAAAGCCGTCACTGTATCGGGCTTGTATTATACTTCCCATGTTGAATTCATCGATTTAAAATCCAATTTCCTCCTCATCTACAAGGTAAATCGTTTTGAATTTTTTTCAACATACACGATGAAACATTAATTTTATATCCAAGAAACGCCGGAGCTACCTTTCAATATCGATAACGCCTTACACGCTTGCAAAGCTTAGACGTCGGAGTCTGTGATGTAGTGAGAGAAGAAAAGAATGAAAAAAAAAGAAACAAGATGCAAAAAAGCAGAAGAATGAACATAGCATCCATTATCGTTTTCATACCTACTGAATAATTTTTCTACACCGAATATAACCTTAATAATTCCAAAGTGAGTGCACTTATTTTTCATCGTACAAGCAAAGACATTTTGTAACTTTTGAACACTCCCTCTGGTGCATATATATAACCGATAGGGGTTTGAGGAAACTTTGGCAAACTCAGTTACATGAAACTGCTGTCGATCTGGGTCATATCCCCTATCTCCTCATACCTATATGTTCATATAGGTACCTTGTCTCACCAGCACATTCAACATATCGCCAAACTGTCTACCTATATCATTTCAATATTTGAGAAGAACAATCCAAGCGAGTCCGTTTTACGTCGTATGTTAAATTTACTTTTCTTCTTTTTCAGTACCATCATTTTACATATGCGAAATTTTCGAAATGAACTTTTGAAAAAAAAGATGGGGTTTGTCTTTGTCGAGATACTAACTTATAATTAGGTCTCGTAGATTCATATATGCTTTGCCTAAGTTGAACTGTGATTTGCTCCACTTTCATTAGAACAAATCTATATATATTTATAATGCATGTAATTTGTCACTTCTGGATATTTTTAATATAACAATAAACACCTATACACAATAATTAATAATGCTAACAATGAGTTTCAGAAGTTGCATAATTAACACTAGAACTTTTGTCAAGTTTCATTTATGATTCTGAACTGAAAATAGGTACAGTAAAATTCAACAAATAAATAATTCTCCTCATAATGAAAGAGCTTTTGAATTACACATGAGGATGTCGTGTCAACGACTTGTTCCAATGAGATTATACGGCACCATACTGATAAACTTAATTTAATCAACATGTTACATTTTTCGATGCGACAGCTGATGACTTATGTAAAAGATATAAATGTCATCAATAGTCAAACAGGATGTTTGACCTAAATGCGACGATACCATTATGTTCATATGAGCATCTTCGTTCTTCCTGTCTGCATTAAGAAAGTTCGAAAAAGTATTAAAATAGAATGCCAATAGTTTTCTTATCACTGTGTAATGAAGATAAAAAATTTTAATTAGTAATTCGATCAATGAGTGTTGTACGAAGTGATAACTTGATTATTATAATAATACTTTTATGATTATATATTCGCAAGAGAACGTCGAGGCAATTATCAAGTTTCAAATTATCAAATTCCGCGTTTTCCTTGCTGAACGTCGCGATGCTGTCGTCGTCGACTTCGTCGTCATCATCATCATCATCAGGGTAATGTTATCTCAAAATTAATAATAATCCTTCAAGCGTGAGTTGTAATTAATCTTAATCAAAACAACGTTCACATAGTTTTCAAAAGTATTGATATCAAAAGCAAAGGTAGCTACCAACTAACTCTAGTTGCAATTTTCCCAAGAGATTTTGTACCAACCCATGCACACCTATATGTATTTGTTTGTCAGATAATGAGAATTTCAAGGCAAAATGCGAAGGATAAAATGGAACAAAAATGAATAATAAAGAAAATAAGTTAAGAAATAAAAAAATAATAATAAACAAAGTAGACAGGACTTCAGGTGGGTATATAAGAACGAGGAGCAAAAGTTTAGCTTCCGTAAAATGGCAATCGCGGATGGAAAATACATTTTTAAGTTTCCACTTTCCATAAGTTCACTTTGCCGCCCCGACTTGCCCATTACGGGATAAAGCCTCGCCGACATAATCGAAAATCGATTCCACGGTGTGTTTCATTCTCTTCTTATTTTCTTTTTTATTTTTTTGTTTCTTTCTTCTTTTTATTCTTATATATATCTCCACGAGTTTCATCCACGCTTATGTCTGGCTCATGGGTTTCTCTTCGGTTTTTATATAGATATGTGTGACGTGCGAGAGGTTTTATCCGCTGGATAAAGAAAAATCCACGGTTGTGATGCAACAATTTCTTTGACGGGAGCAAAATAAATATATAAATAATATGAATAAATATGCAAAGATGAGCTTTCCAGTTTTAGATATATAATAGAATAATTTCATTGATATTATTTTCATATATAATACATTTATTATTGTATGGAATTATTTCACCATTTGAATTTAATCATTAAAATTACGTCAATATATTGCCATGGATGAAATCCATAAAGTCAAAATTAAGGACTATCTTCCAGTCCATTTTCTCGCCAGGCCAATATTGTGTTCATATCACTGATACCACGAGTACTCCAGGGCTCAAGTGGATCCGTTGGTGATGTTGGCGACGAAATAATCTCGTTCTTTTTCATTTCGGCTTGCTCGTTTACTTTCCCATTCACTTCTTTTGGCATTATCCTGTTGGCATGAAAACACATGTACAGAGAACAAAAATAAACATAACATAATATACAGTATACCTTATTTACTGTAATCACAATAAACGAAATAACACAGAGGCATAAAATTATTTTGCAAATTCAGATAAACGTGGGTCGTAGGGGAATTTGCTTTGGTGAAAGAAATTTTGTTTATGACGACTGGCTATAATATATATCTATATATATACATAAATATTTTTGCTGTTACGCGTGGGTTTTCCGGTTCTCTTCCCTCTTGTCCCGTCTACCTCTATTTTTGCTTTGCACTGTGCTTTTTTTTTCTTTTGGTCGTTTGGAAAAATACGAGGCCGCGGCTCGCAGTGTTCTCGACCCGAAATGACACGTTGTTTTTTTCTTCTTTTTTTTATACTCCATACTCTTGTGCACTCGACGAGATCGCGTGCAATATTCGCTCGCGAAGGCCGCCAGCAAAGTCCTCGAGAGTAAAATTGCCGCGTTATCGTCATCGCCTGCGGAATACGAGCATTGGATTTTTGTACCTGTTTTTCGCCGTTTTCGCGCGACGCTTGTGATTTTTATTGACGCGCTGCTGGTGCTGATGATGGTGGTTTTTCTCAATCGTCTCATTTTCCATCCGATAATCTTTAATTTCAGATTTTACTCTCTCAGTTAACTCTACTTCCGAATTCTTTATTGTCGTTTCAAGCTTTAAAAGTCCATTCATTGAATCCTTAGTATGAACAATTCGTCTATGAACATTTTCTTCATTTGAAGATGATGAATAATCAACACCATTCAGTCGATTAGATTGCGATTTCTCAGACATATATCTGATACTCGATAAACGAATTCGTCGTAAACGTGCATTTGTGCCCAAAGGAGTATCTGAAATTTGATAAAAAGAATTAAATAATAACATTTATACGAAAATAAGATACGTAAGCCCAAACATTTCTTTCTTATTAATTCTGTATTTATATGAATACATTTGCCAACTCACTTCCGCATATATCGTCGCTGGACTCATCAAAAAATTCCTTCATATTATTTGTTGTACTGTTTTCAATTGCAGGTACGATACCAAGACCGAGCTTTGCCAAAATTTGTGGATCAAGTGTAGCCACCGTTGTCGCTGCTGCAATCGCCTTACGTTCACTCACTACTCTCGCTTCTTCTGCCATTTTGAGTAATGTATCATGTTTTGATTCAGGACTCTCTGATGCAATGACGAGGTCTAGCAGTGGGTCAAGCTGATGTTTTGCCTCATCTCGATTCACGATGTGTATATTTTGATCCGGCCGGTTTGCTTCGCTAATGGGATTTTCTGAAAGCGTATATCGTATCAACTGAGGACAGCAAATAGGAGATATGGGTGGTGCAGTGGGTGAGACGAATCTACACGTAAATAGATATAGCTGGTGTTTCATAAATGAAAACCCAATTTCCGTGGCCCCAATCCCAATCTCATAGAAAGTAACATGAAAAATAAAAGATGGAATGGAAAATCATTCACCTGTGGGTTATACAATGCAATAGGAACAGGGATAAACTATGAGTTTTAAATGAAACAATGAACTAAAAACAAAGAAAATAACAAAATAAACTCAAACCATTTTTTCCTATTGTTTCAGTTTCCAATATTTTTTGTCCATTGGATACAGTTGAAATACTCATATTTCCATGTGTTACAGCAGTTATTGTTGTAACTGCTGGATCAGTAGTAGCTATCGTAACTTCCAGTGGTATGCCAATATGAATGGAGTTTGGCTGTTGAATCGTTGCTTTGGTTGGTGCATTGCTCGTTGGTATTCCATCAGTAACTTGAGTCAGGTCAATGTCGTGGGTAAAGGCCATTACGTCCAGTGCAGTTGTCAAAGCGTCCCCGAAGCCACCAGTCACGCCTGCTGATGCTGAGATTTCTGGTTCGTTCATGTGTGGACTGCATACAAAATAATGCGAATAACAGCACAAAGAGAATGGATAGAGATTTAAGATATGTATAACAAAAGTATAATGATAAGAGAATGAAATTGAACAAAGATGGGCAATGATGATGATAGTAATGATGATAATGATAATGATAAAGAAAAAAAAAATGGTTCAGAAAATATATATTATGCACATACCTAGTGCGAACTGGAGTTGAAATGGAGGCACGACCCCACATGATACACCTCAGCTCTTCTCCCGTCATTCCCCGCTTCCTCAGCTCATTTATTGTGACCTTGCCCACTCGCTAAAACAGAGTTATATGATTCATGAATATATATTCTTTTGTGTGCGTGTATATGCGCTGTATTTTTTATTTTTTATTGTTTCAGAGGAGAAGTGAGGAAATAAAAACAAATAAATGAACAAATTTCACTGGACGTGATATGAAGCAATATATATTATCATTTATATAACCTTCCAATTGGCAACTGCGCCTTTTCTCTGGCGGGCTCGTGTCTTTGATTTACTTTTTATCACCATCACACCGCGCTGCTCTGATGCTGGATTATTTGGATCATCACCTGGACCCAATTTAATACTGTATTCCTGAAGGTAATTGTGCGCATCTTGCTGTGACACTGCTCGCTCCAATGACACTACAATTTTTGCCCACTATAAATTGTAGGGGTATTTTTTTTTTAATTATTTTATTATTATTATTCTTTCTTTCTCGAACGAGAATTCCAGGCTGATTTTTATCTTTGGACTGGTTAGAGATAAAAACATGAATGTGGACTCGAGAGTTTCGTTGTTTTTTTGTGAAAACAATTCCGACATTCATTTATATCAATGCATGTGAAGAAAAAAATATGTATGCATAAAAAAAAATGTATTGAATCAGTGAAATGTAATTCTTCAATTCTAGATACAATGGTGACGTTTCGAACGAATACAATGAATTGGATTCCACGATTATTAAAGCAGCTGTTAAAGAATCAACGGGTACGCTCAACAATGCAGGAAATTTTTCTGTAATTTTTGAATGAGGGTATGTAGAGGAATGACATTCCATTTCAACGGAGGTCACATCAATTGTCGTGAAAGTTACGTGAGTATTTCTAACCATTATAGAAAACTTCTCTCTTTCTTAGTTGGTACTTGTTTCCAAAGTATAGTCCAGGCAGGCAGGACTTTATTTGATAAATGTATGAGGAGGTCCGAATTACTCAGCCGAAAAAGATTATTTTATTAATCATAATAATTCTAAAATTAACGACTCTTTAAATATATAACATTTTTACTTCTATTTTCCTGTTAATTTAATAATGATGAACTGTGTCATACGTTCGAAATGAAAAAGAGGATCTCATTTTGTCACTGAGTTTTTATTTTTTTCAGTATCTCAACCTGGTATTCACGAATCAATTTCACATTATCGTATAATAATTCTAAATGCTCACCTGCTTCATCCATTCCTTCTCACTCTGTTCAATCACATGAGCATAAGTATTTCCCATCATTGCAATTAACATGTTGAGTAAAAGAATTGGCACAAGTACCATAAATATGGCGAAAACAGTTTTACTCAAATTTGGATAAGTCGTGTCACTTAAATCTGCATACTGAAACAAAACAAAATTAACAATATAAAATTCAATTTTTAATAACTTCACTTTATTAAACTTCATCAAAGTTGTTAAATGACTTGTGTATATAAGAACATTTCATATATTTTTTTATTATATCCTGTTTCTTTATAACCCGTTAAATAAATATATATATATATTTATCTATTGCACTCCCACCCGTAGACGTCGTATTTTGCCGTGCAACCCTCTTCCGCCTTCCAAGTCCTCATTCTCGTCGGCGTGTGTTGCCGCGCGCATGGGTGTCGGTTAAACGGATCGCGGAACCGAGCAATATTTCGAGCGGACGGGTAATATTTCATCCCCTGCGTCGTCGACCCGTGACCATGGGCAACATATATCCAATTCTAGCATATATATATATATATACCATCATCGTTAATCGTAATGCTGTGTGCACGACGTGTGCTAATAAAATTTTTCTCCCCTCAGCCAGTAAAGCAAAACTTTTCATGTTTCAGCCTCTCACTCTTCACACCAAACTGATTCGCTCTCATGAAAATATTTAATTACCTTTCACTCGTATAAATTTCATCAATAAGAAAATCCAATTAAATTCATTTAATCAATTAAATTAAAATAATCCCAACAACTATTCTAGTACTAGTAACAATGATTATTATTCCTTCCGTTATTATTATTATCACTAATATTATTATAATTGGTAAATTAAATCATGTATCACTTACACTGTAATCTCCAAGTGTAATTTGAAATAGGGCCATCCACGTTGAATGATACGAATGAAAGAGCGTGACCCTGGGAAATCCCTTGTATAGAAAATGAAATGACTGGGAAAATCCGAACAGCACTACCATGTATATAATACCAAAGGTCAACATGTCGCCTGTTATCATACTGTAGACCATCGTGACGAATGGCCCAGTCAGTCGTACCGCCCTGTACAATAGATAAAGCCACATATGAGTGCACATATATATACATATCCATCGTTTCTCTTCCTTTCTCCATCCCCTTCCGCCACTATTTCCAAAGTCATTAATGATGGTTGTTATGACCTGTCCGCGTTATTATCATTATCGTTGCCAACAATCGTTATCAAGTGCATATTCTCTATGCTACACTCGTCTCAACCCCCGCTACATCCCCTACTATTTCTCTCTTATACTCTAACTCTATTCCCCTCATACTTGTATGTCTATGTTGCAGATCGATTGCCAATCAGAACAGCATGCACTTGCTTTTCTAATCTGGACAATACATGGTATATCGCGTAACGATCCAGACCCAAGTGCACCAAGCCATCGAAACATGAGAGAATCCATTTAGTATAGAGTAACATGGAACATAGCTGGGTTTGTTTGTATACATGTATGGATGTATGTGTGAGTATGTTTGCATATATGTATCCGCATTTATATGCGCATCGGATGAGATCAGGGGTGTGTATATCGGGACAAACAGCATCGTTCACGATTTATGTTAAAATGTCCAAATGCTCACCGAGTTGATTAATAACTTGCAGCACTTCTGTATATATATATATGCAATTCCTATCACACTCTCACTCTCGCCCTCTCTTTCTCTTTATCTCTCTCGCCACTCTCCTTCTCTCTTCGATATATACAGACAAATACACATCATAGATTTACTCTCACTCTATACTGATTGTTATCAAGCTAAATTCAATTTATATTACGAAGAGAAGCTATTATATATATATATATATATATATATATATATAGATTTTTTATCCGATCATCATTTATTATTACACCCGTTAAAATATAATCTTTGATCAAATTTGAATAAATATACTGTGACAAAATTAAATATATGATTTTATATGAGAAGGGGTGGATTTAGTATTTTGTTTTTTTTTATTCCATTTTATTTTTGTTATTTATGCACATCAAATTGTTTGATTTTCATTTTTGCTTTGAAGCTACAAAAGTTGATGGAAATAAAAAAAGAGAGAATGTGGAAAAAAATTGAATTAAAAGATAGTTTGGGAAATTTCCTTCATATACCACATTCAAAAAAAAGTTTATATAAATGGAAAAACTGAAAGTTTAGTATGGCTGCTGGAAAAGAGGATACATATAGATATATTTATATGGATAGGGAGAAATTGATATGCCGATCACACGTTCGGTGTGTGTCACAGCCGTTCCTGACTCGTGCCATGGCACGCTGCTCAAAACCGCACACATCCTTTGAATTCATCCAACTGTCGTTCACAAAAAAAAATTCTTTCATGCGTCATGCTTCAGTATATATACACATACATACACACTCTCTATTTTCATGTGAATAATGATGAATATGAAGGTCTCTTATTTAATTATAAATCTTGGAGTATTCCTATAGAGTTCACACGCTGTTTATGGGAGCTGTGAGTTCACCACAAGGTCCCCTCGATAACTTTTATCGTTCTTGTGTATTTTACATGTGGTGAATCAGAATATATTGGCTACTTTGCTGCGAGATTTTATGTCTCATTATTTTTGTCGTGATATAAACATACTATTTGTAATAAATAATTTTAATGTTTAGAATTTGATTGTTAATAAATGACTAGAAATAGAAAAACAATTTTTGAAGAGAAAATTTTCGGTTTATAATTATTGCAATTCCAGATAATGAGAAACTCAATAATGCATTGAACAAAATCTTTTTTGTTTCCATTATTTATTTTTCATCAATTTGTTTAACTTCACTACAATTAAATAAACAATCGACTTCAATCATTTTTAACAGTCTATAAACAATAATTTCCACAATTCTGTAACAAACTTACTACCAGAATATTCTAATCCAGCATGTTATAATATATGAGAATACATGAGAATCATAAATGATCATCGGAGAAACACAGACCTCATAACTGATATTAAATGTGAATTAATAAATATTCATTGGTTCAAAAATGGGTGTGAAAAATTAATTAGCGATTTAGTTTATGCAGATATTACACGCGCACATATACACACCCATACCTATATACACAAATATATGTACATGTACCAAATTCCACACCGCAAATAGTGAATTAATAATCGATGATATTTGATTGTCCTCACCGCGTCAAGCAACAGTGGTGAGAGAGGCGAGGAGTAAAATCATCATGGCATTAATCATCAATCTCTAAACGCGCGGCCGGATGTAATTCAAGGGGGCTTCTCACCATGCTTCTGATCGACGCCACATGGTTCGTTGGTAGATTGAGTGAATTATTAATCGATGATGCTTTATCATGTCAATGACGGTTTGAGAAAGCCCGAGAGCATCAGACATAGCTAGAGAATTTCACTCTTGAACAGGGGCAAGTTCCCCCAAGTGTATGTATGTATACACTTGAAGCACAACATCTCTTTACAAACTCTCTGTCTCTGGTACTGTTGAATGCGTAAGTGTACTATGATGACAAAAGGATGTGCACAGAGAAGAAGCACTCATTACACATGACATTTCCCCCTTTTTCCCTTTTGTATTCTCGACATTATTTGATGAACTAGTACCACTTTTGTGTGTACCGCATTCTGTATGTGGTGGACTATAAATTATATCATTTGCCTGAAGCAAGTTTGTCTTGCGTGAAGACTGTGTTACTTTAACATTTGTATGTTCATTGTTGCGCTCATTACGGATGTATTATTTGAATTGAATGTCAATTGTATACGCTCTTACCCAGCAAAAAACATCAGTAGAAACCATGAACCAGGAACGGCAACAACTAAGATAGCATCCTCTGTGTGACGATCTTTTGCCATACGGCATGGAATACACGCCAGGATTAGTATATTACTGATGAGGAATATAAATTTGGCAGGTTCATGGCTCTGAAAAAAAAAATCATATTTATTATCAATTAATCATTCGAAGAAATTAGTTATTCATTAGAATTCGGGCTCGGTAGAGTTTTTTTTCTTACTTTCATAATGCATGTAAAGTGGATGAAAAAATTATATGGTTGAATTTGATGTAATAACATTTAAATGTTGGAGTTAGAGAATCCAAAACTAGTCTGCTGAGTGGATACGAAAAATTTATAAAACTCGTAATTACCATCGCCTCTCGCTGTTTTTATACTAAACTAAAGTGGCAAATTCCTCACTAAATTATTCCAACCCGTATAGTGAATTTATTTCCATTAACATGAAAAATTCAAAGGACGCCTACTGTGTAAAGACCATAATTTTTAATTATTTCTAATTTTGTTCCATTATTTCCTGTTCGTTTTATAATTCGATTATAGTGATGACGAATAATGTGCATGGATCGAATATTTACCTACGAAAATCATACTGCATATATTAATATACATATGTATGTTAAACATATTTCTAACATGAGATGTTGCTTCATATTGATGTATAAGCTCAGTAGTTTCTACACTTCTAGGATTGGATAACTGCTCTTAGTAGAAGCGAGCGGAGCAAAATATCGCTGATTGATTTAGAAGTTAAAAATTTTAAATGAAATGAATGCTCAGGAGAAAGGACGAATATTTAATTATGCTCTTCACATTTGGAGGAGCAGAAAAATTCACTATGATCAAAAAATGATTTGATATTCGAGTTATAAAAAAAAGAAATGCTATTCCGAGATTTTTCGTTTTTTTCAATTTTACCCGGCATTCGTACGATTACTATATATCATATCATGCTATAAAAAAACATTACATTACTCCTTATCATATACTCTTCTTTTTTTCCCAATTTTTATAACTTGCATGTTCATAACAGCAACAACCCTGCGTCATCAATGCCATATATTAAATGAAGAATCAAATGAGATAAAAATGAATTTTCACCAACTAAATAATGATCATATTCTTATCTAGAAAAAAAAAAATCCATATTCTATTTCAATTTTATTTCCACCACTGCAATAATTAATTTTTCTCCTTACACTCTGTATGGTTCTAAGTAAAAACAAATGGAATTACGCGTTTGAAATTGATTGCAGACAATACCATAAGTGCCTGTGGTTAACAACAGCATGGTGTAACATCAAGTATATGTTCGTGCAGTCGACGTAACCTTTACTCTTTATCTTCCTTCTTCTTCTTCTCTCATCTCTCGTGCTTTCTTTTCCACTCGCATTAATTTGTCGACATCATCGTTTATCCTCTCTCCACAGTCGCTTCTTTATTTCGAATGGTTTCGTAAAAACATCTTGGCTTTCTTCACTGTGAGTACAGACAGCAATTGATCTCTCGACAATATGTTCGTCGCGATTCGCTTCGCTAGCGGAATTGATCGAGTACAGTTTGTTTTCATGACACGTAACAATTCTCAGTATACATGCAATCTCAAAATACACACACAGCATTTTTGAAATATCTTGATGAATTAAAGTTAGCACATGAACAGTGACCAAAAATATTTCCCAAAATAAAATAAATCAGTGTAGGTGCATAAAGATAAAAATAAAATTAATGATTTTCATTTAGGGAGAATATAAAAAAAAAATAATGCAAGATAACACTCACCAATTGTTTGAGAAACGATAAGAGACCAATGTTGATGACTTCACCACCCAACTGAACCAATATATAACTAAGAACACCAATGACCGTGATGCATTCGGCAATTGCACGTCCAATGTCAGCTAACTCTTCCGGCCATACCATCAATTGTGCATCGATCTCTGCTGGACGTAGATAAACGGCCAACGAGAGAGAAGTCAGATGAAACACGAGGATTATCAAGCGCTTTAGGAACTGCAACTTTTATCAAAGTCATTGGCTAGATTTATTTTATTTTATTATTCCATATCCATCATATTTTTGTTCCTTTCTCTTTTAATTTTTTACAAATAATTTTGTTTACTTGATTATTGTTGTTTATCATGAAAGTTGATAATTACAACTTACACGAGCAAAAGTTTTCCATTTTTCCTCAAGTAATCGCTGGATTATTCCACCATCCAACATATCCAGATGCTCCTCCTTGGTACCATTAAGAATGATAAACAGTGCTGAGTTCCAATCTACAGGATGAAGAGAAAAAAATAAAACAAGGACAAAAAAAATTAAACTGTCTCCTAATTTTTTTTTCCAACATCATTCTATTGAGAAAAAAAAAAGAAATGGCAGAAAAATCTGGACGCATTTGTACTTGCAATGATATATATATATAGAGAGAGAGAGTGAAAAGTGGAGATTCTTCTATATATAATTCATATATATTATAAATAAATAAGTTGGAAACTCTCCCGCTGTCTCCGGTGATTTTGTGGAAACTCCCTTCTCAGATGTCTGCAATTATCCTTAATCTCTCGGCCAATTTGGAGTCTAATGAGCTCGTGAGAAATTTATTCACAAGAGGAATTAGCAGAATAGCAGACGAGTTTAAGAGAAAAATAAATAAATAAATAAATAAATAAATAGGATCAATTCATCAAAAATATTAGAAATTGAATATGTTTCATATTAATCATGTTTAAAATCAACGAATTTTACTTCCAATTATCCAAGCAGACGATGCTAATTGGCGACGAAGACAGAAATACAAATGCCCGTCAGAGAATGCGTTAATTTTATATAAGTTAATCGTGATATCTTGACTCTTTCACTTTGGGAGATATCAGAGCAAAAGGTAAATTGGCTTTTCCCGATCAACGATCCGTATAGACTAGACTGAGGTCGTTGATGAGCGCGAAAGCGAAAGAGATAAAGAGCAGGGTAGCGAGTCATATATAGAAGAGAAGCTTAGCTTCCATCGCGAACTCAACGACGTTAAGCTTTAATCAGCCCTCAAACTGATTAGAGACATCGTTAGATGCGGATTAAACAACTTTGACTTTATGACAAAGTTAAATGATTTCAACATTGAGCCCACTATCGTATATGCATAAATTTATTTCCAAATCCTATTATCCATTTCGTATCCATTGTATTAACCAAAACTATCTGATACTACATACTTGTTCTGCCATCAGGTAAAAGCGTGTCCAGTGCATTGAGTGGATATGCTGAGCATGTAATGTTGCTATATCGCCAAAATTCACGTGCAGACAATTCAAGCATCTCACGAAATACTTCAGCACGTCCAAGTTGACATGCCAATGTCAAAGGTGTGAAACCAGCGCTGTTAGCTATTCCATTTCTTGCTGGTAATTTTGGATGACGTAGAGCATAACCAAACATATCCTGTCAACAGAATATCTCGTCATCACTATTATTCAAAATTATGAGGAATAATTATTATTACTACTTACAAGTTTATCACAAACCACAACCATATGCAATATCATGTTCCCAAAGGTGTCTTGATCATCTGGATCAGCACCAGAGTCCAATAAAAGATTATAAACACTTTCGTTGGCGCAACAGGCTGCCCATGCCAATGGATATTCACCCAAATAAGCCAACCCTTCGTAATCAGTATTTTTTGATGGTCGTTGAAGTTGTTGATCGCGTGGTAAAAAAAAACTGCCAATTGCACGCTGTGATACAATTGCGCCAGCTTCAACCAAATCCTGTACGAGTTCATTATTATTGTAAGCGATTGCTAAATGTAATGCACCAGCTCCAAGATACTCTTCTCCTTCCACAACATCAATTGCCAAACGTGGAAAACATTTCAATAATGTACGTGCTATTCTTGTATGTGATCTTGTATCACATATTATCAATACATGTAACAGTGATTCACCAAGTGAACCACGATATTGCATTTGCCAACATGCCTCGTGATCTGACCATTGAGCTAGTGGATCAAAACGCGATAATGATGCTTCAATAGGTAATATAACTTGTTCGATATCACGAAATTTCCATCGCAAATATTCAGCTCGATTTATCACTTGTCCTTTACCATCAGCGTACATTAACATACTAAATTGTCCTTTGATAACTCGTTCTACCTCTTGTTGACCACCATGATTGTATGCATCAATGAGCTCACCGCCTTTTTTATAATTGGCCAATCGATATAAAAGACACTGATCTTCATTGCTCGCTTGGCTGATAACACGGTCGAGAATTGAGCCAGCATTAACTTGACTGTTCCGACCACGACAGCCACACGCGTTACCCATTCAAACATCATTCAAGCTTGATCCAATTATTTCTATACACATAATATGATTCTTGTATTGACTTTTTATAGCAAATTGATATTAATTAATTCTTCCATTTATATATATTCGTTTTTTTGTATTTTCTTTTTTAGGTCAGTACCGTATTGAATAAAGGACGTACATGCACTGACGTCTAAGTACTCCTCGAGAATTCAACAAATCCTCTGAAAGCGTTTTCTGCGCTATAGCAACGACCAAACCAATCTATAAACTTCGTACCTGGTGCAGGCAGATACGAGCGGGTCAGTAGAGTGAAATGGTAAATTCGCAGCGTCCTAAATTTCATTCTCACCCTTTGGTCGCGTTGTAAACGTCATTAATATTAATCAGAAATATGTAAATTAACATTGGAAAAAGGTACTACAAATTGAAATAAAATTGTCTGATGACATTGAGTGATAATCAGAATCCAATCGAAATTACAATAATTTAAAATCCTGAAATCAAAAATATTCAAGCCATCGAATTTTCCAAATTGCAATAATATAATTCAATACTATTGTTTTATCATCCACATTATTTAGCATCAAATCAGATACATTGAACAATAATATTTCATCATTTTTTTTTCCTCATTGGCTGTCAACGAAAAAGTAAAGAAAAAAATACGACCGTTATATTTATCACTCAGTTATTAGTCATGTCTTGATTCACCGTGTCAGCAAAACATTTCGTCGAACTAAGCATGAATAATTATCAGCTCAATGTGTTTTATTATTTTTCCGTTTTTTTCCTCTCTTTGTTTATATTCGTTCTACATACATTTCTACTTTGATAATTATATATGCGAAATGGAATACGTGTGAAGGAAAATGATTGAGTGTACTGGAAATTAATTTACGTCAATCATTGTTGATGTCATGCGGGCAAAATGTGGAAATATATAGAAATTGATTTTTCATTATCATTCAAATCTCTTAATATGTATGTCTCGTTATCTCTTTTTTTTTTCTTTCCACACATAATATGACATAATGAAGATTAACCGAAAATATTATGGAATTGTTATCAAACTCTTTAGGCGGCCACTCAATTATGAATGAATTATATACCAACGATAAGCGATAGTAAATATGAACACATATATTAGATTAGAATCGAACCGTCTAGAACATTTGTGACTCACCACGTTGTTAGTGATCACAAATGAAACTCCTCATTGCTAATATTCACCTTGTCAACATTTACAAATTTTATCAGAGGATAGAACGTTATCAATGTTTGATTGAAAATACTGTAGCACATCTGGCGTTCCAAATGTATTTAACCAATAACACATAACAGAAGATATCAAGTTAAATAAACTCAGTAGACTATTCGTACTGAATATTTTGGAGACTTACATGAGCTTCTTTGTCTTTCCTATTTTTTTAATCTATTTTTGTAACAAACTCTCAAATCATGCATTGAGATTGGTAATTTCAATTGTCACCTTTGTTATTGATACTTCTTTATACAATTTACAGTCCAAAGGCGAATTCGCATTGATTTATTATTGATTCATATTCCTGCAACTCTGTGAATTTCCATATAGATAATTGATTGATTTTAATATACATACGCTAAATTTCATTCGAATTTAAACAGGAGTGAGATCATATCCAAATTCAGTATACGATCTCAATTATGCATTTGACTCCATTCTCATCCGACAATCGCAAAATATGTGAATCATATCATTCGACTTTGGATGTCAATAAAAATTCTATATTCGTATCATTCGAGAAAATTCGTCTGGGTAAATATAATTCTTCTCATATTATGATGTCAATTCTTGTTACAATGTCGATATTGTTCGCTATTAATATATGAAACGCAGTAAATTTAGATGTGGAAATTGTTTCCCGTCTACGCTTACATTTCCTGGATGATTCAGATACAAATAATACAACTGCTATAAATCTATATTAGGATAACACGTTGGCCATCTCATCCACCTACAATGACTTTGACACAATGTCAAAGTCTCTAATCTATCGTTAACTCGTTGACATGAATAAATGAATAACATTAACGCAGAGCCCAATGCATATAAGTTATTTACGAATGTCAAAAGGATATGCAGGCATGAAAGGGAACATGAACACACACACAGCCATACAAAGCATTATGTACATATATATAAATTGTGTTATACAATATATTTGACGTGTGGAGTCGCGCGGGCGAATCATATTCCAAGCGCTCTATTCCTCAAAACCACTACTATACACGTCGGGTGCACTATTGTGACTTGGCGCGAGACGTTATCGCTGATTAATGCAGCCCTGTATATGCCACTGCAAGCATATGATTATCGATTACTTTTCTCATGCTTTAAACTGTGCACTGTATGCGCTATTATTTGTCACAATATCCGACAATTCTGCTACGCACTCAATCTTAAAACCTAACGTTTTGTTTCTTTCTACTTTATTTACATATTTATTTTTATTCATTACTATTATAATAATTATTATTTCCGCTACATACAAAAAATAAATCTGGTTCATATATTTTCTTCGCTTCTTCACTGTCAAGGAGAACATGGAAAATTACTATCATCTTCTCTTTCTTCGTATCCTGACGTAATATATTTAAAATTACAGGATTTCTCATGTCATAAAAATGATACACACATACATCCGTGTTTACATTTATTGCATGCTCGTACGGAAATGATAGAAAACAATAGGTTGAACAGTCACGAATGGAAAAAATAAATATCCAAACCCAATCATAAATAAATAAATAAATGAATGAATACATGACAATAGATGGGAAAAACATATACAGAAAATAAAATATTTTCGAATATTATATGAACTTGATGTTGGTTGGTTTGTATATAACGATAAATATAAAAAAGTGATTTCCTTGTGATTTAAATTGCTCACATAAACTATAATTATATTCGCGTAAATTGTTCGTGTGAATAATTCAAACAACTGATATTAACATCAACCGCACACACGATCAAATGAAAAATGGTACTTATCTTTATACATAGCTGTACAGATATATATATAAATACATGCCTTCAGTGGAATATATATTATTAGAACTCGATTTAACGTGCGATGTAATGATAACATCGCAGTGTTATCCGGGTCGTACACATATCTTATATATATATATATATATATATATATATATATATATATATATATATATGAATTTGCTACCATTTTTCTACTCTTCATGTTCTTACATACACATGACATAAAGTCGTTTCATTTGACATTACATTATCGAAGACATAATTCAGCTGAGGAGAAAATAGCAAATGTCCGATGCGTTGAATTATTTTTACATAATGCAGATGCATAAAGGTGGTGTCGTCTCATTGCATATTCGATCGAGACAATAAGAGTGCGTATGTGTGTGTCCATAAACGAGTAAAAGCCTGTCGTTCATTAATTCACTTTTTTACTGTCGGGAATTTTCCATTTTTTCTTTTTCAGTAATATATATTGTGTATATACATAAATACATGTATGTATGCATATACCTCGCAGCATGTAACCATTACCTGCATTTAAAAGACCGAAAGATATATGTTGTGCGGTAGAAGTTGCATAGAAATAAAAGGAAGAAAAAGAATGGAATAAAATAAAAAATACAGACCGTTAGAGAAAATTCTCACAATTTTTCCAAGCCATATAGTTTGTCGTATGAAAAACCTTCGGAAGATAAATCGTTTTTAACTTTTTATGCATATATTCACACATATACATATTCAATTCATGATCCATACATACATAAATGAAGGTTATGTTAATTTTCTTCGAAAAACAATTCCAATCAAATGAAATCTCTTGTAATTAATCCAAGGTTTTTATTGAATATAGAAACCAAATGGAAGTAAAATAATGCAATATATCTAAACGCAATTTGCAATGATTCATATACCCGTTGGAGAATTGGACAGAATATTAGCAATTATATTCTTGGATTTCATGTGATTGGTACTAGATTTCACAAGGCCAAAAAAGCAGTTATATTATTGAAGTTGGGTCTAAATGTATATTGTATATCGAATATTGTTATATTCGATTGATTTCCATATCTAAATGCAAAAACGCATAGTTTCAGGTCATGTAGCGAACGACCGGTCGGTAATGTAGGATATAATTGTAGAGTGCGATAGAATGATAGGTACACCACTCCTGTGGCTATTTGGTAAGAACACAATGTCAATAGATAATAAATTAAGTTTCCTCTACCGTTACAAACTGGACAAGGTCAACTCATTTACATGCTAGAAACTTCGTCTGGAATTATATTACGCCGTCATAATGCGTCGTAGACAGTGTGAAATATTTTCTGCGCCGATTGTTCTAGACAGTGTGTATACATGTATATAGAAGCGTGAAGAAGCAGCGAATGTAGTGAGGTGAAGAGCTATAAATGTTTTATATACATACAAAAAATAAGAAAGAGGGGAAACGTAAATATTATCAATGTGTTGAGGAGGTTATGTTGTACATACATACATGCATAAATGTACTGGATGAGTGTGTAACGTATAACGTGTGGTGTGACAACGCGATTGGTTGAGGGGGACTACAGACCCGGCCTTTGGCATACATATACTGGGGCCGCAAGCGGAACTTGGTCCACACAGAAGACAGAACGTTAACAGTGTTACAAAGAGTAACAAGTTGGTTGAGAGTGCTACGACAGTGCTTAAAGTACATCGATCATAACTATCATATTTCGTGCAAACGAAGAAGAAATATATAATCATATAAACAAAACGCAGATAGAGAAAGAACGAAAGATTCTTGAATAATTTTTAACTTTATATTTATACTCATTTTCTTTCTCTATACACACATACACACACACAGGCATATATATCAAAAGGAAAAAGTTGATTGAAAACATTTTTTTTATAAACATGAAGAGTCAACTTGTGATTTTTGTCCTCGTCGGTTTGGTTGCATTTGCGCACTGCTTACCCCGTGAGTATAACACTTGGCTGTGCATATATTTTTGTATATGTAAATATTTATTTATATATATATATATGTATGTTCCATGAGCTCATCACATTGAGAAATTTCTCATCTTGAATCCTCATTTGATACCGTTGAATGAATTCACTATTCATATATATGTATGGATATATTTTTCTCCTTATGTTGTAGGTAGACAGGTACTTTTTTTTCCACCGTTTTCATTAGAGGGTAGAAGGAAAAAAAAGTATGAATACATATATAAATGAGACGGCGCCTTTCCGCTTTTCATTTTTCAGATTTTTCCAATGGTGCATCTGGAGTACCGTTATATATGCGTTATCTATACATACATTTGAAATATATTTCAACAACGGCTGCGACCGCCGGAAACAATTAAAACTGAATCCAATTGGTGGGCCGATGACAATACAACGTATATACGCGTGGGTTAGTAACCGTGCGCTCGCGCAAAAAAAAAAAACGAGTGTTAGCGCGCGCGAGGGAGAATAAACGAAAAAAAAAAAAAAATGTACAGAGGTCGAGGGGAATTCAATTATGCGACTAACAAGCTCGTGACTAATTGTTTCCGACTTTGCTTTATACGTAATTGCTCGTTGGGACACAATCGATGAGTCACGTTTATATACCGAGAGCGCAAAATAAATCGTGGAAAATCTCTGAAACACAATGTCTGCAAGTTTCGAGGTTCACGCTATATAAACATGAAGATATATATGTTTATATAGTCATTCGAGATAGACGGATGATTGAGTTGAATATTGGATCAAATGTTTTCTGCAAATATCGACCAAATCCAAACTTGACTTTTGTGTTGAGTCCATTGACTTTCAATGTCAACATGGCCTCATCACTTCTACTATATTCAATGGCGTGCCTTCAGGTGTTTTTTGTGTAGAAGACACGAGAAGAGACAGGTGTCAGCTATGAGACACAATGTTGGGGTTCTGCTGGCAACCAAGCTTTCTGTGCACGATCAAACTTCTTGGTCCAAGTTTTCGATACTAGATTTCATGGACTTGACTGAAAAGAAACTGTGTCACAGTTGAACGCGACAAGTTTGATTTTCGATTTATATTTCTGTTTACCGGACATATTTCATCTAAGATTCTCATGTCATTTTTCAATCCAAGTCTGGTGTGCACACGATTCAATTCCGAATAGTAACTTCCCCTCAATACCGGATTTTGAATGAAAAAAATTAGATCGTTAACACAAGAATTTAGATTAATGTCCGCAATTGCCAGTGATCTTTCACTTCTATAATTTTCTTCACCGAGAATCGTATTGAAGCTTATTGTACAAATGATAGAGCAATATCACGTTTCGACGTGGCAATTTGCAGTCAATCATGATTCAACATTTTAAGACAATGATAACATTAATTTTTCTCTGTTCATAGGCAACAATGCTCAAGAACAACCGCTCAGACTTTGTCCTGCAGCTTTGTGAACTTGTGCCACCGATGTGTTGTTGTTGTTGACACGCGCTATATTATCAAAGCGCCTAGCTGTATAGCGCCCTTCTTCAGTTCTCTTGTGAGTCCTGTGGGTGCTCACGCTCAATCCGCTTATACTGAACAATTGCAGCGCTGTTGTTGATGCTAGTGATGGTTTGCCCTAGACTATTAGAAGTATAGGTGCTTTCAATCCGTTGTTACTTTTGTGATCTGTTGTGCTCATGTGTTGGTTGGTACTTCATATATAGAAGGATACACGCGCTGTTTGCGAAATAAATACACACATACACACACAATCGGATCTTCTTGCAACCGTTATATCGCCTTTGTGTTCCACAAAGGGCTTTTTGGTGATAACGTTCCACGCTTTGTGTCTTTTATTCCGTCCTTATTTCTGATTCTTTCATCCTTATACCCTCTCGCTCATTCAAATGGAAAAGCATCGGATACAGTATTCGAATACAAACGGAATGTACATGCAATCCGATATACATATATATATATTTATAAATGTATATATATTTTCTTATTGGGTGACTTGAAGGTCGGTCGTATATATATTCGTGTCCGTCCATATGGTTGCACATATTTAATCGTCGTTGGTGAGGCAGAACCAAACCGGTTTTGAGTTTGCAATTTTTTTCCGCTATGTTGCAATGTTATGTATCACAGATATGTACCTTCAAGACAAATATATGCGATTCTTTAATGATTTGAAAGTAACTCGAGGAAATAGGAAGAGGTAATGTGAGGAGGAAAAAAAATGTGGGAATATTCAAAATGAAAGAAAAAAAAAAGGAAATTATTGAATGTTATTACATTAGTCTACTGCATAAATTTGTTCTTCATCTTGATCATGTATAATTGATATTGGTTGCATGATTAGTATAATAATTGGTTCATTTGCGTCATTTAAAATGACTGGAAGTAGATGGAAAAGAAAGAACTCAAACACAGGACGATCAAATGATGAATGAAATGGAAAAATAGAGAGAATATTCAACGATTATCACTGGCAAATCTCAAGTGGATAAATATAAATTAATAAAAATTGTCATCTCAATATTGTAGCATTTAAAAAAAGGAAAAAAAAAACCTGTTGGGCGACAGTTAAATAATGAATAAAATGAAAGAAGAGCGTAACAAAACGTGAAATGAAAGTAACACTGCAAAGAAAATGTATTCTAATATAATGGTGTTGAACAAAAGGGTCAATTAATTGCTAACAGTTGAAAAATATTTTTTTCCGTTTCTTTTTTTCATTTCGTCACCTGTTGGACGTCTTTTAATATATAAAACACACACACATATATATATATACAAATATACATACACAATCTGACTCAGGGGAGAAAAAAAAAATCTACAACTGCAGGGAATATATACAAAAGAATAATAAT